>CM062289.1:217141626-217380140 GCA_031216915.1 Pictodentalium vernedei | reverse complement strand
TGACACTGTGCATGCGCAGTGGACAAAAGTATGGAGGACCACATAGGACATGTATTTTTTGGATTTTGATGCAAATTTTGGGATGGGGGGGGGGGGGGGGGTAAAATTTGTGGTTGGGCCCTGAAATTTAAAGAGTTAGCACCAGCTAAGTCTGAGTCATTGGTAAGTATAAAAAATATATAATTCACTATAAATTTTTTTAACTTTCATCGAAAGGCTCCTAGAGTATTTAATTGGAATGTTTACACTATGCTAAGGTGTTCAGGAACCATCTCCAGATGTACATGAAGGTTTCAGAATTTTGATTTGTCCCCTGGTGGTTCCAGTAGAACCACTATTATTGTCAGAAAATCAGTTTTCATAGAAAGGCTCCTAGAGTATTTAATTAGAAATGTATAAACTATGCTAATGTGTTTCAGGTAACATCTCTCGATGTGCATGAAGGTTTCAGAATTTTTATTTGCTTCCAAGTGGTTCCAGTGGAACCACTTTTTATCGTTAAAAAAATCAGTTTTCCTTGAAAGGCTCCTAGGGTATTTAATTCAAAACTTTTAAACTATGCTAAGGTGTTCAGGTAGCATTTCTAGACGTACATGAAGGCTTCGGAATTTTGATTCGGCCCCCCAGGTGGTTCCAGTGGAACCATTATATCTTTAGAAAATCAGTTTTCATCGAAAGGCTCCTGGGGTATTTAATTTGAAACATTTAACTGGTTGAGTGCTGGAAGCCCATATTTGGACTTTATTCTGAAGTGCCGGTACCACAATTTAAAGGCTTTATATTCTGTGGATGTGCTTAATATTATCTTTGAAGTGATATTATTTTATCTGCTAGGATTTGCCTTGTTAAAATGTATGGAGAGTGCCTAGTGGCACTCTCCCATACATTGTAACAAGGCAAAGATGCACAAAGGAAATTTTAAGGACCAAAAATAATTTAGCACTCTACCAGTTAAACCATACTAAGATGTTCAGTTTGCATCTCTAGATGTGCATGAAGGTTTTGGAATTTTGATTTGGCCCCAGTTGGTTCCAGTGGAACGACTTTTATCGTTAGAAAATCAGTTTTCATCAAAAGGCTCCTAGGGTATTTAATTCGAATCTTTATACTATGCTAATGTGTTCAGGTAACATTTCTAGATGTGCATGATGGTTTCGGAATTTTGATTTTGCCCCAAGTGGTTCCAGCATGAAGGTTTCAAAATTCTTATTTGGCTCCAGGTGATTCCAGTGGAACCACTTTTATCGTTAGAAAATCTGTTTTCATCGAAAGGCTCCCAGGGTATTTAATTCGAAACTTTTAAACTATGCTAAGGTGTTCAGGTAGCATCACTAGATGTGCATGAAGGTTTCGGAATTTTGATTTGGCCCCATGTGGTTTCATTAGAAAATCAGTTTGCCCCCCCCCCCCCCCCAATAAAAAAAAAAAAAAATTGGACCCCCCCCATGTTAACCCGTATAGGGAACATCTGGCAAGAAATTTTAATATCTAGATATTTATACTTGTAAGATGTCTGAGACATGTCATCTCAATGAGATGATGTGCCATATTGATGCCATTACAACTTATAAATTATTGGCAGAGTCAGGAGGAAATTGCGGAGGTTTTTTAGCTCAACTTTGACGTAAGTCAAATTTGAGCTTATGCCATGGCCAGTCGTCCTTCTGTCCATCAGCAATTCAATACGGCTCGGGCTAGAGGCCGTATTTATGAACCGATCTTACGAAACTTCTTGGGTACCTTTGTTATCACCGTGGGACGAGAACAAGTGTTTTTGGGTCCGGTCTGAAATTCAAGATGACCACTGGCAGCCATTTTGTACAAAATTAGGTGCAATCAGATTTTTGTGCAGAACTTCCATATGAAAGCGCTGGCTGATTTGAATATTTTTTGTGTGAATGTTTAGTACCATGGGATACATCAAATATAATACAGATTTTTTTCTTGTGCATAAATTATGCCAATTAGACTAACTTTGATCTATTTAGTGTTACTTTCAGCACTGTACCTGCAAATGCCAATACAGCTCGGAACTAGAGGTCGTATTTTATGAACCGATCTTTACGAAACTTCTTGGTACCTTTGTTATCACCGTGGGACAAGAACGAGTGTTTTTGGGTGCGATCCGAAATTCAAGATGGCCACCAGCAGCCATTTTGTTCTTTAGTTAGTGCAATCAGTATTTTGTACAGAACTTCTGTATGATAGTTCTGATTTGAATAAATTTTTGTATGAATGTTTAATAACATGGAATACATCACCCCCCCTCTCCCTCTCCCCCTCCCCCGTGGCAATACCATTGATTCATGGCCCATGATTACTGTAACAATCCTCTAGAAAAAGCATAGTAGGCCAAATGCAGGCACTAATGGAAATAAAGGCAATATGTCTATGCTGTTGGAGGGTTTAATTTTTTAACGTTACCTTTTTTACAATGTTTATTTCTTGTGCAACAACCTCTTCCTTTAAACCCACTTCTACTTTATACCCACTTACATGTACATCCACACATAGTGAATTTCAAACTGAGAAGAAATGACAAGTCAATGGACATTGAAAATGCCTTAAAACATGCCCGGTTGGCTTCACACCAGGTTCAGTGACATTTTACAGAATGTGGCTCGAGGGCAAGGGTGGCACTACAGGAGGGAGGTCAACCATTGTGAAGCAGACTTTTATCCCATTTCCCTACCCCACCAACCTGCTTCCTTGAGTGTCCCCACTCAAATAAAACAAGTGGCCCCAAGGAGCCTTAATCACTCACCGGCCAAAGTGGTTCAAAGAAGTATTTGGGGTCACATTCTGTTAGACATGGTTCATCAACACTACAAAGGAATGAAGTCATGAGAGACAAATTTATGGAACTAGGGGCATGGCTTGAACAAACTTTAATCTTACGCCCCTAAGGATGCTGCATACCAAATATCAAAAGCATTCATCTGCTGGATCTGAAGAAGAAGATTTTTAAAGAAAATTCCTCATTTTGAACTAAGTTATCATTTGGGCTCCCACAGTGAGCCCAAATATGAACCAAGGACTTGGCTTGAACGAACTTGAATTCCCCCCCCCCCCCCCCCCCCCCCCCCCCCCCCCCCAAGGATGTTGCATGCCAAATATCAAAACATTCCGACTGCTGAATCTGAAGAAGAAGATTTTTAAAGAAAAATTCCTCATATTGACTAAGTTATAATTCGGGCTCCCACAGGGAGCCCAAATATGGACCCAGGGACTTGGCTTTAACAAACTTGAATCTCACCCTCTTAAGGATGCTACACACCACATATCAAAACATTCTGACTGCCTGCATCTGAAGAATAAGATTTTTTAAGAAAATTCCTCATTTTGAACTAAGTTATAATTCGTGTTACCACAGTGAGCCCAAATATGAACCCAGGGACTTGGCTTAACAAACTTGAATCTCACCCCTAAGCATGCTGCATACCCAATATCAAATGATTCTGCCTGCTGGATCTTGAGAGAAGATTTTTTAAGAAATTTGCCTGAAATGCACTCAAGTTCAAACTGGGCAACCCAATACTGAGCCCAAATAATGAACCCAGGGGGCCAATTTGAACAAACTTAAATCAGATCCACCCACAATGTTGCATACCAAATATCAAAAGATTCTGCCTGCTGGATCTTGAGTAGAGATTTTCAAAGAAATTTGCCTGAAATGCATTAAGTTCAAATTTGGGCTCCTATACAAAGTCCAAATATGAACCCAGGGAGCCGATTTGAACAAACTTGAATCAGATCCACCCCACAATGTTCCATACCAAATATCAAAAGATTCTGCCTGCTGATCTGGAGAAGAAGATTTTCTAAGAAATTTGCCTGAAATGCACTAAGTTCGAATTCGGGCTTCTATAGTGAGCCCAAATATGAATCAAGGGGGGCCTATTTGAACAAACTTGAATCAGATCCACCCCACAATGTTGCATACCAAATATCACAAGATTCTGCCCACTGGATCTGGAGAAGAAGATTTTTTAAGAAATTTGCCTGAAATGCACTAAGTTCAAATTCGGGCTTCAAAAACTGGGCCCAAATGTGAATCCAGGGGGCCGATTTGAACAAACTTGAATCAGATCCACCCCACAATGTTGCATACCAAATATCAAAAGATTCTGCCTGCTGGATCTGGAGAAGAAGATTTTTAAGAAATTTGCCCTGTAATGCACTAAGTTCAAAATTCGGGCTTCAAAACTGGGCCCAAATGTGAATCCAGGGGGCCAATTTGAACAAACTTGAATCAGATCCACCCCATAATGCTGTATACCAAATATCAAATGATTCTGCCCATTTGTGCGGGAGAAGAAGATTTTTTAGTAATTTCTCTAATATACATAGGGTGCTATCGGAGTTATGCCCCCTATGGAGCCAGAGTGGGCATGTCCAATTTCATTTGAACAAACTGGAATTGACATATGGTAATGAACATTCATACCATGTTTCGGGCAAATCGACCTAGCAGTTTCGGTGAGAAGTCGTTTGAAAAATGTTCACGACACCGGACAGACGGCGACGACAGCCGGCAAGTGATAAGTTTAGCTCCCTTCGGTGAGCTAAAAAATAAATTCATTCACCTCTCCACTGCCTTCACACACATGCATACGTGAGTTTTTATTGTCTTCAATGCAAATCTGGAGGAGAGGTATGGTCAGCGTACATCACCAGTGAATCAACAGGGGACGAAAACAATAAAGAGTAAAAAAAAAAACCTTTTTCATGGAATAATTCGGGCCTCAGTTTCATTGGTCGGGTATTAAGTGAAGAAATGTACTTATCTGCCCACTTAAATACTAGCTTTATGGGCCATTTCTTGTACGAAAAATACAAATGAACGTAGTGTCATCATCGTAGTGGAATAAGGTTGTGTTTTCAAATTCAAACATATTTTTTGGTTTATTGGTCGCGTTTGCAAACAAAAGTTTATTTGCATAACTATATTATATCGCTGCATCACTCGCTGCTATCTGTTGATACATGTCATTGGCATTCTGTTTGAAGTCTGGTTTTCCCACTCATCTATAATTAGCCTCGAGAGGCGGGTGTTGGACCCATACATTATAGTGATCACCAGGTGTGATGAGGCGGATTTTAAATGGAGTGTACACGTAATGATAATGAATGTCAAACAAGATAAATAGAATAACTGCTCAGTTTATCTCCATAATACAATAAAGTGACAAAATTCCTATTAACTGAATACTCCTGTTAACTGGTTGAAGGCTAGATTATTTTTGGTGGTCTGAATTTGTTATTCAACATTTGTTTTATTACAAGTTATTGGGAGAGTGCCAGCTTCTGTCTTCATCAACTGAAGCAGTGCCTCATCTAGATGGAAGTCAGATAATTAATGGTAAGTGGTTTCACAGAGATTGAACTGTTTGGTAAAAAGGTAAACATATTGTAACAGGACGTGGTCGAGGGGTTCCAATATCTTTTATGACCCTGGCAAAACTTATCAAGGGTACACCTCCCTAGACCTCCATGACCCAGAAAAAGGATTTCAGATTCATTTGTTCTTGAACTATGTCCACTAATGAATGTGACTGAACACAGAAAAGTAATTTGCTATGGTTTTAATTATTTCAACATAAAAAAATATATACATAGACCACCTGAATAATGGGAGTGAGTGAAAGGTCATGATGTGTGAATCAATGTCTGTGCCCAAACTATAATTTATAGGTTGTCTCAAGCCTTAGCAATGGTTACTCAAAACATGACTACAAACTTCCCAAGATTCACTTCAATCCTCAAAAGAAGTAAAAAAAATGAGTTTGTGAAGCCTGGTATACTACCATTCAGTGTTATTGTTATACTAAATTATATTCTTTTACTATCCACAAAAAGTGGGTTTATTAAGTACCTAGTATACTACTACTGGTATTATATTTTGATGTTACCAAAAGGTGGATTTATAGGAACATAGTATACTACTATTTTGATATTTCCTACAGGTGGATTTATAACAACATAGTATACTACTATTTTTAATATTACCAAAAGGTGAATTTACAAGGGCCTAGTATACTACCCTACGATTTTGACATGGACAGTTTTATCTATGGATGAACTGATATTTATCTTGTCTTCAATTTAGAAAAATAATCCCTCTAAACTTTTTATCTAAGCCTACATCGCCATTAATTTAGCTGATAATTTGAAGGGGGAAAACAGTCATCTACTCATCCTAACAACAGAAAATAATTCACTTCGGAAGGCCAAGAATTTTTACAACATAATTTTGTTTTATTGCAAAGCACACCAACCACCCAAAGCCGGGCTTGTAAGCCCTTGTCAGAGAAGGTAAAGCTGGCGAACCTGTAGTTCCTTGTGACTTACCGAAGTGACTTGAAATCACTGCGTATGTGGATTATATAGCCAAAACAGCCAATAAGATTTGAAGATCCGATTAACTTGTGAGAGATGGGAATCCGTGCATAAACAAAATAAAAGCTGCCTCTGGATTGGAGCTGCTGATGGACTTGAACCAATAAAATTACGGCTTTTAAAAACATTTTGGTTTACTTCTCAAAATGGTGGCAGTAGTTAGTTTTCACTGATCGATATAGCGACGGGAATTTTTGAAATAAATATTACAAATATTTTTAGTTGTAAGCCAAACTAAGGAATAAATACACTGGATTATTAATTAAAACATGAATGACAAGTGCGGAATAGAAATTTAGAAAATCTGAAGAAAAAGAACCTGACACAACCGATAAACAATGACAAACATTGATTCACACAAATCAACCCCGTCACAATATAATAGCATTTCTATTAAAATTAAATCGAGTTATTTGTGTGAAAGCACACAATGGTGTATCCCTGCATTTCCTAAGCAACACCTTAGCAAAGTTTCAATGTTTCGAATTGAATACCAAGGAGCCTTTCATTGAAAACTGATTTTCTAATGAAAAAAAGTGGTTCTACTGGAACCACATGGGGCCAAATCAAAATTCCGAAACCTTCATGCACATCTAGTGATGCTACCTGAACACCTTAGCATAGTTTAAAAGTTTTGAATTAAATACCCTAGGAGCCTTTTGATGAAAACAGATTTTCTAACGATAAAAGTGGTTCCACTGGAACCACTTGGGGCAAAATCAAAATTCTGAAACTTTCATGCACATCTAGAAATGTTACCTTAACAATTAGCATAGTTTAAAGATTTGAATTAAAATCCCTAGGAGCCTTTTGATGAAAACTGATTTTCTAACGATAAAAGTGGTTCCACTGGAACCACCTGGGGCCAAATCAAAATTCTGAAACCTTCATGCACATCTAGAGATGCAAACTGAACATCTTAGTATAGTTTAAATGTTTCAAATTAAATACCCCAGGAGCCTTTAGATGAAAACTGATTTTCTAACGATAAAAGTGGTTCCACTGGAACCACCTGGAGCCAAATAAGAATTTTGAAACCTTCATGCACATCTAGAGAAGTTACCTGAACACATTAGCATAGTTTATACGTTTCAAATTAAATACTCTAGGAGCATTTCGATGAAAACTGATTTTCTAACGATAAAAGTGGTTCTACTGGGACCACCAGGGGACAAATCAAATTCCGAAACCTTCATGTACGTCTAGAGATGCTACCTGAACACCTTAGCATAGTTTAAAAGTTTTGAATTAAATACCCCAGGAGCCTTTCGAGGAAAACTGATTTTTTAACGATAAAAGAGCCAAATAAAAATTCCGAAACCTTCATGCATATCGAGAGATGTTACCTGAACACATTAGCATAGTTTATACGTTTCAAATTAAATACTCTAGGAGCCTTTCGATGAAAACTGATTTTCTAACGATAAAAGTGGTTCCACTGGAACCGTGGAACCACCTGGGGACAAATCAAAATTCTGAAACCTTCATGTACATCTAGAGATGGTTCCTGAACACCTTAGCATAGTGTAAACATTTCAAATTAAATACTCTAGGAGCCTTTCAATGAAAGTTAAAAAATTTATAGTAATTTATATATTTTATATACTTCCCAATGACCCAGACTTAGCTGGTGCTAACTCTTTAAATTTCAGGGCCAAACACAAATTTCCCCCCCCCCCCCCCACCCCAATCCCCAAAATTTGCATCAAAATCCAAAAAATCAATGTCCTATGTGGTCCTCCATACTTTTGTCCACTGCGCATGCACAGTGTCAAGGAAGTACCGAAATTGGCACCAAATCTTCATTCTTACAACCAGTGCTTGGTAAGTGATATGTAATCAGCGGGGAGGTATGAGTTCCCAACTCATGGGAGAGCCATCCCCGTCTGGGTCATTGGTAAGTATAAAAAATATATAAATTACTGTAAATTTTTTAACATTTTTATACTGTACCAATGACCCAGACTTAGCTGAATAGAAAAAAAGGCTGGAGGGCCTAGGACATAAAGGAGAATCCAATAAGCTCAATTACATGTAAACAGAATTATCCCCTCAAGGAGAAAAGGAGAAACAGGATTTACATGTATCTTTCTTGTTTATACAAAAAAAGAAAGACACAATACCATTCCGTAATTGAGCACAATAACATCAATGATCTCAATTAACATCCAGTATAACCCATTATACTAATGTTTTTAAAGGAAAGACAACAAATAAAGATAGTCCAGAGAATGAGACTCCTTATACTCATTTAAAAGTGTCCGAGGATTGTATATCAACGCTCGTATGACACGTAACATATACAAATGCTTCACACTGAGCTACACTTTAAAAATATTACATAAATGAGATAGACATTAGCTTTATATTTTAAAACCATCCCAGCACCGACTTGGAATTACTGACTCCAGAGGAGGTATTCCCTTGCTTTTCACTATAAAGCAGGTGATATAAGGGAACACCATCCCTCCCTCCCCCCCCCTTCCCCTTGCTCAGGGTTAATCACCCCTGAGCAAAGGCCTATTACCGTCTGAAGACGGAAGAGCCTTAATAACAATAGGTTCAGGGTACTTATTAGGAGCCTGGTTCTTAGCCAAAAATCCAACATTAGTAGTCAAAGTAAAAGTATTACCAACACTACGATAGTGAGAATCATAAACAGATAGTGCATGAAGCTCACTAACTCTTCTAGCAGAAGAGAAGGCTAAGAGAAAAGCTGTCTTATAAGATAAGTATCTGAGGTCTACCGTGTCAAGGGGTTCAAATGGCGCTTCTTTTAGCTTCAGAAGAACCCAAGCTAAATTCCACTTAGGAATTAACCTAAGGGTTCTAGGTCTATTTATTGAAAAGTTTTTAAGTAACTTAGATAAAGAGACATTAGATCCAATTTGTAAGCTATCATGATGAGCATAAGTATCCGATAACATAGACCTATATCCCTTAATAGTTACTGGCTGCAGTTTGATCTCGTCAAATAAGTAGACCAAAAAATTAGCAATATCTGGAATGGAGAGGGATCATAAATATCAATAGAATGATCCCTACAACAACGAGAGAAAACCTTCCACTTAGAAGCATAATTTAGCGAAGAGGAGGTCCTCCTACAGTTAGAAATTGCGTCCACTACTCATCCTGTAAAATGCTTGCCGTGCAAGAAGGACCGCACAACAGAAATATGTGAAGGTTGAGACCTTGTGGGTTGTGATGCAGTGTGTGCGATTTCCCCTGCAAAAGAAGGTCCTCCCATGGAGGAAGCTTCCGAGGAACGTCCCACAACAGACACCTGAGTAGATTTATCCATGGTCTCTGGGGTGACAGAGATGCTACCAACAGAATCTTGCAGTGAGATTGCTTGATTTTTAGCAATATCTGTTAAATCAACGGAGCTGGAGGATATGTGTATCCTATCATTCTGTCCCAAGAGATCGAGAGAGTGTCTACTGCAAACGCTTGAGGATCTGGGCATGGCGACAGAAGGTCTGCAACTGATTGTTGAGATGCGTCGCAAACAAGTCTATCATACTCAACTGAACAAGCAACCCATTAAAAATCCATTAAAAACCCATTAAAAACCCTTTAAAACACCAAAAACCCTTATTTTTACCCATTAATTCTTGTAATGAAAAAAGTAATGGCTGGGTAATGAAACCATTAAAATTGCTCAATTTAATGGTCATTTTCATGTTTGGCAATTAAATTTGGCATTAAATATGGTCTTCATAATTTTCATGCCCATTAACACCCATTAAAATCTGTAATGACTTTGTTTAATGGCCATGATTGGGTTTTAAACTCATGGCCATTAAATAAAATTAGATAAATTAATGCCCATCATACTGTCATAAAGCATTTTTAATGGGCATTAAGCAAACCCATGTTGACAATCATAGATTTCAAAAGAATTAATGGCCATTAAACCATTTTAAATAAAAGAAATCACCCAGAACGTTTTTTAATGGCCATTAAATTGTAGCTCCAGTGAGGTCGAAAAACTCATGGGCATTAAAATATTGTAGATCTTTCAATGACCATATGAACAAGAGGCCCCAGGGGGCCTGAGGGCGCTCACCTGACATGGTAGTCTAAATATCAAACCAGGGACTTGACTTGAATAAGCTGCATACGCCCCCTCCCAAGAAAAGCATATACCAACTAGATGAAGCAATTGTGCCCACACAATACACAGGATTTTCCTTCTACTTTCAGTTCCTGCACTTTTACGTCTCAAAATTGAGATAAACGCATAAAAATCAGTTTTTTTTCCCAAACAAAATACATTCAGCCTAAATTTTTTTCTTCTTCTTAAAATGCATGAAAAACGATAAAACTAAATTTCCGGATTTTGGTCCAAAATTTTCGAAGTCCCACCCGGACCCCAAATTTTTGGTGTAAAAAAAAATTTTTTTTTTGTCTTAAAATTGACAGAAACGCATAAAAAACAAACAAAAAAAAATTATGAATTTTGGTCCAAAATTTTCTAAGTCCCACTCGGACCCCAAATTTTCAGGGAAAAAAAAATAAAAATTTTTTGTCTTAAAATTGACGGAAACGCTTAAAAAAACAAAAAAAAATTTTTTCGGATTTTGGTCCAAAATTTTCTAAGTCCAACCCGCACCCCAAATTTTTATGGCAAAGAAAAAAAATTTTTTTTTGTCTTGAAATTGACTGAAACGCAGAAAAAACAAAAAAATTTTTTTTTCGGATTTTGGTCCAAAATTTTCTAAGTCCCACCCGCACCCCAAATTTTCAGGGGCAAAAAATTTTTTTTTTTTTTTTTTTGTCTTAAAATTGACCGAAACGCAGAAAAAACAAAAAAATTTTTTTTTCGGATTTTGGTCCATAATTTCGAAGTCCGCAACGGGACCCCAAATTTTCAGTCTAAATATGAACCCAGGGATTTGGCTTCAACAACCCCCCCCCCCCCCCCCCCCCCCCCCCCCCCAAGGATGCTGCATACCAAATATCAAAACATTCTTATTGGTAGATCTGAAGAAAAAGATTTTTCAAAAATACTCCTCATACTGCACTAATTTAAACATTTGGGCTCCCATAGAGAGCCCAAATATCCACCCAGGCAATTGATTTCAATAAACATGTGAAACAATCTTCCAAAGATGTTATATGTGAAATTTGAAAGCTTTTGGAGCAGTGGTTTCGGAGAAAAGTAGTCTTATGTTTTTCCCATTACCCACAGTGTTAAAAAATGCTGACTCAGCACTTTTTCAAAGTCCCCAAAAAGTACCCCATGATAAAACCGATGGCTTTTTTTTTTTACCATTCCATTCTGTTGGTCCTAAGGAAGCTTCACAACAAATAAGAATTCTCAGTGCCGCGTAGTTTTGGAGATATGGGCGTTTTAATTTTTTCTATTTTTAGCTCCTGTGGTTCCCACGGGGCTATGGGGAAAACAATTTCTGCATAAATTAGGTACTTATGACCCAATAAGCACTCACGTAAAATTTGGTTCAAATCGGCCTCGCGGTTTGGAAAATAGAAATTTGCCCCTCCTTTAACATCATCAAATATAGCCCCTCCAACTTCTCTTGAACAAACTTGAGTCTGCTCCTCAAAAGAAAGCTGCATACCAAATATCAAGTCTCTGCTATTGCTGGTTCTTGAGAAGAAGATTTTTTAAGAATTGGAGCATTTTTGCCCCATCCCTCTGCTCAATGTGAGCCGAAACCTAATTTGACAAAAAATCAAAATGCCCTTATATAATCCCTACTCACATGAAATTTCATTAATATGCGGCCAGTGGTTTGGGAGAAAAAGGCCCAAACACCACCTTCACGAAAAGTGATCAGAATAGCTCACCCTGACTTTCAGTCAGGTGAGCTAATAACCAATGTTTTAAGGTTTATCATATCGATTTGACAATTTATTGGAATTCTCTTTCATAAAAAGTACCAGTACTGAAATAAATACATTTCCCCATGTACATCATCTACTCACAACCTACAAGTACTAGCATATCTGGTTGTATATAAATGTTCAGCAATCACAATATTGCTTTGATTTTGTTACAATAATACCCTAACTTATATATTATTGCTGGGAAAGTGCAATGTATACCCAGAAATGGAATCAAATACTAAATTTAATTGTACATGTACTACAAACTTGCCTCTTAGGAATTTTTATATTCATTACACCCCTCAAAATTTGTCTACGCCAATCATTGCTGTAGAAGAAGCTGTTTTCTACGGCAAAATTTCCTTTAAAATTGCCTTAGAAAAATATGTCCGGCAAAGAAACAAAACTTGCAGCTACGGTGCAGTTTACACTTTGAACCCTTAAGGGCCACGACAGTTGCTCTAAATTGACACCTGACCACAGCAAGCTCACATCCAGTGGCTAACATGTAGCAGTGATTTCTAGTCAAGTCGCTGCCAAGACTTGACTAGAAAACACTGTTAGGTAATTTGTCTATTATCACTGGACCAATCTTAATGAAAATTGGTATGGACGATGAAGGGCGGGTACTCCTACTAGTAATTTAGATGCAATTAAACAGGTCAAGGGAAGGGAAGCAATAATGCTTATTTACTCTGGTAAGTCTGCCGATTTGAACTAAAAATCTATGAAGTACAGGTTGATATATCATGGCTGCTTTATGGCAGCCATGATTTGATTTGATTTCAAAACCTAAATACAACTGGCATACAACAAGAGATCAGAACTGTTTATATAATGGGAACATTTTGCAAGCACAATCTAGGATATTCTACCTCAAAAATTTGCAGAGCATTTCTCTTTGAGAGAATCCACCACCATTAAAAGTAAAGGGTCAATTGTAATCATTTGGTATGTACTAATACCAAACTGATACATTTGACTTTAAAATGATTAAATAAATGATCTTTTATCTAGATCATGTATTCTAATGTTTACCAATGACCACCAGAGAAAAATAATTTCCCACTGCCACACTAAAAATAGGTCAATTGTATTAATCTCTTCACTTTGTATTATATCTTTGAGAGTCTGATCTTTTTTCCATGTCAGTTCAATGTGACAATTTTGATGAAACCATGTTCATTAATTAGTTTTAAGTAGGCCAAATCTATTTGTGAAAAAAAAGAAACCTGTGGGAACCCCGGGAAGTGAGGCAGTGCTTGTTTACTATGGTCAACAAGTTCTGTATTACTGGTAAAATAGGACCCAGTCACCAATGCTTAGGGTGGAAGTCCTCTAAAATTGGCAACATGGGTATAAACGATTGTCTAAACTTGACTTTATCTCCATGTTGCGGTCATGATTAGCCATTGTGCATAAATATGTGACCTTAAACACCAATCAATAAATAAATATTTGTTAAAAACCCATTGTCCAGTGTCAGGTGAGTGCCTCAGGCCCCTTGGAACCTCTTGTTTTGTTTATGTCCCTGGTATTGTGTTCCATCTGAAATAATGTAAAGGGATCAAGACAAAATCGTTCTATTCTGTTCTTCCTGTGTTAATGGGTAGAGAGCAGGAAGTTCATATTTGAGCCTAAGTGCATGACCCACATTTTAAATGCTTCTTATTCCCTCCATATTACCCTTTTTTAAGTGAAATTACTTAGTCTGTATAGATTTGTAACAATTCATATTGGAGAGTGCCTATGAGCAGTTGGGTACTCTCCCATGAATTCTTACAAGTCAAGGGCACATGAACAAATTTTGATGCCCAAATATAATTTAGTACTCTGCCAGTTAATAAATCCAGGTCCTGGTACCATTTTTAATGAAACAATGTTCTCCAAAACAGCTTTGCAAGAAATGTTGGACCTGGTTCTATTATTACACAACCAGTGTAAATAAATTAACGTTAATTGCTGCCTTTGAAATTCAAAATGTTTTTTCCTGTTTTTTCCTGTCTTTTGATCACGAGGTGCCTCAGTTATTGACACCATATACCTAACATACCTAACATACTGTACTGACCTGTGTTGAAGCCCAGGGGGTGCTTGCAGTGGATAAATTGCAAAGTGTGGGGGGGGGGGGGGGATTCAGGACGAGTAATAGTGCTTGCAAGTCGTGTTGGGATGTGTCGGAAACTGGGGATATACGACAAGTATCCACTGGGTATGTTACGTTTCTTTGGAAACCGCCCACCAATTTTATAGAATTTGCTTTAAAAATTCTCATAATTATCTTGTACATACGTTTCATTTTCAGATTTGGGGTTTTAATCCTCAATTTAATGAATAAAACAGAAAACCATGCGGTATTGTTTTCATTTTTTGTACAGGTTGCTCTCGAAGCCAGAAATGGACGTAAGTATGTCAATCAACACTGCAAACCACCCCCTTGAAAACAGACAAACATAGAATGTTTAAAAATAGCTGTTTTTTTAAATATGTACATTTATTACGAATAAAACAAAATATAGCTTCACACAAAATCAATAAAAAAAATCATAATATGAAGACCAGATAAAAATTTACACAGCAGAATATGAATAACAAAATAGTTGCCTCCCTTGTCAAAACTCAAAAAATTTATTTTACATTGAAAGTCATAACTTCACATGTTGCAGAGCATGATGAAATGATAAATGAGCATGTTTTATTGAACCAATAAATCATATCCCTGGTTATATTGTTATATAATTCTCAAATACCAGAGTTGTAATTATTTTTTATTTTTAATTACCACTTTCTCATTAATTTCTAAACACCCGTTTTCACAGTGAGTTGTGCACGCTCGAAAGTGGCAGTGTTCTTTCACAATGAGTTGTGCACCACTTGAAAGTGGCAGTGTTCAATCAGTATCTTTCTGATGATATTCAACCACTGTGAAAACTATATGTTGTGGGCGTGTTTCAGACAACTATTGACAGCAGCCTGCATACTCATTTGAAACAAGTGACAGCTTCCAAAAACGAGGTCGACAAAAAAATAAACAACACAATTTTGCTTGGGATATATAATTTTTTAATAAAGACTTATTACACTGAACACAGACATAATGTATTACACAAAAGACGAATTTAACAACACGAAAACCTCAACTCCAAAAAATATGCATAATACAGTATTACAGTTCTATTTAATTTGGTAAGTACAGTGTTGCAACAAGTCACCTGTTTTTCCATTTGATGCCTGAAAATTTGACATCTTGTCTCAAACAACTTTCGTCCAATTTGAAACTTGGGGGGTGGGCTTTGACTTTAGTAGGGCACCCTGGTTCACAATTCTGAAAAAGCTGGGGTGGGGGGGGGGGGGGGGGGTGCTTAATCATGAATATGGGATTCGACATGGGTCAGTACGGTACCTTTTTTTTTATAAAAAAAGAAATTTAATTTGCAAATTGGTATTACTGTTTTTTGATAAATTAAAGAAGATATAAA
This sequence comes from Pictodentalium vernedei, assembly GCA_031216915.1. NCBI lineage: Eukaryota > Metazoa > Mollusca > Scaphopoda > Dentaliida > Dentaliidae > Pictodentalium > Pictodentalium vernedei. The sequence goes on along the minus strand of CM062289.1, from coordinate 217,364,409 downwards.
TATGGATATCATTGAAACCAGCTTGTTGAGTCAATTCCAATAATATCCATATTTAAATTTGTATGATTTTATTGAGAACATTCAGATATTTCAGGCTGGGATAGCCTTATATTGTTTAAATTATTGGAATTTTGTGTCTACCATGTTAGACAAAGGGTTATGTTTGTGCACCATGATTTTTGGCTCCACAAAGATTGGTAATTATATATAAAGTGAAAATAAATTACATTCTGTGCAATATTTGTGCAATGTGAAATTAATAAATATTCACACAATTTGTTTCGTTTATTAAACATATGAGTTTGTCCTCTAAAATGGACAACATGGTTATAAATGATAGACTAAACTTGACTTTATCTCCATGTTGCGGTCACGATAAACACCAACAAGAGGCCTGTCATGCCTAGAGAGCTCTGCTGAGGGCCACTGATCGCATGGGCATGTTTTCTAATACTAATATTGTTACAAACTTTAGCCGAAAAATATTCAGCGGTTCAGAAATTATGGCTTGGACAAACAAATATCAAAAATATCTTAAGATTTTCTTGATCCTGTGACCTGTGACCTTGACCCTGTGGATTTACAGACCGCAGAATAATTGATGACACACCGTCTATTGATAATACATATTGTTATGAAGTTTGGTGGAAAAATATTCAGCGGTTTAGAAATTATGGCTCGGACATATAAAATGTTGACGACGGATGGACAGACGGACGACGGACGAATCAGTATAAGAAAAGCTCTGCTGACTCTGCTGACTTTGTCAGCGGAGCTAATAAATAAATAAATAATAAGGTCATAAGACTAAATTGAAAACTCAGAAGTTTTTAGAAGTCGCCCCCGGGCCCCGACAGGGATCAGCTGGGGCTAAAACACCGAATTGCGGCTGCCTATAGTTAGTAGTTGGCCCTAAATGTTTTGCCACCACACAAACTTGGCTAACGACAATCCAAAATTGATGTTAGCTCAGTTGGCATGGTGGAGAACAGTTAGGGCTAGACGATCCACCACAAGGAACAGTACTAGGCCTGAAAATTCTAAATTTTCTGAAGCCTACCCGGTGGGGGGCCGATCACAGGTCTTTGGCACAGAATCATATCAACTGAGCTCAAAATGGCCCATGACCATTCGTTGTGGTATTCCTGCAAGCCTGCAAATAAGGCAGCCTGTCATGGTCACTGACTGACTCAACTTGAATGATTGACAGACACTGATTCAGTTGTGCCTGTCATATAATGACCAGTGCAATTTCTTATATTAGAACTGGATATAAGCCTGTTCAATTTCTGTATGCTTCAACATAACTAAATTCTTTATATATTATCATTTATTGGAAAGCTCTCTGTAAGAGAGCTTTCCAATAAATAATAAGTCAATTATACAGTTAACACACATCTCCTTGATGTTTTGAACTAATAAAATGCTAAAAAATTAATAACCCGTGAAATTTATTAACAGAAAGTGAAAATCTGTATGTAAACCCCAACCCCTCGACAGGTACCAAGTTTGGGATGATTAGCAGAAAATTGTTGGTGCTTGACACAAAAAATATTATTTGCAAGCTGTATTCCTGCTTGATACAGGCAAGATATATAGGCTAAAAAAATAGTGTTTTGTTTCTCAGACAATCCCTCATTGAATTTGAACCCCCTCAATCGCAAGCTCATTAGACATTTTTATTGCCTTTCACTGTCTTCCAATATTAGTACAAACCCAGCTGGAGACTCAAAATTATTTAGGTTTTTTGACTGATGGATATTTATTTATTTGTGTTTGCAATATGTTGCCCTCTGTATATGGGGATTTGCCTCATTACAATTTATGGGAGAGTGCCTATAGGCACTCTCCCATAAATTGTAATGTGGCAAATCCCCACAGATTGAATAATTTTACTTCAAAGATAATGAAGAGCATCAAAAGAATACATAGCCTTTGAAGTACCTACAGTTTATTTTTAGAGGAAAGTTTTATTTTTAAATCTTATATATAAAGAAGAGATTCTGTGTGTGTGTGTGTCTGCACGGATGCACCGTGGCACATAGAAGGCTGAAATTTGGCATGGTGCTATATTCTGACCTAACTTAGAGGACCGCGGGAGTCACAAGGTTGAAGGCCCTGCCTGAAGGCCGGGGCCGAGTGAGTTGGGTACGCGACCCTCATTTTTTTTTTTTTTTCCACTTTTCTCTCCTTCATTGACCCCGAATGAAGTCAGGTATCCTGCTAGTTTATTATATAATAAACTGATTTAAGAACACAAAATAGTGCTCTTGCATGTCAAAGCTGGCACTGGGAAGGGGGAGGGGTGGAGTTGGGGGACTCAGGCTGGAATTATATAATCAGATCCCTCGTTGTCAGAAATAAAAAAATAAAAATAAAGTCCTCCCTCCCTCATTGAATCTAAAAAAAAATTGTCTGAGAAACAGATCATTTATCTTTTTTGGTCACAAATATATATAATATACATGTCTTTGCCTTGTTACAATTTGTGGGAGAGTATAGTATATATAGGTTTGATGGGCATTAAAAACCTAGGGATAAAAAGTGCCTCTACCCCTTTAATGGGCATTAAAGAAATGACTGACTGGATTTTGTAATGGCCATTAAAATGGCTAAATGGTATAAGTTTTAATGCCCATTACTTTTTTGGCATGCACAAAATGTAACCATTAATTTTGGTTCCTTTTAATGGCCATCAAAATCTGGCTACTGGTTTGTAATTAATGCCCATCAAATTGATGCTTATTTACAATAACAGTTAATGGCCATTAGATTTTGACAAAACAAATTTCCCATTAATTTGGTCGCTTTAATGGCCATTACATTCACTAAGAAACTGGTCATAATGCCCATGAAAATGTAGTTCATATCCATTAACTTTTGATGCCCATTAACATTTGTAATGGGCATTATATCCACATTTTTTAATGGTCTTCAAGTTTAATTTAATGCCCATTAAAGCGACCAAATTAATGGGAATATTTAATGGTATTTTTAATGGCACAATTTAATGGCTCATTTAATGGCCGTATGTGCAGTAGGGATAGGACGATCCCATTGGTAGCAAATCTGATTGAATACTCATTTGTTGAGAGTCCATTCTGATGGCAACATACGACCTTTCAGAGAAAGCGAGTCCGCTATAACGTTCAGATGACCCGGAATATGACGGACCGACAGAAGAATCTGATGCTCTAGGACAAACAGAAGGATTCTCTCTGTTAAGATGAACAACGGAATGGAATGAGTGCCTCCCTGGTTCCGAATATATGCTACTACTGTCGAATTGTCGGACAGAATTTGAACATGTGAATTCTGAATAATGTTCATCCAATGACGTAGCGAAAGCCAAATTGACATCATCTCTTTCATGTTTATGTGCATGTTTAGAAACTGCGAATCCCAAAGACCCTGGCACCTCGAATCTGTTGGGCTCAATGTCGCGCCCCAACCTGTTTGACTCACATCCGTCATAATCGTAAAAATCGGATCCGGCAGTTGCAGTGGCACTCCATGATTTAACCACTGAACATCTGCCCAAGTCTGAATCTCTTGTTTCACTTGTTTCGACAAGATGATGTTCGTTTCGAGCGAATGAATCTTCACACTCCAATTCTGAGTAAAAAATATTTGGAGTGGATGAGTGCGAAGTTGCCCCATCGGAATAAGATCCGCGGTGGCTCCGCACTAACCTATCAGTTGCATGAATTCTCTCGCTGTTACTACATCTGAGTGAAGACAAAAGTGAGCGTAACAACTGACTAATTTTGCTCTGGGTAACGGCAGACGAACCAGATTGTTGTGCGTCTCGAAGCTCATTCCCAAGTGGGTGAATGACTTGGACGGAACTAGATCCGACTTCTTTTCGTTTACTATGAAACCGAGACATCGGACCAGTTGAAGCAGACTCTGAAAATCGTTCTGAAGCATTAATCTGTTGCCGTACTTCTGAAGAATGTCGTCCAAGTAGGCCAACGTTACCGCAGACGAATGAGCTCGGAAATGAGTCATTACGAGTTCATTATTCAAGTGAAGGCCCAGGGAGCTAGATTCAGAGCGAAGCACATTGCTCGGAAACGACCCCTAGGACAGCGAAGTGAAGGTATTTTCTGAACGCCGAATGTACCATGACATGAAAGTACACATCCTTGAGATCTATGCTCGCAGTGTAATCGTTCACTCGAATGCTCGCTCTTACTGATCGAATGGTCTCCATATAAAATTTTGGAGCCACAATCAGCTTGTTTATAAATCTATAACTGGATGGAACGAGCCATTTGGTTTTGGACCCAGGAACAGGTGATTGTAGAAACCGAGAGATTCCTGGTTTTCTACGACCTCTATTGTGTTCTTCTCCAGAAGAGATTGGACTTCTGATAGAAGCACATCTCTCTTCTGAAGGTTTGACAGAAGCTGAGCCCAATGTGGACTTTGTGTTAATGGCGGATTTTCCTTGAAGGACAGTTTTAGACCTTCCAAAATAACTCCCTGAACCCATGGGTCATCCGTAATTGACAACCAATTGGTTAAGAATCTCGACAGCCTTCCGCCCACTGGAACGCAATAGAGGTTTTGACCATCACCTCCTGGACCTGCGAGGCTTGCGGGAGGAGAAACTATGTCCTCCCCGACCTGTACCTCAACCTAGGGGCATCTGACCAGTTCTCTCGGCCAGCATTATGACCCCTACCTGAGTCATTACTCTGACGGTCTCTGGAGTAAGACATAGAGGCTTTCTTAGATCCTCTATAGGAACTTCCCTTGGACGTACTCACCCCAGAAGTCCCTGACTTACTCCTCTCTGCTGAGTCCTGTTTTTTCAAAACAGACTTAAAGAGCAGAGAGTCCGAAGCTTTCTTAGTATTCTGATCATAGATTAGCAAAAGCTTACCATCGAAGAGAAGCTCTCCTAAAACCGGAGCGACTCGGAGAGAGTTTTTCACCTTAGTATCCACTTAGTATCCACTCTTGTGGATGAAGCCAGGGCAGCATCACATCTGACTAACTCCAAATTTGCCATTGAAAGGGCGGAGTTATACGTCAAAAATGCTATGGCCATCAAAAGAACTCTCAAGGAAGTTCGAACCTCTTGGAATTCTTTTCCATCGAGACGTTGTGATAACGCTCTGGTAAGGTGATCTGCGTAAGATAAGGTGTCTAAACTGGCTCTGCTAGACGAGATTGTTGTCTCCAACGTACTGGAGAGAATTGACATAGATGCCGGCAGTGACAACTCCAAGCCTTCTGCCTGGTCGTCTAAACACAGAGGAACTCTTGGCACGCCCTGTCCTGCCGTTTCAAATCTATTTCTACTGTTGATGAATGGCAGATGTAGAGCATGAGACGATAAGAAACTGGATTTGCCAGTCTTAGAGGCTAGCCTGAATATAGCGTCATTCAGAAGTTCAAATGTCAGTGTGACATTTCTGGACTGGGCCGGAAACTCAGGCGCAACATCCTTATTCCGGCCAAAAAAGCCTGTGTCGAATGACGCTATCAGTCTCTTATCTGGTATCACAGCACTCTGGTCCGGAGGAACAACTTCTGGAAGGTGTTGCTGGATGAAATCTACGGCCACCTTATGCTGTTTGGAAAGGGAAAATTCCAGCTCCGCTGATTCCCTTTCACCATCCGACTGGACCACATGTGAATCTCCGTCGTACCTTTCTGACTGCAGGGGAGAGCACCGACCCAGCTTCCTCAGACAGTTCCTGATCTGAAAGAGTTTCTGAAGGTTGCTGGGATGCTGCGATGAGTTGTGCTATCTGTGATAGCAAGTCCGTCACAGAGGCCTGTGCAGCCGCGGTCTTACGTAGTTTAGCCGCTGGAAGCTCTTGGGATGGTAATTCTTGCATACTTCTCTAATGCGAACGTCCCCCGACAGGTAAGGCCTTGTGTCCTTGGCTACCTGATGGCGTGACCTGGTCGACGTGGAATCCCTGGTCGGCGAAGCTGGCTGGATATCTGCGGTCATGTAGCCAAGGTGTGGTCGTGTGTGCCGACGTGTGGATGAGGAAGCCAGTAGACTAGCCACGCCGGACAGTCTAAGCGACGGAGCGTCCCGAGCAAGAGGAGTGGACATATGCTCCGACTGACGAACGTTACGTACAACAACATCTGGGCCCTGATGTTGCTGTAAGAGAGAGGGACCTCTCTCGCTCGTGGTCCGGGTAGATCTGGACGAGATAGCTACCGGACTGTCTGGCTTCCTCCGTTCCATCCTCCGATCCATCGTCGCCGGGTGTGCACGATCCTAGTTTATAGTGCTCACAACACCCGATCTCCTCTCCTGTCACAACACCCATTTCTCAAGTGATTGCTCCACCGGGCAAGTTAGCTGGCGACAAGGACGTCTATCCTACTAGGGATCTAGGCACTTGTCGAATTTCGTTGAGCATTTTTGACGCTAGCTCTTCATTTAATTGCGACGACAGAAGTACACTTCTTGAAGACATCACAGAAAAATCACCCTTTTCTTGTTCCTCTGAAAAGGAGACTGAAAAACTAGAGTGGCCCTGTGGCGAGAGGACTGGCATGGACCTCTCGCCACTAACAATATACCGTGACACACGTCTCCAAAATTTGTCATCACAATTGACACACACTGAGCAAGAATTAGTGCGAGTACATTGACTACAGCAAATACAATGAACATGAGAATCAGAGGAAGACTTCCTCGATTCATAATTTGAACAATATTCTTTCATATTTGAAAAAAATATTAAACAGTCGCCATACTCGCACTAACCCTTGAAAAACAAAGATACATAATAATAATATAATCCATTACAAAAATTTTGAAAAATAATTAAAAAGAAAAATTTTATCGAAAAAAAAATTCATGATGAGCCCAAGTTCCCAAAGGGAACGATGAGCCCAAATGGATCCCCAAAAAGCCAAAGTGTGGACAAAAATTTTAAAACATATCTAAAAATTAATGCTACACTTACGGACAATATTAATGTATCTGGCTATGAACAGAACCTAATAGAAGACAAGGAATCACTGTCAGAAGTAACCGCTGTCAACGTAAACAAAAGTGAATAAAAAATGGAAAAAGACTCCAGGCACTGAAAATATGGCCCGAAATCAGTAACCAATTTTAAACACTATCCGATGTAAAACAGAAACTTCCACAGAAGAAACTGCAGTACATCGGATGGTAGATGCATAACCAAAACGCCTAAACTCACCTAGGGTGAGGACGTAGCCATGGGGAAAAACAGAATAAACATTCTGTTACTATGCTAAAAACTCCCAAGAAATTTCAGTAAAAAAAATTTACAAAAATTATGCCAAAAGCATGGGAGATTAGCTAGGGGGTATCAAGGGTATCAAGGAGAGGGAGAGAGGTAACACTGAACAAACAGTGGAAATTTCATAGCAAGAATGAAAACATCAGGCCCATGCCCTGAAATTAGGAAACATGAAATAAAAAAAAAAATTTTGCATAAAAATTATAAGTTACAGCCCTGAACACATCCTTCCACTGTTTCTTCCTCTCATCCTCTTATTTCATTCTTAGATCCACCATTTCTTTCACGATTTTGTGTCTGGCATCATTTTAACTGAGATTATAAGCACAGATATCAGTGAGATGTTACTGATTGAAGGGCCAAACAAAGAATGAAGATTTGGCATCAATTTCGGTATTTCCTTGACACTGCGCATGCGCAGTGGACAAAAGTATGGAGGACCACAGAGGACATGGATTTTTTGGATTTTGATACAAATTTTGGGGATTGGGGGTCAAAATTTGTGTTTGGCCCTGAAATTTAAAGAGTTAGCACCAGCTAAGTCTGGGTCATTGGTACAGTATAAAAATATAGAAATTTTGGGAGGGGCAAATATTCTTGCCCCTCCCATTATGACGCCTAATATAGCCCCACAAACTTCTCTTGAACAAATCTGAGTCTACACCTCAAAAGGAAGCTGTACACCAAATATCAAGTCTCTGCTACTGCTGGTTCACGAGAAGAAGATTTTTTAAGATTTAAGCACACTTTTTAGGTATGGCCTTACCAAGGGGCAAGGCAACTTGATTTGAAGAAAATCAAATTACGATGTCATAACAAACTATTATCTCAAATATTAATTAAATTGGTTCAGCGGTTTGGGAGGAGAAGACGCAAACACCATGTTCACGGACGGCGGACAACAGATGGTGAGTGATCACTATAGCTCTCCTGACTGAAAGTCAGGTCAGCTAAAAATAAATGTCCTATATGGTCATCCATACTTTTGTCCACTGCGCATGCGCAGTGTCTAGAAAGTACCAAAATTGGCACCAAGCCTCATTCTTACAACCAGTGCCTGCTAAATGTTACATAGTCAGCAGAGAGGTATGAGTTCCCAACTCATGGGAGGGCCATCCCCGTCTGGGACATTGGTAAGTATAAAAAATATATAAATTACTTCAAATTTTTTCATATTTTTATACTGTAACCAGTGGCCTAGACTTAGCTGAATAGTAAAAAGGCTGGAGGGCCTAGGACATGAAAGAAAATCCAATAACTCAATTATATATAAAAGAATATCTCCTCGAGGAGAAAAGGAGAGAAAGGATTTATATATGTCTTTCTTACTTACTTGAAATAAGAAAGACACAACACCAACAATATAACTGAGCATTATACCATCTATAATTCTCTATTTACAGCCAGTACAACCCATTATACTAATTTAATAAACGGAAGCCAATAAATAAAGATAGTCCAGAGAATGAGACTCTTTATACCCATTTAAAAGTGTCTGAGGATTGTTTATTAATGCTCAAATGACACGTGAAATATACAAATGCTTCACGGTGAGCTACACTTTAAAAATATTACATAAATGAGATATATATTTGCTTACACTTTAAAACCATCCCAGCACCGACTCGGAATTACTGATACCAGAGGAGGTGTTCCCTTGCTTTTCACTATAAAGCCAGTGATATAAGGGAAAACTGCCCCCCTGCTCTGGGTCAAATCACCACAGAACGAAGAGGGCAGCAGGACAGAGTCACTGTTACATAACTATAGCTGTAATCGTTTAGAGGACGACATTCTGAGCAACAGATAACGGACCTAAACATCTAAGGTCGCCTGAAATAGACACTATATTTCTAAGGAAAAAATTGGTAAATGTAGAAGGCTGTGTCCAGTAAGCAGCTTTCATGAGATAAGTAATGGCAATACTGTTAGAATAAGGCCAGGACGTGGACAGCATTCTAACTTCATGCGCTGAAATCTTAAGTACCGACTGCTGGTTAGAAGATAAACTTTCATAGGCAGTACGAATTGCTAATTGAATCCATCTAGCAATGGAATGAACAGAAATCTCCCTTCTATTGGGAATTAATGATAAAAAGAAGCGTTTTCTTCCTTTTCTGATAAACTCTGATCTGTGTTTATAAATGCGCATAGCTCTTACTGGACACAGCGAGGGTCTACAGCCATCCATAGACGGAAGAGCCTTAATGATAATAGGCTCAGGACGTTTGTTAGGAGCCTGGTTCTTAGCCAAAAATCCCACCTGAGTAGTTAAAGTAATGGTATTACCAACACTACGAAAATGAGAATAATCAATAGATAAAGCATGGAGTTCTCTAACTCTTCTTGCGGAAGCAAAGCCTAAGAGAAAAGCTGATTTATATGTCAAGAATTTGAACTCTACAGCATCCAACGGTTCAAAAGGAGCTTCTTTAAGCTTCAACAGAACCCAAGCTAAATTCCACTTTGGATTTAACCTAAAGCTTTTAGGCCTATTGATCGAAAAGTTTTTAACTAACTTAGATAAAGAAACATTAGATCCGATTTCTAAGCTATCATGATGAGCATAACTGTCCGATAGCATAGGCCTATAACCCTTAATAGTGACTGGCTGCAGTTTGAGAATGTCAAACAAGTAGACCAGAAAGTTTGCAATGTCTGGAATGGATGGATCAAAAACGTCTCTCGACTGATCCTTACACCGAGAGAAAACCTTCAATTTTGCCACATAATTTAGCGAAGAGGAGGCCCTCCTACAGTTAGAAATTGCGCCCACTGCTCGTCCTGTAAAGCACATCCCATGCACAACGGAAATACATGAAGGTTGAGATCTTGCGGGATGTGATGCAGTGTGTGAGAGATTTCCCCTGAAAGAGAAGGTCCTCAAGTGGAGGAAGCTTCCGGGGAACGTCCCGTAACAGTCACCTGAGAAGATTTATCCATTGTTTCTGAGACGACAGAGATGCTACCAGCAGTATCTTGCACTGCGATTGCTTGATCTTTAACAAGATCTGTTGAATTAACGGAGTTGGAGGATCTGCATATCCTATCATTCTGTCCCAAGAAATTGAGAGAGCATCCACTATGTATGATCGAGGATCTGGGCATGGCGACACATACATCTGCAATTGATTGTTGAGATGTGTCGCGAATAAGTCTATCATTGGTCAATCCCATTGGTAGCAAACACTCGCTTGTTGAGAGTCCATTCAGAAGGCAACATGCAACCTTCCCCGAGAGAGTGAGTCTGCTGGAACATTCAGACGACCCGGTATATGATGTACCGATAGATGAACCTGATGTTCCAAGACATACAGAAGAATTATTTCTGTTAGTTCGATTAACGGAATTGAATGAGTGCCTCCCTGGTACTGTATATACGCCACTACTGTCGAGTTGTCCGACAGTATTTGACCATGCGAATTCTGAATTATGTTCATCCAATGATGTAGCGCTAGCCATATTGACATCATTTCTTTGATGTTTATGTGTTTTTACTGGAACGCAGAGTCCCCAAAACCCTGGCACTTTGAGTCTGTTGGGCTCAGGGTCGCACCCCAGCCTACCTGACTCGCATCCGTCATTATTGTAAAAGCCAGATCTGGCAGCTGCAGCGGAACTCCCTGAGTTAACCACTGAATGTCTGCCCAAATCTGAATCTTTTGTTTTACTTGGTCCATTAAAACAATATGTTTCGAGCGAATGCGTTTTCACCCTCCATGTTTGAGTGAAAAATATCTGGTCCAGTGGACGTGTATGTAAGTGGCCCATCGGAATGAGGTTTGCAGCTGCTCCGCACTGTCCCATCAGTCGCATGAACTCCCTCGCTGTTAATACGTCTGAGTGTAGACAAAAGCAAGCATAACAACTGACTAATTTCGCTCTGGGTAACAGCAGATGAACCAGATTATTGTGAGTCTCGAAGCTCATTCCCAAGTGAATGAACAACTTGGATGGAGTTAGATCTGACTTCTTTTCATTTACAATGAAACAGAGACGTCGGAGCAATAGTAGCAGACTCTGAACTGTTTTGTTGCTGAATCTCTGAAGAATGTCGTCCGAATAGACCAACATTACCGCAGACGAATGAGCCCAGAAATACGCCATTACCGAGTTCATTATTCGAGTGAATGCCCAGGGTGCTAGACTGAGTCCGAAGCACATCGCTCAAAACTGATAAACAATCCCCCAGGACGGAGAACCGTATCTACTTTCTGAATGCTGGATTCACCATAACATGAAAATACACATCTTTTAGATCTATGCTTGTTGCATAGTCGTTCACCCGAATGCTCGCCCTTACTGATAGAATGGTCTCCATATAAAACTTTGGAGCCACGATCAATTTGTTTATCCAGCTCAGATCTACTACTGGACGGAACGAGCCATCTGGCTTCAGTACCAAAAACAGGTGACTGTAAAAACCCAGTGATTCCTGGTTTTCTACGACCTCTATTTCATTTTTCTCTAAAAGAGATTTTACCTCTGATAGAAGAGAATCTCTTTGTAGAGGGTTGGTCGGAAGCCGAATCCAGCGTGGACTTCATGTTAATGGAGGCTTTTCTAGGAATGATAGCCTCAGGCTGTCCGAGATAACTCCTCTGACCCACTGGTCCTCTGTAATTGTAATCCAATTTTCCAGAAATCTTGTCAGTCTTCCGCCAACAGGAGCACAATAGAGGTCCTGACCATCACCTTCTGGACCTAAAGGAAGAGAAACTACGTCCTCCCTGTGCAGCACCTCGGCCCACCGACCTGGGGATGTCTGACCGGTTGTCTCGGCCAGACCCACATCCCCAACCTGAGCCACTATATTGACGATCCCTAGGGTAATTATTTGAGGGTTTTTTATACCCTCTAGAGGAGTTTCCTTTGGATGATCTTGGTCCTGAAGCTCCTACTTTACCCTTTTCTGCTGTATCAGTTTTACTAGAAACTGACTTCAAAAGCAGAGTATTAGATGCTTTCTTAGTAAGCTGATCATAGATCAAAGAAAGCTTTGCCATCAAAAAGATTGTCACCGGATACGGAGCGACTCGAAGAGAGTTTTTCATCTTATCATCCACTAGGGATGATGACGCTAGGGCTGCATCATGTCTAACTAACTCTAAACAAGAGGGCACGTATCGCTGAAGCAATACAACGTCCCCTACCGGACTAATGAGCATTAAAAATTATACAAATGTTAGAACCTAGATGTGATCAGCATGAATTCCGTTGAAGCATTTCCAAACAAAGTCTGGAAAACTGATATTTTGGCGCTTTTCCATATTTACAAGGGCCATAATTCACACAAGAATAATGCAATCAGCATGAAACTCAAACTTGATCAGTAAGTCATCGTTCTATAGTAGGTTACCAAGAATGAAATCATTCGGTTGAAGCATTTCCAAAAAAAGTTCGGAAAAATAATGTATGACTGACAGACTGACTGACGGATGGACAGAGTGCAAATAAAACTTGATCTGTAAGTCATTGTTCTATAGTAGGTTACCAAAAATGAAATCATTCCGTTGAAGCGTTTCCAAAAAAAGTCTGGAAAACTGATATTTTGGTGCTTTTCCATATTTCCAAGGGCCATAACTCACACAAGAATAAGGCAATCAGCATGAAACTCAAACCTGATCTGTAAGTCATCATTCTATAGTAGGTTACCAAAAATGAAATCATTCCATCAAAGCTTTTCCCAAAAAAGTCTGGAAAACTGACATTTTGGCACTTTTCCATATTTCCAAGTGCCATAACTCACACAAGAATAATGCAATCAGCATGAAACTCAAACTTGATCTGTAAGTCATCGTTCTATAGTCGGTTACAAGAATGAAATCATTGGGTTGAAGCATTTCCAAAAAAAGTCAGGAAAACTAAAGTATGACTGACAGACTGACTGACAGACTGACGGATGGATGGACAGAGTGTAAATGAAACTTGATCTGTAAGTCATCGTTCTATAGTAGGTTACCAAAAATGAAATTATTCTGTTGAAGCGTTTCCAAAAAAACTCTGGAAAACTGATATTTTGGCACTTTTCAATATTTCCAAGGGCCATAACTCACACAGGAATAAGGCAATCAGCATGAAACTCAAACTTGATCTGTAAGTCGTCGTTCTATAGTAGGTTACCAAAAATGAAATCATTCCGTTGAAGCGTTTTCAAAAAAAGTCTGGAAAACTGATATTTTGGAACTTTTCCATATTTCCAAGGGCCATAACTCACACAAGAATATGCAATCAGCATGAAACTCAAACTTGATCTGTAAGTCATCGTTCTATAGTAGTTTACCAAAAATGAAATCATTCCATTGAAGCGTTTCCCAAAAAACTCTGGAAAACTGATATTTTGGTGCTTTTCCATATTTCCAAGGGCCGTAACTCACACAAGAATAATGCAATCAGCATGAAACTCAAACTTGATCTGTAAGTCATCGTTCTATAGTAGTTTACCAAAAATGAAATCATTCTGTTGAAGCGTTTCCAAAAAAACTCCGGAAAACTAAAGGGTGACTGACAGACTGAAAGACAGACAGACTGACGGATGGATGGACAGAGTACAAACCTATAGTCCCCTCCGGCGATGCCGGTAGGGGACTAATTAGCTACTGATAAGGCAGAGTTATACGTGCTATAAGCAATAGTCCTCGATAGAACTCTTAATGAGGTACGAATGTCCACAAATTCTTTCCACTGAGACATTGCACCATCGCTCTAGTAAGGTGATCCGCGCAAGACAAGGCATCTAAATTTGCTCTATTGGAAGAAATCGTTGTCTCCATTGTATCTGGACAAATTGAAAAGGATGCAGGTAAGGACATATCTAAGTCCTCAGCCTGCTCGTCCAAACGCAGAGGAACTCTCGGAATACCCTGACTTGCCGTTTTAAATTTACTTCTATTATTAATAAACGGCAGGTGTAGAGCATTTGAAGATAAAAAACTGCCTTTCCTCTTCCCCGAGGAAAGATTAAATATAGTGTCATATAATAAATCAAAAGTCTGAGTCACATTATCAGATTGTACCGGATAAACAGGATTATCTTCCTTAACCTGGCTGAAAAAGTTGGTATCTAACAACGCTAGCAGTCTCTTATCAGTAGTCGCAGCATTCTGATCAACAACCTCTGGAAAGTATTCATGAATAAACTCCATCGCTACCTTGTGTTGCTCCTGAAGGGAATAATCCAAACCACTCAGTTCCCTTTCACCATCCGATTGGATCAGAATAGATTTTCGGACATCCTTATCTGAACAAGCAGACGAATGAACCGACCCAGCTTCATCCGACAGTTCAACATCAGAAGCTGTCGTAGGATGATCCGGAACCTGCTGGGATAAGCTGCGCTATTTGCGACAGCAAGTCCGTAACAGAGGCTTGTGGAGCCGCGGTTCTTTGATGTTTAGCCCCTAGTTCCTCCTGGGATGGTGGGTCCGACATAATCCTCTTATGTGGACGTCCCAATTCATGTGGCCTTGTCTCCTTGGCTATTGGATGGCGTGACTTTTTTGCCGACATCGAACCCTTCGTCGGCGATGCAGGCTGGATCTCCATAGTCACATAGCCAAGGTGTGGTTGTGTGTGCTTAGAAGACGATTTGGAAGCCGATAGACTAGCCGACCCCGTCAGCCTATTTGAAGGAGCGTCCCGGACAGGAAGAGTGGATGTATGCTCCAACTGATGCACGTTCTGTACAACAACATCTGGCCCCAGATGTTGTTGAGAGAGAGGGGCCTCTCTTGCTCGCGGTCCGGGAAGACCTGGACGAGCCCACCGCAGAACTAGCTGACTTCCTCTTTTCTGTTGCCGAAGGGTGAGCATGTTTCGATTTTATAGTGCTCACAACACCCTTTTTCCTTTCCTCGACTGCTACGGACATACCCGGCGTCACACTATTCAAATCCTGAGTAATAGATCCGCCGGTTGAGCTAGCTGGTGACAAGGTAGTAAACCCCAAATTCTGCGGTCTAGTCCCTTGTCTTATATCAATGAGCACTTTTATCGCTAGCTCTATATTTGATTGCGACGATGGCAGCACACTTTCTGATGGCATCACTGATACATCACCATGTTCTTGTTCCTCTGAAAAAGAAACTGAAAAACTAGAGCGACCTTGTGGTGAGAGAACTGGCATCGATCTCTCAACACTAACAACATACCATGACACACGTCTCCAACGTTTGTCATCCCAATTGGTACAAACAGAACAAGAGTTAGTGCAAGTACAATGACTACAACAAACACAATGAATATGAGAGTCAGAGGAAGATTTCCTCGACTTACAATCTGAGCTATAATCTTTCACTTTGCCAAAAACTACAAGTCAACAGTACTTGCACTAATTCTTATAACAATCTGACAAAGATACATAATAATATAATCCAATGCAAAAATTTCGAAAAATAATTTCATAAAAAAAAAAACATTAAGAAAAATTTTGACATGAGCCCATGTTCTCAAAGGGAACGATGAGCCCAAATGGATCCCAAAAAAGCCTAAGTGCGGACAAAATTTTTTTCTTAATCCTAAAAATTAATGCTACACTTCCGGAGTATATAATGTATCTAGCTATAGACCTATCGTAATAACATGACGAGGAAACTACTTTCAGAAAGTAACCGTTGTCAATGTAAACGTGTAATAAAAATCGGAAACAAGACTCCAGGCACTGAACAACACGGCCCGAAGACAGTGACAGATTTTCAAACTATCCGATGTAAGGCAGAATCTTCGTCAGAATAAACTGCGATACATCAGATGGTAGATGCATGACCAAAACGCCTAAACACCCCTAGGGATACACAGAATGAACATTCTGTAAACAGGTTAAACTCCCAAGAAATTTACAAGAATAAAATTTAAAAAAAAGGTCCAAAAAGCATGGGAGTTTAACAGGGTGGTTTCAAGGAAGGAGAGGGAGGAAACACTTAACAAACAGTGGCAAATTCAGAGCAAGAATGATAACATCAGGCCCATGTCCCGAAATTAGGGGACATGAAATAATTTTAAATAAAAATTATAAGTTACAGCCCTGAACACATCAAACCACTGTTTTTCCCTCTCATCCTAAAGCATCCTTGGATCCACCAAAATCACCATTACTTTGTGTCAGGCATCATAAAAACTGAGATATACATGCACAGAAGTCAGTTTGTTGTTACCTACAGAAGGGCCAAACAAAGAATGAGGCTTGGCGCCAATTTCGGTACTTCCTAGACACTACGCATGCGCAGTGGGCAAAAGTATGGAGGACCATATAGGACATTTATTTTTTGGTTTTGGATGCAAATTTTGTAGATTTGGGAGGGCATAATTTGTGTTTGGCCCTGGATATTTTGGAGTTAGCACCAGCTAAGTCTGGGCCATTGGTTACAGTATAAAAATATGACTGTCAACAGGCATTTTGAATTTTGGGCTGAGCCCAAAAGCACTCATTACCATCACATGATGATAACAATCGTAGTCCTAGCAGTTCCGTACAAAAAACTGATCGCCTTTAATTTCGGTATAAAATGGCCGTCGGCAGCCATCTTGATTGTTTTTTAGCAGGAAGAGGGACCAAAGACCAAATAAAATCGTGAATGAAGATTCCAACTTTGACTTCTCTCTTCTGTGGCCCTTAAAGTCAAAGAAAAATATTTAACAATTTTCTTCTGAATATTGAGATGAGCTAGTTCCACCAAGCTTAGCTTTGTGAATTGTATTCTCACCCTACCACTAAGACACACAGACCACTACTGATATATACCAGTGTATGGTGCCCTTTTATGAGCATGTGCCCCCCCTCCCCCCCCCCCCCCCCCCCCCCCCCCCCAAAAAAAAAAAAAAAAAAAAAAATGAAAGAAAAAAAACCAAAAAAAAAACCAACAAACATTTTTAACTGAAGAAGTCATCTGGACAATTTTGGGGCACATGTTGTACTTAAAGGACCAGAAAGGCCCAAGTTGCTTCTCCAGTAGATGTTTACATTATTTTGGGGAGAGTAATTTATTGCTTGCATAGATAAAGCCAGTTCAACTTTTCATCCTTCTTCTGCAGATAGAAGTCCTATTTTCATACATGTATTCTATAACCAGGCAGTAATAGGATCGGTTGAAGACCGTTTCAAAACAATGTGTCTTTAACCCTTTACCTAACATGAGAAGTAGACAGCACCTGCAAGCAAAATTGTTGAATAACTAATTTTTTCTCAAAAACATAGGTTATGACACCTCGCTGGAACAAGCTCAACAAGCTTGTTCCAAAGAGGGGTCATAACCTATGTTTTTGAGACAAAAAATGAAACAAAAGGCCCCAGGGGGCCTGAGGGCACTTAGTAATAATTTGGACCCAAATATGAACCCAGGCACTTGGATTGAACAAACTCGAATCTCACATCCGTAAGGATGCTGTATACCAAATATCAAAAGATTCTTACTAGTGGATGTGAAGAAGAAGATTTTTGAAGAATATTCCTCATATTGAACTAAGTTATAATTTAGGTTCCCACAAAGAGCCCAAATATCAACCCAGGGACTTGGCTTGAACTTGAATCTCACCCCCAAGGATGCTGCATACCAAATATCAAAAACATTCCGACTGCTGGATCTGAAGAAGAAAATTTTTAAAGAAAATTCCTCATTTTGAACTAAGTCATAATTCGGGCTCCCACAGTGAGCCAAATATGAACCCAGGTTCTTGGCTTGAACAAACTTGAATCTTACTCCCCCTAAGGAGTAAGGATGCTGCATACCAAATACCAAAAGATTCTGATTGGTAGATCAGGAGAAGATTTTTAAAGAATATTCCTCATACTGCACTAATTTAAACATTTGGGCTCCCATAGAGAGCCCAAATATGGACCCAGGGATTTGATTTCAATAAACATGTGAAACAATTTTCCAAAGATGTTATATGTAAAATTTGAAAGCTTTTGGGGCAGTGTTTTGGGAGAAAAGTAGTCTTAAATGTTTTTCCCATTACCCACCGTGTTAAAAAATGATGACTCAGCACTTTTTCAAAGTCCCGAAAAAGTACCCCATGATAAAACCGATAGCAATTTTTTTTAAACATTCCATTCTACTGGTCCTAAGGAAGCTTCACACCAAATAAGAATTCTCAGTGCCATGTAGTTTTAGAGATATGGGAGTTTTACATTTTTTCTATTTTTAGTTCCTGCGGTTCCCATGGGCTGACGGGAAAATTGTTTTTGGCATAAATTAAGTACTTATGACCCAATAAGCCCTCATGTCAAATTTGGTTCAAATTAGCCACTCGGTTTGGAAAATAGAAATTTTTGGCGGGGCGAAAATTCTTGCCCCTCCCATAACGAAGGCAAATATAGCTCCTCGAACTTCTCTTGAACAAGTCTGCACCTCAAAAGGAAGCTGCACACCAAATATCAAGTCTCTGCTACTGCTGGGTCATGAGAAGAAGATTTTTTAAGATTTAAACTCACTTTTTGGGCATGGCCCTACCAAGGGGCGGGGCATTTTTATTTGAACAAAATCAAAATGCGATGTCATAACAAACTATTATCTCAAATTTCAATTAAAATGGTTCAGTGGTTTGGGTGGAAAAGACACAAACACCATGTTCACGGATGATGGACGGTGAGTGATTGCTATAGCTCCCCTGACTGAAAGAGCTAAAAATAATGAAAATTAATTAGAGATTTCTGTGAATAGCACTGGCGGGTTTTGGCCGTTACATTGGGTAAAGGGTTAAAGAATCAAAGCAGCAACTGAATGTTGCAACTGCTACTCAACAAATCACTGTCTTACTATACACCTGGCGAATTAAGCACCCCCTGAAATGTTTCATGACAGTGAAGTTGCTGTTACCAATTATTATGCGTTAATGATTGCTATGTCTTGCAGTACATTTCATCTCGTGAAACATGATGTTTCTGGTTGATTGCATACCCCAAGAACATCCCCTCGTCCACGTGAAACATGATGCCCACGAATGTCACAAAAAAACCTTATCATCCACATGCAATATCTGGGTATAAAACAAGAAAATTTGTCATTTCTTTTATCAGTAAATGTTGACATGGCAAGAAGGAGACTGTCAGATGCACTAAGATGGGAAATCAATGGCATGCATGCAACAGGCATGTCATTCAAAGCTATTGGAAGGCAACTTGGCTATTGTCATTCTGTCATCAGCAGACTTGTCCGAAAAAAATCGAACAAACAAACGAGGTTAAGAACCAACCAAGGCCTGGACAACCCCAAAAGACCTTTCTCTGAGAAGATCGGAGTCTGGCATGCTTCATTAGGCATGAGTCCTTTGCCTCAAGTGGGGTTTTGAAATGCCTTTGGCTCCCCAACAGGCATTTGCACAACAGAACTGTCCGAAACTGTCTAAAAGCACTGGGTATGAGGCCAAGAAGGGTCATCAAGCATCCATCTCTGTCCATTCAGCATCAAAGACGATGTTCGGAGTGGTGTGTGGCACAACAACATTCAAATCTCAGGACATGGAGCACAGTCTATTGTTCAGATGAGAGTAGGCTCCTGCTTCACATCACAGATGGTTGAATGAAAGTATGGAGGCATAGAAATACTGCTTACATGCCCAGGAGCATCAGACCTACTGTTCCTTATGGTGGAGGATCTGTAATGATCCAGGGATGCCTCTCTCATGATTGTAAACTTGATATGGTGACTGTATGTGGGAATCGCAATGGTCATCAGTACATCTGGGACATCTGGTTGTCATGCTTCATTTTGACAACCACCTGTCGGCTACTCGCCCTGTACTCATGGACGACAATGCAAGGTCGCATCGTTCCTATGCAGTGAAAGCATTCCTTCAGAACAGCTATTACACAACCTTGGCCTGCAATAAGCCCTGATTTGAATCCCTTAGAACACCTCTGGGACTTTCTTGGACATCGTGTGCAAGCAAGGGATCTGCCTGCACAGAGTTTGGCCAATTTGGAAGCTGCATTGCATGAGGAGTGGCAGAAGTGCCTCTGGACCATATCAGAAGGCCCACTGGTACCATTAGGAGGAGGTTTCAGGCCGTGGTAGGTTCCGAGCACATGATGGATACACTCGCTACTGACATCAGACACTGCTATTGTGTTCTGGAGATCACAAGTTACATTTTTTGTCAGTAATTACTGGCATTGTTTCATCATGGACTGTTCCAGCGCCATACTTGTCAAGAGAACATTTTTCTATCAAAATACATTAGTGACAGATATGAGTAGTTAGCGCCATTAAAATACTGCATATTTTCATCATTGTGTTGTCTTTCATTTGTAATAGTCCATTCTTTCTGCAAACAATCACTTTTGGACATCTTAAAGATAGCATGAAAGTAATGACAGTTTCTATTAACACCACTGCGAAAAAAAGGGGTGCTTAATTAAGTTCCAGGTGTATATTAATCTCCTATTCACAGTATCACAGGATCTGGATTGCACTGGATTACATTTATGTCCATCACTTGTGATTGAGATGGGATACATTTGACACATAGTATAAACTAACCTGATAGAGCCTCATCTTAACCCTTTAACCAACATGAATAGCAGACTACACTTGCAAAATAATTTATTGAAAATAACAAGAACCATCCTCTCTCACTGATTTCTAGAGATCAGATGCCTAAGAACCAAAGTATTTAATTCTTTTAGCCTAAAGCGGTTAATACACAAAGTTAGATATAATGATATGCAGAACTTACTTGTTTCTCCAATGTTGTTCAAGATGTTCTTTCGTCAATTTCATAGCTGCCCAAAACCATCCCCACAATGAAAAATCCCTCTTAGGTAATGGATCCTGGACAGAAAAAAAGCTCAATAAAACAGTGTCTTGATAACAACGATTATTATTAACTCTTTGCATTCTGGAAACACTGTCAGGAACAGTATCTCCGAGATAAAAGAATTTTGGAGAAAATCAACCACCTCTGTGTGTAAATAGATTACAATGTTTTTAAGTCATTTTTTTGTAATTTTCTATGTAATTTTATTACATTTCTTGTTGTTATGTAATATATTTGTTATGAATTTAATGTGTGAAAAAATATTGAAATGTTTTCTCTTTATGTTGTTCATCCTAAAATGTCCCCTGGAAAGTCAGTAATGAGGGGTGCTTTGTTGTGTACATTTTGGAGATAACTCATTCCAAAAATCTGCTGCCCAGATTATAAATTGGATTTTTAATAAAACAGATGTATTCGCAATGCCACGCAAAAATATTTTGTATATGCTACATTAACTGACTGCATGCTGCTGGTGAATAATCCTGTCCAAAACAGGAAATCATTATCTCTTGCCATTAAAATAAGTAAAATTTAAGGATATTTAACCAAATTTTCCCCTGTAAATTGTATAGAATTTTTGCCCAATGATTTCTAAAGTCAAATTTTCATAAATTTTTCATCAAATCTAGTCATGGCTGCTGTGAAGAGGCCATGACTAGATTTGATGAAAGTGTCAATGACACTGTAGCTCAACTTGTGTAAGACATGTACATGTATAGTATGTGACAAAGCAATGACATACATCTAGGTAATGACCTGATAACAAAGGTACATGTAAAGTATTGTAAAGGTCTGTATATAAATACTCACTGTAGCCTGTAACAAATGTACAGGTAAAGTATTGTAAAGGTGGGTGACAATTAGATGCTAATCTAGAAAAGAAATCTCCATGGGGTTAATGTTACAATGGGGATCCTTGTATGGTGCACCATACTGTTTTGGCCTGTGTGATGCAAACCCTTCTAAGGTTGATTCATACTAATGAATAAATATTTGACCAGTCCTTCTTAAAATATAGGTATTTGAATTTTTTATCTTTTTGCTCGTTGGGTTCCGACGGGTGAGGAGGTTTAATTTTTTCTCATTGGAAATAGAAAATCGAGTTGTGCTAATAATGTTTACCCTTCCCAAACAACATCAAATATTAACACAGGAACTTGGCTTCAACACATTTCAATATACACATACTAGGGATGCTGAATTCAAGAAACATTATTTTTGTCTGGTGTTTTCTGAAAAGATTTTTAATTATCTCCCTTTTTGAGTCCCCGAGTGGGTCTGGACTGAACCCAAAAATATTTGTTCTCACACCACAGTGATAATGAAGGCACCCAATAAATTTATAGCAAACATTACTGACATAAAAAAACTCTTCTTTACAGGTTCTATACAAAAAATGTAATGCACACAATTCCCAAAAATATGACTACTGACAGGCATTTTGAATTTTTGCCCAAGACCAAAAGCACTCGTTACAATTCCATGATGATAACAAATGTAGTCCTAGAAGTTCTGTACAAAAAAACTGATTCCACTAAATTTTGGTATAAAATGGCAAGTGGCAGCCATCTTGAATTTTGGACTGCACCAAAAAACACTCGTTCTCACCCCAAGGTGATAACAAAGGTACCCAAGAAGTTTCATGAAGATCGGTTCATAAATACAGCCTCAAGCCATATTGACATGTGCACTTACTGTGTATAAGTAGCACTGAATAAATCAAAGTTCATCTAATTTGCATAATTTCTGCACGAGTAAAAAAACCTGTATTATATGTGATGTATTCCATATTACTAAACATTCATTCAAAAATTTATTCAAATCAGAACCTTCATATAGAAGTTCTGTACAAAAAACTGACTATCCTAATTTCGGTACAAAATGGCCACTGGCAGCCATCTTGAATTTCGAACCGGACCCAACACTCGTTCTCATCCAAAAGTGATACCAAAGGTACCCAACAAATTTCATGAAGATCGGTTCATAAATACAGCCCCTAGCCTGAGCTGTATTGACATGTGCACTGACTGTGTAATAGTGGAACTGAATAAATCAAAGTTCATCTAATTTGCATAATTTCTGCACGAGAAAAAAACCTGTATTACATGTGATGTATTCTATATTACTAAACATTCATACAAACATTTATTCAAATCAAAACTTTCATACAGAAGTTCTGCACAAAAAACTGATTGCACTAATTTCGGTACAAAATGGCTGCTGGTGGCCATCTTGAATTTTGGACCGCACCCAAAAACACTCGTTCTCGTCCTACGGTGAAAACAAAGGTACACAAGTTTCGTAAAGATTGGTTCATAAATACGGCCTCTAGCCCAAGCCGTATTGAATTGTTGATAGACGGACAGATGTCCAGATGTCCAGACGGACGACAGGCCATGGCATTGCCTCAAATTTGACTTCTTCAAAGTTGAGCTGAAACTGTTTTAAAATTACTTAGTGTGTTAAGAGTTAAAGACCTTAGGTTCATCAAATAAGTGCTAGAGACTGGATGATGAACCCACTAGAATAAATACCACACTGGAGAATACCATGCAAACCAATTAAAAATTATTAATATGACAGTCAAGTGTTGACTTTGCTAAAGGAATCTAGGTCACGTGAGTCAGGCGGTCATGGTTGAGCGATTGTGACCAAAATAGGACAGTCTCATCTAGATATCATACCAAGTAAAATGAAATCCCTTCATAAAAACAACCTGTAGACAGTGCTAAATGAATCTAGGTCACATGGCAGTAATGGCTGACCGATCATGATCCAAAATAGGACAGTCTCATATTGACATCATACCGAGCTACCCTTCCAAGTTACAATGAAATCGCTTCATATTTATTTATTATTTATTGATGTTTAAGGTCACATATTTATGCACAATGGCAAATCATGACAGTGACAGTTTTACGGGTGGAGGAAGCCGGAGTACCCGGAGAGAACCACCGAGCAACGACGAGCAGCTGCCAGCTCCCCAACATCGTAACTCCACACTGCAGCACAGCAGGGTTAGATTGGTTGAAGACATGCGTACCATCGATGTGCAGTACGCCTTAGTACACAGTGTCATCGAGCCCCCACATGGGCAATGGGGGTGAAGTGTCTTGCCCAAGGACACAACGCGGTTGCTGCAGGTGGGATTCTAACAGAGGACCTCTCGGCTTGCAGCCTGCACTTCTCCCTACTGAGCCACCGCGCCTCCAGATCGCTTCATAAATATGAACTGAAGACTGTGCTAAACAAATCTAGGTTACAAGCCTGTACGGCTATCATGGTTGAACGATAACAGCCAAAATAGGACATTGTCATCTAGACATTATACCGAGTCATCCTACCAATTTACAATGAAATCCCTTCATAAATTCAAACTGTAGACTGTGATAAAGGAATCTAGGTAACGTGCCCCAGTGACCATCACGGTTGACTGAACCAGACCAAAATAGGACAATCTCATCTAGACATTGTATGGGGTCATCCTACCCTCAAGTTACAATGAAATCCCTTCATAAATACAACCTGTAGACTGTGATAAAGGTTTTCGGGCCTGTCATGGTTGACGATTGTGACCAAAAGGGATGTCCTCATCATCCTCACCTTGACCTTGGAGTACCAGACTCCGACGTCAATAGGTGTTTTCCCTTCCTATAAGGTAACCTCTGGTATAAGTTTGGTAAAGGTGCATTAAATAGAACTAAAGTTATTGCCTGGAAACCAATTTGTAACAAAACATTCTATTGATAGTAACAGTGACCTTGACCTTGGGGCCCCAGACTCCGAAATCGATAGGTGTCTTCCCTTCCTATAGGTTAACCTGTGGTATAAGTTTGGTAAAGATACACGTAATAGAACTAAGGTTATTGCCCGGAAACGAATTTGTCACAAAATATTCTATTTATAGCAACAGTGACCTTGACCTTGGAGTCCCAGACTCCGAAATCAATAGGTGTCTTCCCTTCCTGTAGGGTAACCTCTGGTATAAGTTTGGTAAATGTGCGTCAAATAGATCTAAAGTTATTGCCCGGAAACCAATTTGTCATAAAATATTCTATTTATAGTAACAGTGACCTTGATCTTGGAGTCCCAGACTCCAAAATCAATAGGTGTCCTCCCTTCCTATAGGGTAACCTCTGGTATAAGATTGGTAAAGATGCGTCAAATAGAACTAAAGTTATTGCCTGGAAACAATTTGTCATAAAATATTCTATTTATAGTAACAGTGACCTTGACCTTGGAGTCCCAAACTCTAAAATCAATAGGTGTCTTCCCTTCCTATAGGGTAGCCTCTGGTATAAGTTTGGTAAAGATGCATCAAATAGAACTAAAGTTATTGTCCGGAAACCAATTTGTCACAAAATATTCTATTTATAGTAACAGTGACCTTGATCTTGGGGTGCGAGACTCTGAAATCGATAGGTGTCTTCCTTTCCTATAGGGTAACCTCTGGCATAATTTTGGTAAAGGTGTATCAAATAGAACAAAAGTTTTTGCCTGGAAACCAAATGTTTATGCCCGCCGCCCGTCCGTCATTTCATCAAACTATATGTTGAGTTTGACTTCGTCAAAACTCGACTAAAAAACATAAGAGCCCCCCCCCCCCCCCCCCTACCCTGTGGCATGTTATTTTTCTTTCATCCTAAATAAAGTTTTGGAGTGTTGTGTTCTTTTATTCTCATCAGAGATGATGGGATTGAGTTATGGTGGCTAAAAATAAAATCGGTGTTGCACCAGAAACTACTGAAACTAGGAAATAATCATAGGGGCATAGACTGTGAAAAATAAATCTGGACCACACTGAACTAAGTGGAAATTAGAATGGCAATTTTGAATATGAGTCAAGTTAGTTTCAAGAGATAGGGTGCTGTAAATGAGTTTTGATTTTAGTCAGTTCGCTAAGAAAAATGTCAATAGGATTACCGATCCAATATCGAGTTGTGACAGCACAAAAGTGGGTTTAATCATTACCAACTTATCGTCTGCAATCCAATTGTTTACAATTTATTATGTGAAGGGTCACTGTGACCTTGTCCTAGTGATTCTGAAATAACTAGGGCTCTTTCTTGCACCAATGCCAACCTACCTATGAAGTTTCATGAACGAAGGTGGAACCATTGTCAAATTATCATCTGGAAACCAATTGTTTACGATTTATTATGTTAAAGGTCACTGTGACCTTGGCCTTTGACCTAGTGAGTCCAAAATAAATAGGGGTCTTCCACTCACCTAAGCCAACCTACCTATGAAGTTTCATGAATGTGGGTCAAACCATTAACAAGTTATCACCCGGAAACCAATTGTTTACGATTTACTAGGTTGAAGGTAACTGTGACCTTGGCCTTTCACCTAGCAAGTCCAAAATAAATAGGGTTATTCCTCTCACTGATGCCAACCTACCTATGTAGTTTATGAACGTGGGTTGAAACATTATCAAGTTATCATCCAGAAACCAACTGTTTACGATTTACTATGTTGAAGGTCACTGTGACCTTGACCTTTCACCTAGCGAGTCCAAAATAAATAGGATTCTTCCTCTCACTGATGCCAACCTAACTATGAAGTTTCATAGTTATCATCCAGAAACCAATTGTTTACAATTTACTATGTTCAAGGTCACTGTGACCTTGACCTTTGACCAAGCATGTTCAAAATTAATAGGCTTCTTCCTCTCACCGATACCAACCTACCTATGAAGTTTCATGAACATGGGTTGTACCATTATCAAGTTATCATCCAGAAACCAATTGTTTACGCCTGCCTGCCCACCCGCCATTCATCAAACTATAAGTTGAGTTTGACTGCGTCACAACTCGACTAAAAATGGAAAACAAATTTGGTCAAAATCAGATAATGCTTGGTAATGTGCAAAGATTGCCCTTAAGAAGATAATTCAAACCTGAAATTAATCAAAGAAACTAATTTAGGCAGCATTGGCTTTTGAACTCATCCAAGACATTTTCAAGTAGAACTCACAGACCAAATTATTGTGCAGACACTGCCCGGAAGTTGAAAACTCAAATAAGAAAACAGCCTATTTTAGGCAGAACTGCTTTTTGAACTTATCCAAGACATTCTCAAGTAGAACTCACAGGCCAAATTTGGTACAAATTGGGCAATGGTTGTTCAAGTTGTCCTGCTAACACCACCTACAATTCAGAAATTCATACAAAAGGCCACAAGGTGAGTGAAGCACTCACCTGACAAAGAACTATTGATACTTCACAAAAGATTTTTAGGATTTTCTCACTTCACAGTCCTTCATTATCTACCTTTATTTTTTTCTCATTGTTTGGGGCACTAATAAATGTCTCCCAACTCCTAAATTATTTACAAATTGGTGTTTAAGGTCACAAATTTCTCCACAATGGCTAATCGTCACTGCAACATGGATATAACGTCAAGACCAGCCAATCGTTGTTGTCCATTTAAGAGGGCTTCCACTCCAGGCTTTGGTGACCAGGTCCTATTTTGCCAGTAAAATAGAGCTTTTTACCACAGTAAATAAGCACTGCTCTACTCCCCAGGTGTCCCACAGGGACAGATCTCCCAAAAGAAAATTACCTTATTACAAATACTTCAATTAGCAATTTCCACAAAATATAGAGAAATAAGGTTGAATAGGTTAAAATAACTGAGGGAAGGAACCTGATTTTAAACTTATATGTGACTCCTCTCAAGAGGCTATATGACCAAATATGAACCCAGGGACTTGACTTGAACAAATTTGAATCTAACCCCCATAAGTATGCTGTCTATCAAATATTAAAAGATTATGACTAGTGGATCTGAAGAAAGGGATTTTTAAAGGGGTTTCCTCATATATTACACCAAGTTAAAATTTAGGTACACATAAGGAGCCCAAATACAAAGCCCAGGGATTTCATTTGAACAAACTCGAATCTGATGCCCATAAAGATTCTATACACCAAATACCAAAAGATTCTGACTGATGGATCTTATTCCTAATATTGCACCAAGCTGAAATGTGATGACAACAAATGGTAATGTGATAAGATAGTCAAAGTCCAGCAAGGGCAATAACTCTTGAAGAACTAGTTTCACCCAGCTAGTTCACAATCCCATTCATGAAATTACCACCGAAAAGCAATATATGAATTTTGGGAAAAATATTCTGAACGTTTTTTTTTAAAATGAGATAAGAAATAGGGAAAAACAGATGGATGGAATGACAGATGGAAGGATGGACAACACATACCTATGTCACCCTTCCACTATGATGTGGAGGAAAATAACCTGTAGGAGTTTATTCATAAAAAGTAGCTCACGAAAAATAAAATAAATTGGGAATTCTGACAACATATGGTGCTGAGCACAAAGAATGTTTTGCCACACTGTTTAGTATTAGCTACTCAGATTTGATCTGTTTGTTTACTTTTATGTGTATAGTAGGGAGCTAGAATGTATATTTTTTTTTTCCATACAAAGCGTTTTAGAGCACAACTATGTGGTTTTACGCTATACAAAAACTCCATATTATTATTATTATTATTATTATTATTGGGATAAATTTCTTTTTCACATCACGTTCAATTCACCTAATAGCAAAGTACATGTCACAAATTCAAAATGGCAAGACACTGCTGAAAATTGATAACTATTTGGAATGAAGAATAAGTGGTGCTCCTGGAACCTTGCTTAAATATAAACTTGACTCTACACAACACAGTGATGTTGAATACCTGAATACTGAAAGCCTCCATTCACTGGGCAACAGCAACCTAATTTATATGACACTGATTTGTGATTTGCAATTAACAATAACACAACCTTTTGCAATTATGATATGAAAACATGAAAACATCTAGAATATACCCATAGTGGCTTGGTGTACCAAATGTTCACCACGAGTGGTGTTAACAGCGAGCCTTTGGTGCATGGTTAACAGGAGTTCACCAATGAGTGGTGAACATTTGGTGCACCAAGCTACTTTGGATATATTTTATTTATACCATAATCATCGGATTATTAAGAGTCGCTATTATTTTTTCTCCATTTTACTGAGCAGCAGCCATACATACGTGTGAACTTGTTTTTGTTTACATGAGTATCGGTGGGCGGTACTTCCGTTGTCAATTTTATCACCGAAACGAAATAGAAAAAGAAACAAGGTCTTTTTCATTTTAATAACATAACAATATACTGTTTCAAGTTATGGATGCTTTATTAGCATGAGACGATGCATGTTTGTTAATTTTTGGAGTTTTATGGGGTAAACTCATTTAAAAATGTAATAAATAATTGCTACTTTCATTTCACTCTTCACGAGGTGACGTGCGATAAATTTAGACAAGTTTGCATTCAGGTCGAGGTCACCAAAGGTCAACTTGGATGTAGTTCCACTGTAGGTGTAAATATTAACTACTGAAATCCCATTGCTGGCGTGTTCACCAAGGTTGTGTATAAAGCTAAAATTTATGTCATAGGCTTTTCACATATAGAAGAATAGGCAATCATGGTATAAATTGTCTTCTTGACAGATGACAGTCATATTAATGGTGAGACAGATGAAAGACAAATGACAAGTGATAACTATTGCTCATGCTAAATTCTACTTAACTGGTAGAGTGCCGAATTATTTTGGGTTGCCAAAATTTGTTCACATATCTTTGCTTTGTTGCAATTCACGGGAGAGTCTTCTGGACATGAACTGTAACGAAGCAAATCCACACGGATGAAATAAATTCACTTAAAAAATTCTAAGAAGCCTGTACACAGAATAGAAAACCTTCAAGTTTTGAAATAAAGCCCAAATATGGGCTTCCAGCACTCTTCCAGTTAAGTAAGCAATAACATACCTTATTAAACTGTGACCATTTTAGTGATTGCTGTGAGAAATCATCAGTCATTTTGCCACCTAAAATGCAAAAGAAACATAAAGGCATTCATAATTATTAATAATTACTAATAATTATTATGTACTCTTAGTACAAATCCACAGCTTCCGGAAACCAGTGCACAGGCAGTAACTAATGGATCATTCTTTTGAATCCACCAAAATTAGAGTTAGGATTCTTACCCAAATAAGAAGACGGGAGGGCCTCCATGTAAACAATTGTGGTAGGTATAATAAGAAAGGAAATTTACTATAAAATTTAAATTTCTTATCAACCTACCTTACATTTGTTTACTACAGTCTGAATAGACAATAGGATGGAGGGAATCACATAACCAACCCCCACATAACCCAACTGCATTGGAACCGTGTACAGAGGAAGAGGTCCCTAGGCCTATCAAACCATAGCATCACAATCATTAGTAAAGACAATGAGAGATGAGGCATATGGTTCTGTGCGACGCACAGACAGAAAGGGCAGTAACAGCACAGAGCTGGAACTGACCTTGTAAGAAGCCTAATGGCTTGGGTAGACAACAGCTTAAGCAGAAGAAAGAGGGCCCATAGTAAAAAGGTCCTCTGACTGCTCCTGCAACTGACGCAGGATAAAGTAGCATTTCTCCAGTAGGCTGCCTGCATAACATCCGACAACATGACGGAGTTAGTATAAGCCCAAGAGGTAGACAATGCACGCACCTATATAATTGGTAATACAATCGTCAGTCGCTAGACGAGTGTAAGCCGCACAAATAGCAAGACAAATCCATCAAAAATGGATTGAGAAGAGATCTTCTGTCAACCAGGAATAAGAGACAGAAAAAATCATTTCCTGCCTTTCCTAATGAACTGCGTCAGATTGAGATAAATGAGAATTGCACGAACCGGACAAAGCAAAGGACGGTTACCCTCAGCAGAAGGAAAAGCCCTGATACAGATAAGAGGTAGAGTAGTTTCTGGTATCTGATTCTTGGCCAGAAAGGAGCAATCAGTGATAAATGTAACACTGTTGGGAGAGCTCCTGAAAAAGGCCGGGTCAACCGAGAGGGCGTGAAGCTCATTAACCTGTCTGGCTGAGGCAAAAGTCATCAGAAAAGCCACCTTGTATGTGAGAAAATGCATATCCACCAGGGATAAAGGTTCGAACGGCGCACAAATAGCAAGACAAATCCATCAAAAATGGATTGAGAAGAGATCTTCTGTCAACCAGGAATAAGAGACAGAAAAAATCATCTCCTGCCTTTCCTAATGAACTGCGTCAGATTGAGATAAATGCGAATTGCACGAACCGGACAAAGCAAAGGACGGTTTCCCTCAGCAGAAGGAAAAGCCCTGATACAGATAAGAGGTAGAGTAGTTTCTGGTATCTGATTCTTGGCCAGAAAGGAGCAATCAGTGATAAATGTAACACTGTTGGGAGAGCTCCTGAAAAAGGCCGGGTCAACCGAGAGGGCGCGAAGCTCATTAACCTGTCTGGCTGAGGCAAAAGTCATCAGAAAAGCCGCCTTGTATGTGAGAAAATGCATATTCACCAGGGATAAAGGTTCGAACGGCGACCCCCCCCCCCCCCCCCCAAGCAAAGCAGCACTCAAAAAAGATTCCATCTTGGGGTAAGCTGCAAAGTCCTAGGCCTTTTCAAGGAAAAGTGCCGAACAAGCTTGGAGTGGTATGGATTAGTGCCGATACAACGCTGTCCCACATACAAAAGGTTTCCGAAGCATGGACCTGCACCCTTTGATGGTAACAGGCTGGAGACCCTGAGAATCAAACAGATATATCAGAATCTCCACAATCTGTAAAATCGAAGGATTGGCATAATCAACAGAGTGATCAGCACACCATTGTCAGAAGACCTTCCACTTAGCGGCATAGGCTAAACCAGTGGAGTGCCTCCTTGAAGAAGAAATGCACTCCACTGCTCGTCTCGAAAAAACCTCACCGGAGGAGACAGGACCTGACAAAAGATATGCGTGAAGGCACAATGAAGTTGGGTCGACGTGAAACCTCCTCGGGTGACCATGGCAAAGGTCGCGAGATAGAGGGAGACATGCTGGAACCGCCGCCAACAGAGAGTGGAGCTGATTGATCCACACCCACTGAGGCAACAGGGGAGCGATCAGAATGATTCGACAACTGCATGTTTGTATCTTGGTTAGAACCTGAGGCAGAATCGGAACCGGCAGGAAGGCGTAGCCACCAAGACCATTCCAATCGAGTGACAGAGCATCCACGGCAAAAGCCAGAGGATCTGGACACGGGGACACGAAAGTGTTCACCTGATGGTTCCAACAAGTTGCAAAGAGATCGATGTGGGGACAACCCCAGAGATCGCAAAGCGACTGGAACACTGCCCTGTGGAGCATCCACTCGGTGGAAATGACCCTGCCCCGTTGGGACAGGGAGTCGGCTAGAATGCTCAGATGATCAGGAATGTGATGAACCACCACTCCAGCGTTGACATCCTGAGCGAGCAGTAGAAGATCCCTAGCCAATTCGTACATGGGAACCGAGTGCGTGCCACCCTGGTTCCGAATGTAAGCAACCATTGTCGAATTGTTGGAAAACAAGGACCTGGCGATTCAAAAGGTGGGGGATCCACTGCCGGAAACTCAGAAGAAGAGCAAGAGGCTCCTTCTGGTTGATGTGAAGAGCTGCTTGATCCTGGTCCCATGCACCGTGAAGGGAAAGACCTAGACGATCTATCCATGATCGCTGGCGACTGCCGTCAGAACACGATCAGATGTGGGTATGTCCAATGGAACTAACTGCATAATCCACTAAACATCCGTACAGGGGAGAAGGTGACGATGAAGAGACTCCAGTAACTGAAGCCCCAGATCCAGAGGATCGACATTTGGCCTCCAACGACCTAGCAGAAAGTGTTTGTCAGGAGAGGTCTGACATGCAGCCGAGAGGAATCAGATGCATCACCGAACCGCAGAAACTGAGCAGGCTGAGAAGATTCCGAGCTGTCGCAGACGTGGACTGGGACAGAGTCAGGGCAAAAGCTGAGAGAATCACAGCCCTTGACCGGGGAATCGCCACTGTATTCAGCTAAGTATGAAAGTCCATCCCCAGATGACAAAACGACTGAGAAGGGACCAAGTCTGACTTCTCCTCGTTGACTCTGAACCCTGGCAAAGTGAGCAGGCTCAACAGTGTGTCGACATCTGACTCCAGAAAGTCAGCATTCGAATGCCTCTGGAGGATATCATCTAGATATGCCGAAGTAGTCACCCTGGACTGCGTGCAATGTAAGGCTAACACATGCGACATCAGTCAGATGAAGGCCCAAGGAGTCAGGTTGAGGCCGAAGGGGATGGCCTTGAACTGGTAAAACCACCCCAGAAAAGCGAACCTGAGAAACTTTCACGATGTCTAATGAATCGGAATGTGAAAGTAAGGGTCTCGCAGGTCGATGCTGCAAGCGAAAACTCCCTGGTGAATGGAGCAGAGAACTGACCTGAAAGTCTTAGGAGCAATGATAGACTGGTTCAGGATACTCAGATCGATAACAGGTCGGAGTTGTCCGTCCTTCTTCGGCACCAAGAACAGGTGGGAATAAAATCCCACTGAGTGAATGTTTTTGACGACCTCGATCGCCCCTTTTGACAGGAGATTGACTATCTCCATGATCAAAAGTTCCCAATGTGTAACATCTAAAGGAACTTGTGTTGGAAGAGGCACTCTCGACAGAGTTGGATGCCTCTGGAAGGATATCCACAGCCCAGACCGAACAACATCTAATACCCAAGGATCAGATGTGATTGTGGCCCAATGGTCTGTGAATTCTGATATTCTTCCTCCAACCTGGGACGAATCGAGGCGAGGACCTTCATTTCGAGCCTCGGAAAGGCTCGCGAGAGGAGAAACCACCTCCTCTACTATATGAAAAATCCTGAGTCCTCCCTCTAGCCTGCCGATGCTTACCCTTACCCCGTGAGTAAGTAGAAGTGGCAGCAGGAGGATAAGCCCTTGGCTTAGCAAAGGAAGCAGAAGGGCGCTTGTTAGGCTTTGGATGGCCCCTGCCTCCAACAGAAGGCTGATCAAGCTGATGAAGCAGAGCTGATCTATGGAATGAAGTAGGACGTCATCCCAGACCGTCGTCATGGAACCATGGAATGGTTGCGGACCCGCCAAAGAAGCAGCGTGCTGCCTCTCAGGAAGGGAACTGCGTGTGTCCAACACAGCGTCCCTGTGAACTAATTCCAAGTTGGCCGTGTTACAGGCATGCGTGTGAATGACCACCTTGGAAAGCACATGCAAAGGAGCCTGTATGTCGTCAAACTTATCTGGAGGCAGATAAGCAGCTAAAGCAGAGACAACGTGATCCGAGAGAGAAAGCATGCCCAGCATCTCTCTCGATAAGCCCAACAGGGACTCCAGAGTCACCATAGGAATAACGGCCGACTTGGGCTTGGAAAGCCCGAGGGAGGTGGAGTCCTGATCCAAGACCGTCAAAGTCTGGCAAACTTACGGATTGGCGGAATCGTAGGAATGATAATGCACTGGAGGCAAAAAAGTGTCAACCCTGGTGAAGAACAAAGTCTTCATAGCCTTGGAACTCAGCTTAGAGTCCAAAGCTGAAAAGGCTTGAACTACCTGTACCGACTGGGACAGTCGAAGGCACCCAGAAGCAGGTTGCTCCACAGGACACTGTCAGCTGGTTTGATGGTTTGAGATCTGGAAGGAACCCAAACACAAAGTCAAGAGCTGCCCTCAAGTCAGAAGACTGTTGGCTCTCGACATCAGGTATTTCGGACTCATCCTCTGATCCTCTATCATGAGCAAACCAGCCGATGCCTCCCATGGTGTAGGAACACCTGAGGGATAAGAAAGCAGCCTGCTTCCAATCCCAGGAGGTGGTGCTGGGGGGGGGGGGGGGGGGGGGTTGCTAGAAACCACAAGTAGCCTCGCTGGAAGCAATGGGAAGACTCTTGGAAAGAACCTGAGTGAGCAAGGAGAAGGCCTCTCTAAGCTCACGGCCCGTGTCAGCCGGTTCAACATGGGAACGAACCTGCAAAGTGGCTTCACTCCTGACCCTTTTAACCAGCGAAGGGTCACGATCCTCAAATACACCCTATGCAGGGCGACGTGTGGCAGCCGAAACATCTGAAGGCAGATGTGTATAGGGGTATGACATACCCCGAGGATCTACAGAGCAGGAACTCGGGAGAGTCGCCGCAGACCTCTGAGGGACAGAAGGTCCAGGCTGCATAAAAGGCATTGGTCCCGCACAACTGGCCATGGAACCAGAGTGCGTGGATGGAAACAACGCCACGGAGTTCATGGTGGCCTCACCATGAACATCCAAATCCAATGAGGAAACTGCGGTGCTCGACGGCTGAGAGAACACAGCAGAGGGTTTCGGCTGGCAGTCCCTTCCGACTTCGCTGAGTTGAAGTCAGGGAAGGCTGAGGCCAATACCCCACGTCCACACTACCAGACATCTCTGCAGACGCCTGCAGGGATAAAACTGCTATGCTCAATGGCTGAGAGCCCACAGCAGAGGGTTCGGTCGACAGCCCCTTCCGACTTCGCAGAGTTGAAGTCAGGAAAGGCTGAGGCCGATACCCCTTGTCCACACTACCAGACATCGCTGCAGACTCCTAGTGTAGAATATTAATCGCCTGGAAAGACACACAGAAACACAACTCACCTAAACACAAAGTTTACAAAGTTTTACAACTTAAAATTTACTAAGTCCGAGAAAAACATGAAAACTGAAAAAAAAGAAAATTTCCGTTAAATTTCTGCATACAGTAGGGTTAATACCTAAAGTTGTTATTGAAATATGAAAATCAACAGTAATGAGAAGTTAAAGCAGCACAATCTGCACAAAAGCTGACTTTAACGCAAATTCTTATAACACCTAAACGCAAATTCTTACAACAAGTTTTGGCAGAAAATTTTAGGTAAAATTTGGAAAAAAGTCTTAGTATCAGGGCTAAATACTGTTCTGATAGTCCCCTACAACCTACATATGCAATATCAAAGGCCTGAGCCCACTGATCTTTGAGAAATTAACCTTAACATTAAATCTTACAATATTGGACACTCCGGACGTCAACACCGACACCGACGCCGACGCCCGAGGTCATGACAATAGCTCACCACTTCTAATAGAAGTAGGTGAGCTAAAAAGGTGAACTTAACAGAAAGTAGAAGAACACCCCCCAACTACAAGAGTAAAGTGGCAGAAAATAAAGGACCGGCAGGAACACAACTGAACACAGACGGCCGACAGGGACCAAAAAACAGAAATTATGCCCTCAACAGAGAGAAGAAATCCTGTCCATACAGCCCCTCATTGACACCTAACTCCAATAATAATAATAATATCCAAAAGGATAACATAAATTTATCAACCGAAAAATTTTATAACCGAACTGCACGGTACGCGAAAAATCGTGTGCGAACACGGAGAAGAAATAAAATTCAATAAAATGTGGCTGAAAATAATAACGAGAATATATAAAACACAGTCCTGTTATTATATGATCCTCAAATCCATAATTCCAGTCACAGGTAATCATTATCAACGAGTTGAATTATCACTGTTTCTTAAAGCAAATATGGACGTCTCGCCACATGGGCGGAAGAAAAAAGAATGATTCATTAGTTACTGCCTGCACACTGGTTTCCGGAAGCTTGGATTTGTACTAAGAGAAGAGCGTGCCTTACTGGGTATGTGCCGGTGGCACTCGACCAAGTTTTGGCTTATTTTTTCTTGGTGCTTTGGTACCACTTTTCTTTCCCAAATTGTACAGTGGAGAGAAAACTCTATCAAATAAATGTTACGACAGTCACAAGTAAGTAGTGTGTGAAGTATAAAGATCAGTATACTGAATCATTTTTATGGACTGGGTATTTAGAACAGATGTATGGTATGTGACCTTATCTTGGAGTGATGACCTTGGGTGAAGGTCATGACAGTACCTTGAGTTATGAATAAGCATAGTTTGAAGTAGGAACAACATTCATCCTTTGAATCATTTTTTTATGAACCAGATAAAGTTAAACCAAATGAACTCTCTGTGACCATAACTTGAGAATTATGAGCTTGGTCAAGTTATTGACACACCACTGAGTTAGGAGCAAGCATTGCATACAAACTCTAAGTCAGAGCACTGTAACTGGTGATTTAAGAAAAGATTTTTCAAGAATTTGGAGCTTCTCAGGCAGAGACCCCACCTCACTGGGCTTAGCAATTTGTATCAAACAATCTTGGAACAGTATTCCCAAGAGATAATTTGTGCTAAGTTTGGTTTGATTTGGGCAAGTGGTCTTAAAGAAGATTGATATCAAAGTGAACAGATGATGGATGCCAAGTGATGGCAACAGATGGTTCAGACTTTCTGTGAAGTGAGCTAACAAAGTGAGTGGGGGCTCACAAAAGTATACCACCCTTTCCCGTCTAACCAACTGATGGTGATTCAATACAGATCCTTCTTAGATCTGTTTGTTAAATTTTAATGCTGTAAAGCCCAGAAGATGTAAAGTTATTTCGTAAGAAAAGTTCTATTTATAGCAGCAGTGACCCAGACCTTTGATCTAGTGCCCCCAAATACAATGCCAATCATTGTCACCTAATAGACAATATGACGTTACAGAGTTTTGAAAGCAAAAAGAAATTATACCTATTGCATGGAAAGTAAAATTCTATTTGTATTAAGCGAACTTGACCTTTTTGACCTAAACACAATCTCAATCTTTGCTACCTTATTGACCATCTGTATACAATGTCAAGAATTTTTGTATGTGAAATGAAACTTAAGTTATTGCACTGAAACCCAAAATCTATTTAGAGTAAATGTAATGCCAATCATTGAAACCTTGTTTGTAATCTGTATATGATATTTTAGTATAGCATGCTTAAGGAAACTAAAGGTATCGCAAAGACACGAAAACTATTGTTGTAACAGTGACCTTGCTCTTTGATCCCAAACAAAATCTCAACTGACACCTTATAGGAAATTTGTGTATGAAGTTACAGTTCTGTGAAAAAAAGGAAACTATTAAGAAGTTATTGCATGTAAACAAAAAATCTTTTTATAGTAACAATGATCTTGATCTTTGACCTACTAACCCCAAACGCAATCCCAATCATAAATGCCTCAAAGGCAGTCTGTGTGTGGAGTAGTGCTGTGCGGTATACCAAATTTTCAGTACGGTTTCAGTATTATATTGATACCGAAAACCATACCAAAACCAAATCAAAATACCGCGTATTTTGGTATTTATATTTTTCTGCGAAATTGACAGAAAGTCAACTCATCAAGTTGGATCGTAAATCTAAAAGCCTGTGTGCTGCATATTTTGATTGAACTGATAAGAAAATGCACAAAAGTGAACTTTATAAGCGACAGATAAGCAACAGATGCTGCAAATACGCCAGAGAAAGGAATAAAAAAGTGACACCAGAAAAACGAAAAATGGCAAATTGTTAACTTCGTACTATCGTTTCTGAAGAAATACAGCCTGGTTCCAGAGTTTCAAACATTCTGGCTGATTCAATATATTTTCTGGAAATTACTGTGCGATTTATTCACAGGGGACATATGAGGTCGGGTGAGTGGTTGACTGGTTGACATTTGGTTGGAAATAATCCACTGGTTTTGAAAATTCAATATGCTGACAACTTGACATTCAATTTACAAACTTTAATACTGCCAGTGGTTATTGCGTCTCGGCGATTTTTTTTATAGCATTTCTTTCAATTCAGCATTCCTATTTTAAGTTGCAGGTACTTTTAACAGCTGATCATCTTATTAAAATACAAGCCCCCAAACTTTAACACCTGATCATCCGCTTTATATTCTTTCGAATAATTAATTTATACTGCCCACCAGAAGCGCACATGGGAAAGAAGTGATTGACCTTAATTTTACTTTTAAAAACAATGTATGGAAGCCAACAGGTGACATCAGATTTAGCATTATCGAAGTTCATTTGGTCGGTCGAGGCAAATGCTTTGAAAATGATTTGCTTTTAGTAGTAAATCGATTTGCACATGTTTTTCTCATGAAAAATGAAAATTCACCCAAATTTGTCATGGAAAATCGTTGTTTCTCTGGAATTTTCAGAAACGTGTATGGGGCCAAGAACCAGAAGTGAAAGTTAGTGAACATTGATAGAGAGATTCCACTCAAAATCCCCTATAATTATACCCCCACAAAACAAAGGGGTATATAGGAGTAAACTTGTCCGCGATCGGTCTGTTGTCACCGTCAGTCTGTTGCACTTGTAAACTTGTGGAGCGAACTACTTCAACAGTTTTTGCCGCATTTTCATGAAACTTCACAAAAATGATCAACATGATAAGGAGCAGTGCGTGACATAATTTTTTTTCCCGATCGGATTCAAGAGGGCCGACTGGTGGCTATATTGGATTTTTTTTATGTAAACTTGTGGAGTGAACTACTTCCATGGTTTTAGCCGCATTTTCATGAAACTTCACAATGAAAGTGTCAATGACACTGTAGCTCAACTTGTCAAGACATGTACATGTATAGTATGTGACACAGCAATGACAAACATCTAGGTAATGACCTGATAACAAAGGTACATATAAAGTATTGTAACGGTCTGTACATAAATACTGACCATAGCCTGTAACAAATGTATAGGTGAAGTATTGTAAAGGTGAGTGACAGTCAGATGCTGAACTAGAAAAGAAATCTTTGAGTCCCAGAGTGGGTCTGACTGAACCCCAAAATATTTGTTTTCATAGCACAGTGATAACAAAGGCACCCCAAAACACACTCTTTCCTGTCCCAAGGTGAAAACAAAGGCACCCAAGAAGTTTCGTGAAGATCAGTTCATAAATACGAGCTGTATAGAAGTTGTGACAAAAAACTGATAGGACCTAATTTCGGTACAAAATGGCCACTGGCAGCCATCTTGAATTTTGGACCTGACTCAGAAAAACTCGTTCTTGTCCCAAGGTGATAACAAAGGTACCCAAGAAGTTTCGTGAAGATCGGTTGATAAATACAGCCTCTCGCCCAAGCCATATTGACATGTACACTTACAGTGTATAAGTAGCACTAAATAAATCAAAATTCATCTAATTTGCATAATTTCTGCACGAGTAAAAACCCCGTACTGTATGTGATGTATTCCATTTTACTAAACATTCATACAAAAATTTATTCAAATCAGAACTTTCATACAGAAGTTCTGTACAAAGACTGATTGCACTAATTTTGGTACAAAATGGCTGCTGGTGGCCATCTTGAATTTCAGACCACACCCAAAAACACTCGTTCTCATCCCACGGTGATAACAAAGGTACCCAAGAAGTTTCATAAAGATCGGTTCATAAATACGGCCTCTAGCCTGAGCCGTATAGAAGTTGTGTACAAAAAACTGATTAGACCTAATTTCGGTACAAAATGACCACTGGCAGCCATCTTAAATTTTGGACCACACTCAGAAACACTCGTTCTCATCCCAAGGTGATAACAGAGGTACCCAAGAAGTTTTGTGAAGATCGGTTGATAAATACAGCCTCTAGCCTGAGCCGTATTGACATGTGTACTTACTGTGTGTAAGTAGCACTGAAAAAATTAAAGTTCATCTAATTTGCATAATTTCTGCATGAGAAAAAAACCTGTATTATATGTGATGTATCCCATGGTACTAAACATTCACACAAAATTTTTTTCAAATCAGCACTTTCATATAAAAGTTCTGTGCAAAAATCTGATTGCACCTAATTTTGTACAAAATGGCTGCCATCGTCCATCTTGAATTTCGAACCGCACCCAAAAACACTCGTTCTCGTCCCACGGTGATAACAAAGGTACCAAAGAAGTTTCGTAAAGATCGGTTCATAAATGCGGCCTCTAGCCTGAGCCGTATTGGCATTTGCACTGACAGTGCTGAAAGTAACATTAAATAAATCAAAGTTAGTCTAATTTGCATAATTTAAGTACGAGAAAAAAACCCGTATTATATCGTATTATATGTGATGTATCCCATGGTATTAAACATTCATACAAAAAATTATTCAAATCAGAGCTTTCATATGGAAGTTCAGTACAAAAAACAGATTTCTGAATCGTTGGTACAAAATGGCGGATGGCAGCCATCTTGAATTTCGGACTGTACCCAAAAACACTTGTTCTCATCCCACAGTCATAACAAAGGTACCCAAGAAGTTTCGTAAAGATCGGTTCATAAATACGGCCTCTAGGCCGAGCCGTATCCAATTGTTGATGTACGGACAGTCGGGCGACGGACGACAGGCCATGACAAAAGCTCAAATTTGGCTTCGGCAAACTTGAGCTAAAAATGACCAAAATGATGAGGATCAGTGCGGGACATAATTTGTTTGCCGATCAGATTCAAGATGGCCGACTGGCAGCCATATTGGATTTTTTTTTATGTAAACTTGTGGAGCGAACTACTTCCACAGTTTTAGCTCCATTTTCATTAAACTTCACAAAAATGATCAACATGATGAGGAGCAGTGCAGGACATCATTTCTTTCCCACTCAGTTTCATGAAGGCCGACTCGTGGCCATATTGGATTTTTTTCTTGTAAACTTGTGGAGTGAATTACTTCCACAGTTTTAGCTGCATTTTCATGAAACTTCACAAAAATGATCAACATGATGATGGGAAGTGCATGACATAATTTCTTTCCTGCTCAGTTTCAAGATGGCCGACTGGCGGCCATATTGGAATTTTTATATGTATGTTCGTCACCGAACCGCCGAGGTCCAGAAGCCGAAGGAAAGTCCTGGCCAAGGAGGATAGGAGTGGGTCCAGAGTCAAGGCAGAAAGGATCAGGGGAACAAGCACCACATTGTGAAGTGTCGAAATCCATGCCCAAATGATGAAATTGCTGAGAAGGAATCAGACCTGACTTCTTGCAGTTGACTTTGAAACCCAGCAATGCTAGCAGGCCAAGCAGCCACGTGACCTCAGATTCCAGAACGGCAGCATTGGGATGCTGTTGTAGGATATCGTCAAAGTAAGCAGATGCAATCATAGCCGTCTGAGTACGGTGAGAAGCCATCACATGAGACATCAGTCAGATGAAGGCCCAAGAAGCCAGGTTCAAATCAAACAGGAGAGCTTTGAATTGAAAGACACAATCCCAATACAAGAAGCGAAGGTATTTCCAAGACGCCAGGTGAATTGGCACATGGAAATAGGCATCAGTCATATCGATACAGGCTGCAAAATCACCCTGATGAATCGACCATCAAACCAACCTGAACGTCTCCCTGCTGAAATGAGGTGCTATGATGGACTCGTTCAAGATACACAGATCGATGACAGGACAAAGCTGGCCATTCTTCTTTAGCACTAAGAAAAGTCTTGAGAGAACCCGAGAGAAAGGGTGCTTCTGACCACCTCGATTGCCTCTTTGGAGAAGAGATTGCCGATCTCCTGCACCAGAAGGTCCCTACGCTGAGGATCGGAAGGGATCAGAGTCGGCAGGGGCACAGAGATAAACAGGGATGCCGATGGAAGAACCGTCGCAGACCTGCTTGGATAATGTCAGCGACCCAAGAATCTGACATTATCTCTGTCAAACGGTTGAAAAACAGTGACAGCCTTCCCTTAACTGGAGGTGAATCGAGGTGAGGACCTTTATTTGCGGGCTCGACAAGGCACCCAGGAGGAGAAACCACCCCCTCGGGAAGCAACAGAGTCCAGACTTTCCTCCCTGAGACTGCCAGCGAGACTGGTCACATCAACACTTCTTCTGAGCAGAAGGAATGGTCTGTTTGACCGCCAAGGCCGACATGGCTGGGCACTTGGAGGGCCAGGAACAACCATCACTTGTGGCAGCAGGTTGGTCCAGTTGCCGTAACAAAAGCTGGTCATACAAATGGCGAAGAACTTCATCATGGACAGCCCCCATGGAACCATGGGAATGTTGGCTTAGCAAACCTGAGGGAAGAAGACTCATCATCCACAGTAGTCAAGACTTGAAAGACTGGTTGACAGGCGGAGTCATATACATGAAACCGCATTGGAGGCAGAAAGGCATCAGATCGTGAACAGAAAGAACCCTTCAGGGCCTTTGAATGCATCTTGGCATCCAGGCCTTGGAAGGACTCAATAACATGAGCCAATGGAAGAGGGCACAAAATCCCAGAGCTAGAAGGCTCAGCAGGGTTGCGGCACTCCACAAATGACCACGCCCAGGTGGTTACTGAGGGCTGATCTGAAGGCTGAATGTCTGGCAAAAACAAAATCTAAAGCCTGCCCCAAGACTGATGAGGGGAACCGTCGCCTTCAAGTAAATCGTCATCCTCTGTGACAGAAGAGACTTAGCCCAATGTAGCCTGGCCAGAAGGAACCTCCTGTGAATGCTGAGCAGCATCCAAAGGGCCAGGCAAAGAATCTCTGTGACTGACCAAAGGAGGTTGTACCTCAGGAAGAAAAGGGATGCCAACTTGAGGGTTGCTAGAAAATAACTGGTTGTGCAACAGAACGGTCTGCGTCAGCTCACCCTGAAAATCTGTCGGTGCAACCGTGCCCCACGGAGTGTCTTCCCAGTGAACCCTTCTGGAAGAGCCTAAATCCTCAGAAAGGACAGACGATGGATGTCGATTAGCAAACAGAGTAGGGGGGATGGTGAGAATACACTGGAGGATAGTCCAAAGAGTGACAAGGGCCATCACTAA
The DNA here is from genome assembly GCA_031216915.1 of Pictodentalium vernedei. NCBI lineage: Eukaryota > Metazoa > Mollusca > Scaphopoda > Dentaliida > Dentaliidae > Pictodentalium > Pictodentalium vernedei. The sequence continues at coordinate 217,320,895 of CM062289.1, read as the reverse complement.
CCTCTGTGAAACAGAAGGCCCTGACTGCAAATCCTCTAGAGAGACCAATGAAGGACGTTGATCTGCAGCCAGACCAGAGACACAGTGAGAAAACACTGTAAGATTGCCCCAAGAAGAGTGACAGGAAACTGTCACTGGTCTCTGAGCAACAGAAGAGCTTGACTGCCTATCCTCTGAGACCAACGCAAAATAGCAATCGACAGACAGATTTGGGACACAGTGAGAAATTAATGGAGGAAGGTCCCAAGAATGACAGCTAACAGGAGCCATCACAGGCCTCTGCAAAACAGAAGGCCCTGGTCGCTATTGTCTCAGCCCCATCCTGCTGGTTGGTTCATCAGCAGGGGAAGGCAGAACAGCATACGTTTTGCCTCATGAGGGTTGAGATATTGCTACCGAAGCGATAGAGCGTCCCAACCGTCCAGGAGTAAACCTAGCCAGACGTGGCAGCCAACACAAGTACTATATGTAAGTCATCAACATGTTTCACCTGCAAACAAGGACAAGGAATAGTTTTAGGCATTGTCCTAAAGGCTGTGAGAAGTGAATTTAGAGGGAAAAACCCCCATAATGTCAATCAAATAACAAGACTTGTCACCGGCGAAAAACTGATCGACACAGGTCATGTTTTCACACACGAAAAAATAGACCGATTAAATCATCAGATGTGTACCCATATGCACAACTAGTAGAAAGCTGTCATTATCTCAGGACAAAGTTTTGGAGGAATTTTCAATTTGAGGGGTAAGGGGTTAATATCTCAGGATCAAACTATCAGATTTACACCAAAAACTATACAGCGTGGCACATCAGTAACATGAAGATATATATAAAGTAACATGACAATTGGATTGATATTTTTTGAGTTATCTCATGCCAAAGGGATTGGAAGAATTCTCAATTTGAAGGATAATAAAGGTTAAAGGGTTAATATCTCAGGATCGAATAATCAGATTTACACCAAAAATGATACAGCTTGGCACATCAGTAACCTGAACACAAATATAAAGTAACATGACAATCCAAGCAATATTTTTCAAGTTATCGAATGCCAAAGAAATGGATACGGATGCCGGATGGACAGACAGACAAAGGATGGAAGAACAACGGAAGGCCACCCGGATGCCGACATTATGTGTACCATACATGGTATGGGTACACATAATAACTTTGATCAATATTTTTGAGTTATCGCATTCCAAAGAAACTGATTGGAGTAATTCTTAATTTGATGGATAAAGGGTTGATATCAGAGGATCAAAATAACAGATTTACACCCAAAACTATACAGCTCAGCACATCAGTAACCTAAACAGAAATTTAAAGTAACAACACAATCTGATTAATATTATTTGAGGTATTGCATGTCAGAGAAATAGATTGAAATTTTTTTATTATTTAAGTGGATCAGGGGTTAATACCTCGGAATCAAATGATCAGATTTATATAAAAAACTATACAGCTCAGCAAATCAGTAACCTACAAGACAATCAGATTGATATTCTTTGAGTTATTGCAAGTCGAAGAAATAGACTGGAAAAATGCACAATTTGATGGATAAAGGGTTAAAATCTCAGGATCAAACTACCAGATTTACACCAAAATCTATACAGCTCGGCACATCGGAAATCTGTCCACACATATGAAGTAACAAGGCAACCTAATCAATATTTTTTAGGTTACCTCAGGCCAAAGAAATGGACTGGAGTAATACTTAATTTGATGGATAAAGGGTTAGTACCTCAGGATCGAATTGTCAGATTTACATCAAAAACTATACAGCTCAGCACATCAGTTACCTGAACATATCTATCACGTAACATGACAATAGGATTGATATTTTTTTAGTTATCGCATGCCAAGGAAATGGATTGGAATAATGCTTAATTGGATGGGCAAAGGGTTAAAATCTAAGAATTGAATAATCAGATTTACACTAAAAACTATACCGCTCGACACATTAGTAACCTGAACACAAATATAAAGTATCATGACAATCTAAGCAATAGTTTTCAAGTTATCAAATGCCAAACAAATGGATACGGATGCCAGATGGATGGATGGATGGATGGATGGACAGACAAAAGATGGACAAACGATGGAGGTCCACCCCGGATGCTGGCATTATGTGTACCATACATGGTATGGGTACACATAAAAACCAAAGCACACAGAGAGAATACAAGCTAAAAATTAGCATTAATATCAGAAAATAAATATAATAATTTAAAGCTTGAGTCAAAGGATACAAAATCCAGTAATGCACTGTAATAATATCAGCAACACAATTAGTTCACGAAGAAACGAGAGCAATAATTAGCATGAGCCACAAAAATCCAGCCATGCAAGATCGGGGAAAAAAGGAATTGACGTCATGATAGTTGGACATGCACATAGTGATGCAAGAGTTGTGCAGGGAGAGTACCTGTAATTTCGAGCGCTAGTCGGGCTCGACCCTTTCAATCTCTTTTATAATGCTTTTGCACTCTTCTACTTTTCCAAATTCGTTTGGAAAAGTTATTAGCTTGAGTTAAGTTCCAAAGTAGAGCTTGCACTTATGTTACAGCCAATTTTAAACAACTGCGAGTTGGTTGAAAAGAAAGATCTTTCATTAATTAAACATGTCATAAATGGATTCATGTGTACCACGTTAGGTGTAAGTGGAGGAGTTCGGAGCGTAGTGGCCCAGTGGTTACAGCACTGGACTTCAAACTGACAGGTCCATAATTCGATCCTCATAAGGAGTAACTGTGTTTTGTCCCTGGGCAAGGCACTTCATCCTGATTGCTCATGTGGGGAGGGGGGGGGGGGGCAGTGGTGCTGTGTCCTAAGACATATTGCACATCAGTGGTGTCTTCAATCAATGCTAACCCTGTTTGTTTGGAGTTAGTACATTGGAAAGTGACAGTTGCTCACCACTATTTGGTGGTTCACTCTGTACTCTGGCTTCCTCCACCTGTAAAACTGTCCAATACAAGGTGGCCCTGCCTGATATAGTGTCATTAAATCCCAAGAAATAAATAACTAGTGGAGTTGATTGGTACCATGTACAGCCCCAGAGCTATTCATATAAATTTATATATCTCCTGGCCAGATACATGTATTCTATTAGTGTTAATATTGGTCATTCCAGGGTTGATGATTTTTACCATTTGTAGCTTCAAGCCGACACAGTTTTGCAGGCTGCAGAATGGTATATTCCTGCAGCTCTCAATAGTCGTTTAAGAGGCCAGTGTATCATACAAGAAGAGTTTGTGCGAGCAGCTGATCATATTTCTTAATCGTGAAGTGGTTCATTTCCAGCTAAACACCCCAGGAAACTGCAATGGAAGTATGACCAAATATTGTATTGCGAATTGCAAAAGCTTGCTAGTATTGGTCAAGATTTAGCCAAAACAAATCAGTCACAGTTATTTCTTGGAATGTACAAACATTTGTTCACTTAGTTAAGTTTGTTCAGTAAACTGCTTGGTCAATCATTTCACAACTAAAATAACTGCACACATACTATGTACTTTAACATTGTCTCATTTATGGACAGAGTCAGTGACATCCCATGGGACATGGACAATTAAAACCACTGCTCTGGGAATATTAGATGTTTTTCTTTCTGGTATGGTAGTAGTTTGATGGCCTTGAAAATTTTTAATCTTGGTACTGAACAGAAGGCTTCATATTCTGTACTTGTGACATGTTCATGTAAAATTTGTGAAAGCAATAAACAATACTGTTAGAATTGTGATGGAAACGACAAAAAAATGAACAGGTCTAAACATTGAGGAAATGTAGTTAAACTGAGAAAATGCTGTTCTGCAAAAAAGACAACTACCAAACTATGGGTGCTGTTGTCAAATAATGGTTTTATTGTGTCTGCTTGAATGAAGAAATCAGTTCTTATCCAGTTATATTTGGACAATATATCTTGTAAATCGACAACTCCCATACATATTGACAAGGAGTCTACCACTGGGCATTCATATCCTTTCACTGCTGCTTCTGAAAGTGCAGTTTCTTCCAACGAGACAAGGTTGCGAAATAAATTACCACAATAAACCTCCTTGTTGTAACTTCAGGAATTGCTAATTATTTATTTATTTATTGGTGTTTAAGGTCACATACTTATGCACAATGGCTAATCGTGACTGTGACAGTTTTACGGGTGGAGGAAGCCGGAGTTCCCGGTTCCAACCACCGTGCATCGACGAGCAACTGTCAGCTCAACATTCTCTGTTCAAACTCTGCTCAAGCAGAGTTATAGTGGTTGAAGACATGTGTGCACCATCAGTGTGCAGAACGTCTTAGTACACAGCATCATTGTGCCCCCATGTAGGCAACCAGGATAAACCAAGGACACAATGTGAGTCATCCCGGACCAGGATCGAACTCGGGAACTCTAGCATAGAAGCCCAACAGTCTACCACTGAGCCACCACACTCCCAGGAATTGCTAATGAAATTACAAGAAACTGTTCTTTGAACCTGGAAATGTATGCTCCAAACCAAGCTAGTTCCCAGTGACCATTGTTGTTACTGGCTTTTTGATGAAAATTTCATTGTAGATTTGGAATTTCCTCATTCAACATCAACATTAATTCTGGTTTTATTATATTTTTTGATCACTTTTCTGTATTATCAAGATGTGACTAGTAATTTTTTTTATAAAATGTAGATACTGTGTCTCTAACTTTAGGCAAAAGTGTAAATTTAGCTTGTTTGGTGATACTGCATCGCAGTATTGAACAGCATCAGGTTAATACAGGCGATGGTCAAGTTAATTTACATCCTGACCCTAAACTGTCTAGACTTGAAGAATTTATCACAGCATTTATGGAAATATGTGGTAATTTTAATTTGTCAAAAGTGTGCAGACCATCTTCCTGCAATCTGATGCATATATGCTTACAATGTAAAGGTAATCATACCTCTGGTAGATGCAGAGGGACTAGAACTCAGAAATGACTACATGTACCACTCTCACAGGAAGATCTGACTTTCCACTGGTCTCACTCTTGCAATAAAGATATTGACAAGCTGTCTACAGATGGGGAGTTAGGGTTCAATGGTTTTGAGACACTGCTTCAGTTCTTCTGAACGATCTTGCTCTTATCGTTGTTGCAGCTTCACATGAGTCTCTCTTCTAATTGCCAACAGAGTTAAAATGGGCATCCCAAAACGGAACCCCAAGACAAAACTGCTAGCAATTTTTTGGGTCCATCTGATTCCACTGATCGAACTCAGGAAGCTTCATACCAAAAACCAATATTCTGGTCCATGCAGTTTTTGAAATATGGGTGTTTGTATTTTTTTTTATATATTTAGCTCCTGGGGTTCTCATGGGGCAGTGACTGGCATAGAGCAAGTAGTTATGACCCAATTATACAACATGCCAAATTTGGTTCAAATCAGCCATCGGTTCATAAACAGAAATTTGGGGAGGAGCCCAAAATGATTCTGCCACAGAGAGCAAAAATATGATTTTTAGGCTTTTTGGGCATTAACCCCAGCCCCAAGGTAAATAGCAAGTTTGGGGGGAAAAAACTCTGAAGAGTATACACCACCAAAATGCTTTATACCAAATCAGTTTAGATTTGGCCCAATGGTTCTGAAGAAGAGTACTTATAGTATTTTCCGAAACATACTTGGCGTAAGACTATATAGCGTATCTCCTGTTCTGTTTGTTATTCAATTATAATCAACCACTCAAATTAAAGAATAGATGAAGGAGAAAATTTTCGCATTACTACCTTATCGGTGGGTCTTCATTTTCCCTTGATTTCACTCAAAAGCTCACCGTTGTTGTCATTTTACGCCAGCAGCCGACATGTTTGTTTACAAATGACGTAACGGATAGCATAATCTATTTTTACCTGAGGGTTTCGAGGTTGTTGCAAGGAGTTGTGTTTTGATGGATTTGGATACAGATCAAAACATAAATCTGAACCGTTCCACAACATCGGTACGTTTGTTGCGAAATTCGGGCCCAAGTGAAACTTACGATCACAAAGTGATGACCGTTTCTATAAAATAAATAAAATACGTCGGAAAATAACTGTTGAGGATTTCTAAATAAAATTTTGAAGTTCACACTGATAAAGTTTGTAACAGCTTTAGAAACATTGTGCACGAAAGCAGACTTGTGATTTAATAATGTTTTTCTGCCGAAAATTCCTTTTCGATGAAAATTCTTTAGTAGAGTCGAAGTTTATCGCCGATTGGGGTAGGGATAAACCCCATATTTTTCAATATATGGGGTTTATCCCCACCCCATTCGGCGATAAAACACCGATTTCAACAGGTTTCTGATTGAAGACCAAAACACTGATTTCAACAGATTTCTGATTGAAGAACCAAATTATGTACCGTTTTTAGTTAGTTAGTTATTGGTGTTTAAAGCCACATATTTATGCATAATGGCTAATCATGACCACGACATTTTTACGGATGGGGGAAACCGGATTACCCGGAGAGAACCATCGAACAATGGCAAGCAACTCCCAGCTCCACAACATGGTAACTCCACACAAGCAGGGTTATAACATTGGTTGAAGACAGGTGCTCTATCCACGAGGAGCAATAGGCCTTAGTACACAACGCCACCATGCCCCAACGTGGGCAATGGGGTGAAGTGTCTTGCCCAAAGACACAACCCGGTTGCCGCAGGTGGGGTTCGAACAGAGTACTTCTCGGCTTGCAGCCTGCACCCCTACCAAATGAGCCACCGCGCCCAGATGTAACGTTTTTTTTGCATCCAACGCGGATTACTTATCGAAAAATCAAGCTCTAAAGTATGTTGCTGTCAGAATATCGGCTTTTACTTCCATTTCGTCAAATTTACCAACATGAAACCTAAACCCCCCCCCCCCAACCTCCACCACCTGAAGTCCACTTCAGCACTGTCCTGCCCTTGAACTGCGTAGAATATAATTAAGTCAAGCGAATCGCACTGAAATCAAGTTTGGGGAAATGGGCTAACCACCTTTGGTTTATCGCATATATGTGCCTTGCAAGGAAACAGATTCAAGACAGTATGGGGTTGAGATAGCTGGCGGCAGATCCTCGATCTGGCATCACTGACTGTGTACACGATGCTCACAAAAAATGCACTCCACCTCTCCAAGTGACATATAGACACACGTTCCAATTTTTCTCTGCCAGTGAATTTATAGCCCATACTCTTTGAAGTCTGGGCAGAGCATATAACTTGAACTAAATTTTAAAAGATTAACATGGCTATTCAGGACGTGTCATGTTTCGACCCCCCCCCGCCCCCACCCCCACCCGTCCGAATCAGTTCAATAACATTGAACTTGGACTTCGCCAAAGTAATTCGCGTTCGTTTTTTACATATGTTTTGGGTCGTCCGCCTTTAATACCATTCAAATAATCGTTAGAAAAAAAATTGTAATATACTTCGTGAGGGTAGGTTAATTTTAGGCTTGTAAAACTTACCGTAAGTAGTTTTCAGTGTGCGTGGATTATCTCTCTTCCACATTACTAAGAGGAAAAGGTACAACGTCTCAGTTATAGCTCAAAGTTTTAACTTTACAAACAAAATCTTCAAATATGAAGAAAAAAAGAATATATAAATCGAATGCAAAGTCACATAGCGGAGGCAGGGGGTGAGATATTCCGTCATGGCCTGCGTGTATCTTTTCATCTTCCACCAATCTTGGGAGCCAGAAATAAGCTCTTTTTAAAAGCAAATGTTTTTTTTTTATATTTAGAGAGGGGAAACACACGAGATTTTATCCTATCGGGTGGGGGTGAAATGTAGGGAGAAAGTTAAACGGCTACACCAGAACTAACACATATCATTAATTAACGGGAGGTCATTTGAATTTGTTTCAAGAACCATGCGCGCATGAGACGAGGGGGGGGGGCGGTTGCCACCCCTCTTGGTCACAGGGAATTCAGCTATAATCATTGTTACATGTATGTCGTAAAAACGTCACGTTTCTCGATGACGTGCGCGTTCGTTGTCGCGGGAGTGGGGCTCCCCCCCACCAAAAAAAAAATAAAATCAACGTCTAGAAATTTCGAATTTCGAATCACTATTTGACTAACAGCTGGAATCTTCACATACTGTGGTAGAAATCGTGAAATACCTCTTGGAATGCAACGCAAACAGACAAAATTACATCCTGTGCAGGAGGTGGGAAGTAAATTCAAGAGGGGCAAAGTTTGGATCGGAGGTAGGGGTTGTCTAAAACAACTGTTTTTTTCAGCCTAGTATCTATATTTTTATTTGCAACCCCACCTCCTTCTCTAGTCTAAGTTGAGTTTTAAAAGTTATTTCAAATTGAGCACCAGTCTTTCTCAAATTTCATCCACTATGCCTGAAACGAGCAGATGAGGAGGCAAATATTCTAATCTATTTTACTAGTATACCATCAACTCACAGTGGATAAGTCGTCATAAGTGGAAAATACAGAAACCGAAAGTTGGAACTCGCGAGGTGGAGAATATTTTGCTCCACCCATTGGGAGTGGTCTGTTTGAGTGGGTTCAGGGGGCGACCAGAGGCGCCCCCTCCCCCCCCCCCCCCAAAAAAAAAAGAGGTGAAAGGGTAAAATAATTGAGAGAAGAAAAGGAAGTATGCCAAAAAAGAAGGCGGACTGTTTTTATATGGGCCTACGAGCCTCATCGTTCGGACGCCGAACACCGACATTTTCTGTCCGATGCCGATTGGATTCGCGGCAGCAAATTCAGTTTCGTACGTAACCGCACACATGTGCCGATGTCAATGAGGTCCTAAATCAGTTTTCTCTCTGACAAACGCTTCCGGTAAAAATAACACCCCAGATCTATTGCCGCAACTGCAGACATGTGAGCTTAGCTTCACTTACAAGCCACACGTAGTTCAGCGATCCGAACGTAGTGGCTACCCCTCTACGTTCAGATTCTTCCCATTCAATCCAAAAGAAAAAGTTCCCATCACGTTTTTATGGGAACTCAAAACTCGAAATTAGGAATATATGTCAAGCTTTTGCCCATATTACCGGCTGCAATCGATAGTAGTTTAGTACACGTATTTCCTTACATTTGGGCAGAGTTTATTGATCCAAAGTATGTTTTATTCATTAATTGTCGTCATTTGAGTACTCTTGAGGCGTCAACAGAGATTTCGAAATCGACCATGTTTTTGTATAAATATAAAACGGTAAAAACAATAACCCGGTAATGGCGCCAAAACGAATAGACCTTTTTATCGATGCGGAATCGGAAATTCGATCGCAATTCGTGCAGAGAAGGTCATCAAACCTGGTCGCATTCGGACAGAGCAGATTATCAACTCCCTCTGCGCAATTGCAATCGAATTTCCGATTCTGCCATTCAAATATCTTTGTGAAGTATAGCCCTTCAGACAATTTTTTATCACTCGAGAACAGGGGTCATACAACAAATAAGAGAGAAAAACTGACACGAAAGGAAGTACCGGTCACGTGCATTTTTCAGGCAGTTCCCTTCCCTTCAAAAACACACAAAAAGTAAATTGTATTTTTTAGGTCTAAGAGTCATCAAATCACTCTCTTTTTATCAGGCATATTCAACAATAGTGCAAGATGTCAATAGAATGTTTCAAACTTTTATTGAAACAATATATTTTCCAAAGGCTGTTTATTTTTAGAGATTGTGTTGCGAAGTTGGCCCAGAGAAGTTACGCAAGCTCGCAAGAAGAGCTATAGTTCTTACATGGAAATTATAGAAATAACAGGACAGTTTTCTATTAGTTTGAATGGGACTCATAATATTGCTGTTAATTTTCCTCAGAGCCGATATTCGTAGAATTGGATAAACTAATAAGAAATACTCCGACTTACACTCGACCGACTGACCTACACTCGGTGGAAGAGCTGATCAGAGATAACGCCGGTAGTCGAGTTTTAGTTGATAAATATCACGGGCGGACATCTCCGAATTGGTACTATTTGAACTGTCATAGCTGTCATCAACCCATAAATCACACTCCCAGAACAAACGGGCATCACATAATGCTAAAGTTGCAGAACTGTAAATTCTATCACACAATTCCCCCGGTCAACAGAACCCCGGCGGAGTGTGTTTGTGGAACAACCTCTCGATAGATTGCATGCAGATTGCCGACAGCGTCTAACAATAGTGACTGCCACGTCACGGGAACTTTCCCTAACTATTCTGCTGACTGGTAGTCGCGTGATCAGGTTTGGCATAAAAAATCTAGTGGATATAAGCACCGATTCCTGGATGTTTGGGAAGTTGTCTCTGGCTCCCGACGAGCAAGTACCTACCTACAAGAAGTAAGATGGATGCCGCCACTGTTGCTATAAGGTATGAACTTTGACTGAACATTGTGAATTTTACTTTATACCAGAGAAAACTATTGGCATTTGGGTTTTATTTGTTAAAAAAAATCGTAGATAACTGGTAAACTGGTATTCGTTGTGCTGAACACGACTAGCTCGTGAGGTAACCAACCAGAACCCAGAATCTGGAGCCTGTGTCTGGTATCGTCTGGTAAGGAATCACAAAACGCCACGGGCTGATGGGACGTCGCGGTTGGTGGGGCTCCGTAGTTCTCTCAGTAATCACAACGCCTGGAGAACCATAAATGCAGGTGTTCCACAAGGGTCTATTCTCGGGCCCTTGCTGTTCCTTATATATATCAACGATATAACCAAAGATCTTCCGAGCACTATACGCCTATTTGCAGACGATACTTCTTTATATCTAATTATAGAAAACCCTGAACAAGCCTCTACAATAATTAATCAAGATCTGGCCACAATTGAACATTGGGCTAAAATATGGTTGATAGAGTTCAATCCAAATAAAACTGAGAGTATGCTAATATCTCGAAAAAGTAGCCCTACTTTCCATCCACCATTATTCTTTGGCGGTTCTCAGATATCTGAAGTCGTTAATCATAAACATCTAGGAGTCATATTAAATAGCACGTGTACACGGAATGACCATATCGACCATATTTGCGCAAAGGCCTGGTCCCGGTTAGACTTACTTAGGAAGCACAAATTTAACTTAGACCGTAGTGTCTTAGAAAAAATATATTTTGCTTTTATCAGGCCCCTCCTTGAATACGCCGATACTGTTTGGGATAATTGCTCTGTAACTAATGTGGAGGAAATGGAAAAAAATCCAGATTGCTGCGGCAAGGATTATTACTGGGGCAACCGTCAGTGCTAGTAAGTCCTTACTTTATACGGAAGCAGGACGGGAACCTTGCAAGATAGACGCTACAAACACAAGTTAATCCAGTTCTTTAAAATGTATCACCGTATGGTTCCTCCGCACATCTCCAGTAAAATCCCACCACGTGCTTCCTCGACCAATCCTTCACCAAGTCTTCGATCAGGTCTAAACCACCGTGTTCCGTTCTGTCGGACTGAGCTTTATAAATCTTCCTTCTTACCCAGCGTTACTGACCAATGGAATAATTTGCCCTTGTCCGTGCGTGAAAACTCATCATTGACGAACCTCAAGACTTTTCTAAACGATGGCATGGCAACCGACGACCGCCAAGGTTCTACTGTAGATCGAAATCTCGCACAGCCCAAATATATCACTGTAGATTGAGACTAGGATGTAGTAACCTCAATTTTCACTTATATCGCAACCACTTATCACCAACCCCTCTTTGCCAGTGTGGAGAGGAAGAGACTCCCGCTCATTTTCTCCTGCATTGTCCAATTTTCTCCGATGCTCGTCATTATTCAATTAATCTCCTTCCGTTTGGAGCGGGCTCCTCTACACTTCTATTCGGTTCAGAATTCCTGAGTAATGACGACAACCGCCTTATCTTTGAAGTGGTACACAACTTTATTTTATCAAGTAAGCGATTCATTAATTAACCCCAATGTAGTACTAGCCCATTGTATATACTTGCTATAATAAATACTAACCCACAATTAATATCAAGATGATCTCCGTGGGAATGCCTGTAAATTAAGCTACACTTGTTTACAGTGGTAAACAGGAGAAGCCCTTCTGATCAACCGTGACTCTGTTATCAATGCTTGGGTGAAAGTCCTCCAAATGGGCGTCTTGTGTGGCAAATAATTGGTGTTACCTTGATTATACTTCTATCTTACGTCACGCTTAGACATTTCGCATACAGTACGTGGAGAGTGTATTATCACTAAATCACTCGCAGGGTGGAGATTCCACCCAAGCAATAATTGCAAATTGGTCGCAAAGCATAATAAGCACAAGCAAAGTTCCAACCATTGGACCTCCGGGTTAAACCCGGAGGTCCATTGGCTGAAACATTGCTTGTATTTTTTGTCCATATGTAGAGAATTTGAAAATGATACTTTGGGTGATAACCCCACTCCACGGGTGATTTAGTTACAATCCACTCTCCACGTACTGTAGGTGTGGGACTTTAGACACAAATAAATAACTCTACGCAATGAATGCATTCACCCCGCACTTTCCAACTTTTCTTGCAGCTCAACCCATCCCTGACTGTTTCCATACAAGCTTAGTTACTGCCGCTATTCAAACGCTTATATAATGCATATAAACACTATTTGTACTTGATACTCATACCTGCTATTGTCATCGACGATTCTTTGTGATCTTGTGTAGGTGGAAACGGCCTTGTATAAGCGTTCAGCTTACTGCCGAATTCATATTAATGTTGGCAATTTATCTGTTATCGTTTGTTTTTTTGTTTTTTTGCAATAAATACTGTTTAAACTGATCACAACGCTTGGAGTCAGAATTTACGATCGCAGATCGATAACCTTTTTACTAAATTCCGTAACAATTGCATCATTTCCGAGTGCAACCTTTCAAGGCTGGTAACTCTAATTCAAGGCGGATAACTCTAATTCAAATTTTTACTTCCCTGATACCTGTTGAGAGTATCTATATTTAATAATAGAGGTTCCTCATTCTTATAAAAACCGATGTCAGATCCACTGTGTGCCGCGACAGATTAGGCGGCCGCGCGATGACAGCCATTGAGTCATCGGGAATTAAACGACTTGACGTGGACACTGTAGACTGAAGATTTTGCAGCGCTAAAGGCAAGGAAGATATCACACAAAAAGTCAACCACCAATGACTGATTATGTCCAGTCTTTTCACCGGCCATCAAATCTGTCGTAATTTTTACCATACACATCACAATAATTTTGATGATATAATCAGCGTGATGGTATTACAACGTAAAACTCTACTCACATTTGCGACAGTTAGTTCTGTTGTATAGGCCAATATATGTTTAACAAGTATCATATGATAATAGAATTAATAGTGAAGTGTCATTTGGCATTTAGTTTGGGTTTCGGGATTTGTTGCATCACTGATGTTTCATGCTATGACAGTGAATGCATGTCTGACGGGATCGAATCCAGAAAATTTACCATATTATCAGTGTGCGCGCTTAAGCTTCAGGCGCCCCGTGGGAAAAAAATTATCAAATTTATAATTAAGTGTTGGGAAGGTGGGGGACTGTCGTTCCACGTGTAATAGAAGTGATTGATATCTTGGGTGGTCGGTCACTTCGTCTTTATCAACAATTATAAAAAATATAAACTTCATCACGCAGGACGCTAATGTTAACTGTATTTCTGAAATTCTGAAAGTCTACCTGCATGATGTACTGTGCATTTATGTAACATCATCAGTACTAGATGTGGAGATCGTGCCACATGGGGGTGGGGGGGGGGGGGGTTAATGGGAAACCTAGGAAGGACGTCATAGTCACGTGACCCAGTTACGCCAAGTTAGTCACATGACCCAGTTACGTCAAGTTTGGTTGATGTGCTAGCCCGCGTGAGCGGTCATCTTGTGGCGTCATTTCATAGTGATACGTGGTCTTAGTGCGCATGCGCAGCTCGTGTTGTTAGGGTGATACGCTGTTCCGTCGGGCATTTTGTATACTGACTTTCCTCAAATACCTAAATGAGTCGAAGAAAGTATGTTCGAGTCACTCGAACGAGCAATTGTTCTATAGCTCATTTGCTCGATGGGATTTGAGTCGCTTGAGCAATGACTTTTCAGTAACTCTTCGATGGACTCGTGGCTATAAGAATCATATAGGCTTTCATTATACACACTGAAGATAACTCTGCATACATGTTATGGGAAACCAAGCACTGGTGATTATAAGACTTGGACGAGGGAACGAACTAGAGCTAGTTTGGGCTAGACATACTGCTAGTGTTAGAGTTGTATCTGTAATAGGCACAAAAAATAGGGTTCTTGGAAAATCTGGACCAGGACTTTAGTGTAATAGAACATACTCTCGATCCTATAGCATTACGTGCTACTACTAAAAACCCTAGATGGGGAGTACAAGTCCGTTACGGTTGTTTTGGGCGCATTTTGGTGAATTGGAGGGATTGTCGGCTTGTTTGTGGTAATTTTACAAAGTAAAACTACTCTTATACAAAGGAACGTACCTGTTATTGAAAAAAGAAGGATTCGTGAGGAATCCATATCAAATAGTCGTTTTGGGTGGTTTGGATGGATTGGTGGGTCTTTCTGGGTAATCAGATTTACTCCTATTCAAACGAACAAACCCTCCGCACATACCCCCGTCTTGGTGTAGGCCATTCGGGCTCACAGCAACCACGTGCTACCTTAGAAACCAAGATGGCGGCCTCCATCAGACAAAAATGTCCGACAGAAGTACTATCACCCTAACAACACGCGCTGCGCATGCGCACTAAGACCACGTGTCACTATGGAGATGACGTCACAAGATGGCCGCTTCCGCGGGCTACCATGACAATCTAACATGAGTTAAATTGGGTCACATTACTGTGACATCACTTCTTAGGTCTCCTCACTAGGTCCCCACAATGTGGCAAATAAGGCCAAGTGGCCGAAAGCTCCAGTTACTGATTGATTTTATTATATAAAATGTCACACTATCTACCTATCCACTGAAAAATATTGCAGGCTGAATGAGAACATAGTTTATTTAGTGGCCAAAAAGCCCTCGGGGATTGAATTTTTTTTTCCAATTTTCCCGGGGATACTCCCCGCCGCAATCTATAATTCTATTAGCATCCTACCTTAGGTCTTGGGCATATATGATGCCCCTTGCTAAAGTATATCCAGAGGGGAGACACCTTTGAGCCGCCACTGGACCCAGTGGAAGTAACGCAGGTATGTAGAAATATTAGACAGTCGAGATAATAATTCATAGCTTAGGGTTTTTAAAAATTTCGTTATAATTAACTGCAGTAATGGTAGAAGTTTGTAGGGATTTATCCAAACGATGTATCGAACTCAGAAATAGAGACAACCAAAGGTAAAAAAACCGTTAGAGAAAGAGTCATGGGGATTGTACCCAAAATTGGCGAGAGTAGGTCAAAAGAAAGAGGTCTTTGTGTGGCCTGCGTGACAAAGAGTAGACAGGTTTTGAAAAGTACCTTGACAATGGCACCATTGTAAGGGGAGGGGTGGTCACTGTTGTTCAAGCTGAGGTCGCGATCACTGGAGATTAGGGGGAATTGGGAAAGACGGTGGAAAAGGAGAGCCAAATGTGTAACTTGGGCGTAGTGGTGACCTTGGAATACGTTTTATTAGGAAGTCCAAAATCTCAATCTTCTAGATCAAAATTCACTGGGAGTAGTATAATGAGGACGTGGGATGGGAGAATAAAGGACGTGGTTAGTGTTTGACACAAATGCGATGGTTAGTATGCTTATTGGAGGGATTGTGAAGAATGGGGGTACAGAGTGTCTTCAAGCAGTTCGTCTCAGTATTGGGAGGAAAGATGCGTGGGAATCGGGAGGCAGTTGGAAGCACGTGAGTAACCAAAACCTTCTCAACTGAGAACCACGGCAAATCAGCGGCCAGCCAAACTGTTATTAATAGTATATCGACCCACGTGAATAGTGTTAAAGCCTCATCCATCTGTATGGTTCGATCCTCTAATGCTATGGGCACACAGGCCTTACATTACACGTATTTACTCCAGCTGAATCCCCAGAAGCATATGTTTTATTGCAGTTGACTGATACCAGACGAGATCGCTCGAACACATTCAGCCAGGCACCTCTACAAAAGCGATCGTCTTTTCTTTCAGTTACAAGGTTCGAAAGGTAGTCTGGGTTCTCTAGAAACTCTCAAGCGGATCAGATTTTTAAAAATGTTCCCGGGGAGGGTTCCCTTAATCCCACCAGTAGAAGAAGACACGCTCACCAACTTCCACACCAGGGCTACGCACGTAGTTACTTTTCGGGCAAAATCTTCCAGCCCCCCCCCCCCCCCCCCCCCCCCCTCAGCAATAGAAAAAAAGTTGGCCCGTTGGTCTATATACGCCTGTGCTGGGTATAATCAGTGATGTCGAAATATGATTAATATTATATAAATTCTCTGATCAACTTTGCCTAGTGATTTCTCCCTCAGAAGATTTATCAGGTGCTTGCTGAGAAATGGCGGGGGGGGGGGGGGGGGGGGGGGGGGGGGCAGCGTGATCACGAAGTGACGTATTCGTGACGCCCCCCCCCCCTCACCTACAATTTTCCAATAAGCTTTCTAGTGATTGTACGTATTCGTCAGGGTTGTATTCGAAGATGCCAATTCTCTCGTGCTATTAGTTATATACTTTCTTAAAAGAAAATTGGTTATTTGGACTTGTGTCGGGTTATAGCGAAAACGGCACCGTGTGAAAACGGCACCTGGAGTAAACGGCACCGAGTGAGCGAAAACGGCACCAACTGATTGTGGCGAGAACGGCACCAGTTCCGATGGCGAAATTAATTCATTTAAATTCTGCCTTTTTCTGTGTTTCGTTTTGAAACCGAGTATTCAGCCTATGGTTCTCTAATAAATTTGTGGAAAATTGAGCAGTTAAAAATGAGAGGATACATCTCCCCTCCCAACTATCTCATGGTTTTCTTGTTGTTTAGCAGTGACTTCTAAACATTAAAAGCAATAACACCCCTCCCCCAACCCCACCCTTTCCTCGGCCCTGGAATCTATCCAACCTGGATTCACGATACACCTCCTTCTTTATTATTTGACGCAGAAATCAGAATCTTGTGTATGTGTGTGTGTGGGGGGGGGGGGGGGGGGGGGGGGCGAATTCAAAGGACGTGCCAAGGTAAAAAATTAAAGCAAGGTCTTTTAGGCCATATTTGGATGGGGGCAATCCAAACCCAAGAAATCCGGACTCCTGTGCCAAACCGAAAGTAACGGGTCCCGGATTTCACACGGTGCTGTTTTCGCCTGTACCCGTGTCACTGTCTCACAAACAATCAAAGCCTAAATGGAGGCCTGTAGCAACATACTGAGGGCAGTTGTCGGCAAGACATGACAAATTTGGAAAACTGGTACGGCACGTATTAATAAAATAATTTACGTCACGACTACAATACATGTATATTTTATTTATTCACTAACGCGTTTTGAACAAGACTTGAGTTTTATTTTGAACCATCATCACGACGAACTGATATTCCAACTTCGTCAAAACACGCCTTCTGCAAACGCAAGCCGTGAAAATTCAAATTTACCTGTTCTCAAATGGACGGTCCCAGTTACGTCACTTGTGCATTGTTGCAAAATGGACGCTCTTCCGAAAATACACACAAATTCCCATAGAGAATTAAAAAATTTGTTCATATAATTTTCGAGCGAGCTAAAATCACAGAAACGTAACGCCGGCGAAGTTAAATATATTACACGTAATCGGGAGCTGAAAACTAAAAGATATTTTCTTGATTTTGTATTATTCCAGAGTTTATTTACCACTGGGGGGTTATGGAAAGGACAATAGTTGATGGAATACAGGAAAGATGATGACTCAGAATTTTCCCATTGGCAATGGTGTTAAACTGGGCATCCCCATATGGCACCCCATGACAAAACCAAAAACAATTTTTTAGGTCCATCTGATTCCATTTGTCCTAAGGAAGGTGCATACCAAAAACCAATATTCTGGTCCATGTGGTTTTTGAAAAATGGGCGTTTGAATTTTTTCTATTTTTAGCTCCTGGAGTTCTCACAGGGCTGTAAACATTTTTTTCAGACATCAATCAAGTACTTATGACCCAATTATACTACATGCCAAATTTGGTTAAAATCAGCCTATCAGTTCTTGAAATAGAAATTTTGGGTGGAGCCCAAAATCGACATGCCCCCACAGAGAGCCTGAATATTAACATACAAACTTTCCTTGAACAAACTTGAATCTTCACAACCAAAGGAGGTTCCATACCAAACATCAAAGGATTCACTCTGGTAGTTCATTAGAAGAAGATTTTAAGTGTTTTAAGCTTTTTGGGCATTCACCACAGCCCAAAGATGGCAGCAGCTTCATTTCAACAAAGTAGAAAGGGTATACTCTGAAGATGGTCTGTGCCATATATGTTTGAAATTGGCTCAGTGGTTTAAAAAGTTAAAAAATTTATAGTAGTTTATATATTTTTTATACTTACCAAGGACCCAGACTTAGCTGGTGCTAACTCTTAAAATTCTAGGGCCAAACACAAATTTTGCCCCCCAGTCCCCAAAATTTGCATCAAAATCCAAAAATTCAGTGTCCTATGTGGTCCTCCATACTTTTATCCACTGCACATGCACAGTGTCAAAGAAGTACCAAAATTGGTGCCAAACCTCATTCTTACGACCAGTGCTTGGTAAGCATTAAGTAATCAGAGGGGAGGTATGAGTTCCCAACTCATGGGAGGGCCATCCCCGTCTGGGTTATTGGTAAGTATAAAAAATATATAAAATACTATAAATTTTTTTACATTTTTATACTGTACCAATGACCCAGACTTAGCTGAATAGAAAAAAGACTGGAGGGCATAGGACATAAAGGAAAATCCAATAGACTCAATTACATGTAAACAGAATTATCCCTTCCAGGAGAAAAGGAGAAACAGGCTTTACATGTATCTTTCTTGTTTGTACCAAAGAAGAAAGACACAATACCATTCCGTAACTGATCACAATAACATCAAAGATCTCAATTAACATCCAGTATAAGCCTTTATACTAATTTTTAAAAGAAAGCCAATAAAATAAAGATAGTCCAGAGAATGGGACTCTTTATACTCATTTAAAAGTGTCCGAGGATTGTATATTAGCGCTCGAATGACACGTGACATATACAAATGCTTCACACTGAGCTACACTTTATAAATATTACATAAATGAGATAAAAATTAGCTTTACACTTTAAAACTATCCCGGCACCGACTCGGAATTACTGACTTCAGAGGAGGTATTTCCTTGCTTTTCACTATAAGCAGGTAATATAAGGGAACACCATCCCCCCCACCCTTTCCCTTGCCCTGGGTCAAATACTCCAGAGCGAAGAGGGCAGCAGGACAGAGTCACTGCCGGATCAGAAAGCCTGCATAACTATAGTTGCAACTGTTTAGTGGACGACATTCTGAGCAACAGATAACGGACCTAAACAATGCAGGACGCCAGAAATGGACTCAAAATTTCTAAGATAAAAATTTGTGAATGTAGAAGGCTGAGACCAATATGCAGCCTTCATCAAATCGGTAATAGCAACACTATTAGCATAAGCCCAAGATGTAGACAGTACTCTTACTTCATGCGCCGAAATCTTAAGCACAGACTGCTGAGATGAAGATATTTTTTCATAAGCAGTACAGATAGTTAATTAAATCAACCTTGCAACAGAATGGACCGTAATGTCCCCTCTATAAAGGCAGCAGAGATAGAAAGAAACATTTACGTCCCTTTCTGATAAACTCAGTATAGCTCTAGCTGGACAGAGCAAAGGCCTATGACTGTCTGAAGATGGAAGGGCCTTAATTACAATAGGTTCAGGATACTTATTAGGAGCCTAATTCTTAGCCAGAAATTCAACATTAGTAGTCAAAGTAATAGTATTACCAACACTACGATAGTGAGAATCATCAACAGAAAGTGCATGAAGCTCACTAACTCTTCTAGCAGAAGAGAAGGCTAAGAGAAAAGCTGTCTTATAAAATAAGAATTTGAAGTCCACCGTATCAAGAGGCTCAAATGGCGCTTCTTTTAGCTTTAGAAGAACCCAAGCTAAATTCCACTTAGGAATTAATCTAAGGGTTCTAGATCTATTTATCGAAAAGTTTTTCACTAACTTAGATAAAGAGACAATAGATCCAATTTGTAAGCTATCATGATGTGCACAGGTATCTGATAGCATAGACATATAAGCCTTAATAGTAACTGGATGCTGTTTGATCTCGTCAAACAAGTAGACCAGAAAATTAGCAATGTCTGGAATGTAGGAATCATAAATATCAACAGAATGATCCCTACACCATCGTGAGAAAACCTTCCACTTAGTAGCATAATTTAGTGAAGAGGAGGTCCTCCTACAGTTAGAAATTGCGTCCACTGCTTGTCCTGTAAAATGCTTGCCATGCAAGAAGGACCACACAACGGAAATACGTGAAGGTTGAGACCTTGCGGGTTGTGATGCAGTGTGCGCGATATCCTCTGCGAAAGAAGATCCTCCTGTGGAGGAAGCTTCCGCGGCATGTCCCACAAGACACCTGAGTAGATTATCCATGGACTCTGGGGTGACAGAGATGCTACCAACAGAATCTTGCAGTGAAATTGCTTTATTTTAGCAATATCGGCTGAATCAACGGAGCTGGAGGATACGCGTATCCTATCATTCGTCCCCAAGAGATCGAGAGGGCATCTACTGTGAACGGCAATCTGGGCATGGCGACACATACGTCTGCAACTGATTGTTGAGATGCGTCGCAAATAAGTCTATCATGGGACGCTCCCATTGGTAGGACATCTGATTGAATACACGTTTGTTGAGACTCCATTATGATGGCAACATACAACCTTTCCAAGAAAGATAGTCTGCTAGAACGTTCAGACAACCCAGAATATGACGGACCAACAGGAGAACTTGATGCTCTAGAACAAACAGAAGGATTCTTTCCGTTAAGTTGAACAACGGAATGGAATGAGTGCCTCCCTGGTTCCGAATATTTGCTACTACTGTTGAATTGTCGGACAGAATTTGAACATGTGAATTCTGAATAATGTTCATCCAAGCACATAGCGCAAGCCAAACTGACATTATCTCTTTGATGTTTATGTGCTTGTTTAGGAACATGACGGACGACCCGGAATATGACGGACCGACAGGAGAACTTGATGCTCTAGGTCAAACAGAAGGATTTATTCTGTTAAGTTGAACAACGGAATGGAATGAGTGCCTCCCTGGTTCTGAATATACGCCACTACTGTCGAATTGTCGGACAGAATTTGAACATGTGAATTCTGAATAATGTTCATCCAATGACGTAGCGCAAGCCAAATTGACATCATCTCTTTGATGTTTATGTGCTTGTTTAGGAACTGTGGATCTCAAAGACCCTGGCACCTCGAATCTGTTGGGCTCAATGTTGAACCCCAACCTGTTTGACTGGCATCCGTCATAATCGTAAAACTCGGATCCAGCAATTGCAGTGGAACTCCCTGAGTTAACCACTGAATATCTGCCCAAGTCTGAATCTCTTGTTTCAATTGATTCGACAAGACGATGTTCGTTTCGAGCAAATGAATCTTCACACTCCAATTCTGAGTCAAAAATATTCGGAATGACCGAGTGCATAGCCGCCCCATCGGAATAAGATCTGCGGCGACTCCGCACGAACCTATCAATCGCATGAATTTTCTCGCTGTTACTACATCTGAGTGAAGACAAAAGCGAGCGTAACAACTGATTAATTTCGGTCTGGTTAACGGCAGACGAACGAGATTGTTGTCCATCTCGAAGCTCATTCCCCGGTGGGTGAATGACTTGGATGGCGCCAGATCCGACTTCTTTTCGTTTGCTATGAAACCGAGACGTCGGAGCAGCTGAAGCTGACTCTGAACATTGTTCTGAAGCGTTAACTCATTGCCGTACCTCTGAAGAATGTCGTCCAGGTAGGCTGACGTTACAGCAGGCGAATGAGCTCGGAAATGAGTGATTACTGAGTTCATTATTTGAGTGAAAGCCTAGATTGCTAGATTCAGACCGAAGCACATAGCTCGGAACTGAAAAATTACTCCTGGGACAGCGAAGCGAAGATACATTCTGAACGCCGGATGTACCACGATGTGAAAGTGCGCATACTTGTGATTTATGCTCGCTGCATAATCGTTTACTCGAATGCTCGCTCTGACCGATCGGATGGTCTCCATATAAAATTTTGGAGCCACGATCAGCTTGTTTATCCAGGTCAGATCTATGACTGGACAAAACAAGCTGTCTGGTTTTGGAACCAGGAACAGGTGACTGTAGAAACCTGTAAATTCCTGGTTTTCTACGACCTGTATCGCGTTCTTCTCCAGAAGAGATTGGACTGATAGAAGCAAATCTCTCTTCTGAAGGATCGACGGAAGCTGAGTCCAACGTGGAGGTCAAGATAATGGAGTTTTTCCTAGAAGGACTGTTTTAGACCTTCGGAAATAACCCCCTACACCCATGGTTCGTCCGTAATAGACAACCATTTGGATAAGAATCTTGACAGCCTTCCACCCGCTGGAATGCAATAGAGGTTTAGACCATCACCTCCTGGACCTGCGAGGCTTGCGGGAGGTGAAACTACATCCTCCACGACCTGCACCTCGCCTAGTCGACCTAGGGGCATCTGACCGGTTGTCTCAGCCAGCATACGACCCCTACCTGAGTCGCTACCCTGACGGTCTCTGGAGTAAGATGTAGAAGCTTTCTTAGATCCTCTATAGGAACTTCCCTTGGATGTACTCGTCCCATAAGTGCCTGCCTTACTCCCATCTGCTGAGTCCGACTTTTGCGAAGTGGATTTAAAAGGCAGAGAGTCCGAAGCTTTCCTAGTAATCTGTTGATAGATTATAGAAAGCTTACCGTCGAAGAGAAGCTCTCCGGAGACCGGAGCGACTCGAAGAGAGTTTTTCACCTTACTATCCACTCTTGTGGATGCAGCCAGGGCAGCATCACATCAAAGTAACTCCCGATTGCCACTGAAAGGGCAGAGAGGCTCTCAAAAGAACTCTCAAGGAAGTTTGAACATCCTGGAATTCTTTTCCTTTGAGACGTAGTGAAAACGCTCTGGTAAGGTGATCTGAGTAAGATAATGCATCTAAACTGAATGTTAGACGAGATTGTCATCTCCAGTGTACTGGAAAGAAACGACATAGATGCCGGCAACGACAACTTCAAGTCTTCTGCCTGGTCGTCTAAACGCAGAGTAACTCTCGGCATGCCCTGTCCTGCCGTCACAATTCTATTTCTATAATAGATGAAAGGCAGCTGTAGAGCAAGAGACGATAAGAAACCGGATTTGCCAGTCTTAGAGGCTAGCTTGAATATAATTTCAATAAGAAGATCAAATGTCCACGTGACATTACTGAACTGGATCGGAAACTCAGGTGCAATGTGCCTATTCCGGCCGAAAAAATCTGTGTCCAGTGACGCTATCGGTCTCTTACCAGGTAACGCAGCACTTTGGTCTGGAGGAACAACTTCTGGAAGGTGTTGCTGGATGAAATCTACGGCCACCTTATGATGTTCGGAAAGGGAAAATTCCAGCTCCGCCGATTCCTTTTCACCATCCGACTGGACCACTTAAGAATCTCAATCATCCCTTACTGCACTGCAGGGGAGCGAACCGACCCAGCTTCCTCAGACAGTTCCTGTTCAGAAAAGTTTCTGATGACTCTGGGATGCTGCGATGAGTTAAGCTATCAGTGATAGCAAGTCCGTCACAGAGGCCTGTGGAGCCGTGGTCTTACGTAAATTAGCCGCCGGAAGCTCCTGTGACACTAAATCCTGCATACTTCTTATGCAAACGTCCTGACTGGAAAGGCCTTATGTCCTTGGCTAGCGGATGGCGTGACCTGGTAGACGTGGAGTCCCTGGTCGGCGAAGCAGGCTGGATATCTGCAGTCACGTAGCCAAGGATCGGTTGTGTGTGCTGACGTGTGGAAGAGGAAGCCATTAGACAAGCCGTGCCGGACTGTCTATGCGACGGAGCATCCCGAACAGGAGGAGTGGAGGTAAGTTCCGACTGAGAAACGAACGTACAACAACATCTGGGCCCAGATGTTGTTGTAAGAAAGAGGGGACCTCTCTCGCTTGTGGCCCAAGTAGACCTCGACGAGCTAGCTACTGGACTGACTGGCTTCCTGCGTTCCATCCTCTGATCCATCATCGCCGGGTGTGCGTGATCTGAGATTATAGTGCTCGCAACACCCCTTCTTCTCTCCTGGACCGCAACGGACGTACCCGGCATCACAATCATTTCGTGAATGATTGCTTCACCGGGGGAGCTAGCGGGCGACAAGTGACCGTCGATCCTACTTGGGACCTCTTAGGCACTTGCCACGTTTCGTTGAGCACCATGCCGCTAGTTCTTCATTGCGACGACGGAAGCACACCTTTGAAGAGACATCACGGAAACATCACCCTGTTCTTGTTCCTCTGAAAAAGAGACTGAGACAACTAGAGTGACCCGGTGGCGAGAGGACCTGCCTGGACCTCCCACCACTAACAACATGCTGTGACACACGTCTCCAACGTTTGTCATCCGAATAGGCACACACTGAGCAAGAATTAGAGCGAGTACACTGACTACAGCAAATACAATGAACATGAGAATCAGAGAAAGACTTCCTCGATTACAATCAAAAAATATTTTTTCATTCTGAAAAAATATTAAACAGTCATCGTACTCGCACTAACCCTTGAAAACAAAGATACATAATAATAATATAATCCATTACAAACATTTCAAAAAGTAATTCAAAAGAAGAATTTTCTCGAAAAAAATTTCAAGATGAGCCCAAGTTCCAAATGGATCCCTAAAAAGCTTAAGAGTGGACAAAATTTTTAAAACGTATCTAAAAATTAATGCTACACTTACGGACAATATTAATGTATCTGGCTATGAACAGAACTATAAAGAAGACAAGTAATCACTGTTATAAGTAACCGCTGTCAATGTAAACAAAAGTGAATAACAAGAGCACCGCCTAGCGGGACATTATACGCCCGTTTTGTATTTTTGAAAGGTTGGGGTAAGGATGGGGATGAGGGTGAAACCCCATATTCGAACTTGATCTGTATTTTGTTGTGATTAAACAACACACCAAGTTTGGAACCAATTGGAAAACAAATATTAAAAGTTATCATCCGGAAACAAAATATTTGATGCATTCTATGTCCAACAAGGTCCATAATTCAGGGGAACTTCAAAGTTCGAACTGACCCCATATTCGAACTTGACCTGTCTTTTGTTTTGATTAAACCACATACCAAGTTTAGGAGACAATCGAAAAAAAAATACTAAAGTTATCATCTGTAAATCAAATGTTGATGAAGGGACAGACCGACGGATGGACAAATGGACAGACAGACAGACTGATTCCATAATTCGTAGGTTTTTGAACAGGCGTATAAAAAGTCAGTCAGGCCATACTAAAGTTATAATCCGGAAAACACAAAATGCACAAATTCAAGAGGAATAATTCTGGAAAGGTACATGCGATTTTGGCCGAAAGTGAACTTGAGCTGTGCTTTGTGGTCATAAACAAAATCTGAGAATTTGAAACAAATTAGTCACGGCAAACTAAAGTTATCATCCGGAAACGACATAATTCACAAATTTGCAATCATTCAAAGGGAGTAACTATGGAACGTTACATGTGATTATGGCCAAAGGTGAACTTGAGCTGTGCTTTGTGGTCAAAAACAAAATCTGAGAATCTGAAAAAAATCGGTCAAGGCAAACTAAAGTTATCACCCGGAAACCACAAAATCCACAAATTTGCAATCATTCAAGGGGAATAGCTCTGGAAAGGTATATGCGATTGTGGTCAAAAGTGAACTTGAGCTGTATTTTGTGGTCAAAAACAAAAAACTGAAAATTTGAAATAAATCGGTCAAGGCAAACTAAAGTTATCGTCCGGAAACGAGAAGTTGGGCTAAATTCCCATAAATAATGGGCCATAACTCTACTGCAAATGGGCCACTAGAAACGGAAATCGAACCCATCCTGTATTTTGTCATACTAAATCCACATGCCAAATTTAACTCAGCTCAAACCATTACAACTAAAGTTATCATCCGGAAACGAAATGTGTCCATGGACGGACAGACAGATGGGTGGAGAGACCATTCATATAATACGTCCCGTTTTTGAAACGGGCTTATAAACACAACATCTGAAAAATTTGGTGTCAATCCGTCAAGGCGTTCGGCTTTAAATTAACGGAAACCAATTTTTTTTCAAAAATTGTGTTTTCAAAGGGCCATAACTCTGCAGCGGATGGACTGTGAAACACCAATATCGAACTTGACCTGTATTTTATTGCTACAAACAACATCTGAAAGTTTGATGTCAACCCGTCAAGGCATTCGACTTTAAATGAAGGGAAACCAATTTTTTTCCAAAGATTGTGTTTTCAAAGGGCCATAAACTCTGCAGCGGATGGACTGAGAAACACCAATATCGAACTTGACCTGTATTTCATTGCTAAAAACAACATCTGAAAAATTTGGTGTCAATCCGTCAAGGCGTTCAGCTTTAAATGAACGGAAACCACTTTTTTTAGAAAAATTGTGTTTTCAAAGGGCCATATCTCTGCAGCAGATGGACTGAGAAACACCAATATCGAACTTGACCTGTATTTTATTGCTAAAAACAACTTCTGAAAGTTTGATGTCGATCCGACAAGGCGTTCGACTTTAAATGAACGGAAACCAAATTGTTTACAGACAGACAGATAGACGTCCTAACAAATTGGTAGTTATGTGGCTATTTTTATGGGACTACAATAAACTGCATGTCCATTATATTAAAACAAGTGATTTTGGGAAATATTTTTGGGGTGGTAGCAAACCCTGACCATACCCTTTACTGACCCTAACCCTACTCCCCCCACCCCCAATTCTAAATCCCACCCTAGACTAATGAAAATTCAATATATTCCTAGTCTATTTTAACTAAAATGCATGTCCATTGTATTAAAACAACTTTTTGGGTGAAAAATTTTTGGGGTGGTAGAAAACCCTAACCCTACCCTTTACTGACCCTAACCCCACCCCACCCCAACTCTAAACCCCACCCTAGAATAATGACATTTAACTATGTGACTAGTCACATAAATTGCGGTAGTCACCTAACCCCTATTTCTACCAACAAATAGCCACCTAAACCCCCATATGTCTGCCTGGACAGGCGGGCAGACTGATAACATAATATAAACGGGTGTATAAAAACTGGAAACAAGACTCCAGGCACTGAAATATGGCCCAAAATCATTAACCAATTTCAAACGCTAACCAATGTAAAACAGAAGCTGCCAGAGAAGAAACTGCAGTACATCGGATGGTAGATGCATGACCAAATGCCTAACCACCCCTAGGGTGAGGACCATGGGGAAAAAACAGAATAAACATTCTGTTACCAAGCTAAAAACTCCCAAGAAATTTCAGTAAAAAAATTACAAAAATTATGCCAAATGCCCCGAAATTAGGGAACATGAAATAATTTTGCATAAAAATTATAAGTTACAGCCCTGAACACATCCTTCCACTGATTCTTCCTCTCATCCTCTTATTTCATCCTTAGATCCACCATTTCTTTCATGATTTTGAGTCTGGTGTCATTTTAACTGAGATTTATAAGCACAAATATCAGTGAGATGTTACTGATTTCAAGGCCAAACAAAGAATGAGGTTTAGCGCCAATTTTGGTACTTCCTTGACACTGCGCATGCACAGTGGATAGAAGTATGGAGGACCACATAGGACATTGAATTTTTGGATTTTGATGCAAATTTTGGGGACTGGGGGGCAAAATTTGTGTTTGGCCCTAGAATTTTAAGAGTTAGCACCAGCTAAGTCTGGGTCATTGGTACAGCATAAAAATCTACAATTTTTATAGAATACAAGGGGAATAACTCCCCAAACTACATTGGGCACAATGAGAAAATAGAACTTTGCCTTTACTCTATCAATTCATGATGTTCCAGAAGTCTGAAAACAATTGATAGTTTAAAACAGATTTTATTTAATATTTTTTCTAATTTAAGTGGAACAACTTCTAACATACAATAGGCATGAACATGAAAAGCAAACTTGATCTGTATTCCATAAACATTCAATGTTATAAAAGTGTGAAAACAATTGGTTGTTAGAAACTAAGTCCCTGCGAATCAGACATTTTCTGTTCAAATCGAATACAAATTGAATCTTCTATTTAGGTTTGATTTGAACTGAATTTGAATCAAATCAGACATTCAGTCAGTGGTTACAGATTTTTGTATGTAGCTTTAATGATTTGAAATAAGTGGACATAAGAAGATAGTCGTTTTTTTACACTGATAACTCAGTAACTTCCTACATATCGAGAGGGAAGATGAAGTGATTGGTAGTTGTATAATAATGGGGAATACATCACCAGAACAAAATTGTGGCCAACGATTGTTGAGGCACCTGCAATATTGATACATGAATTCTGACATAACGCTTGCTCAGTTGCCTCTAATGATTTTATTTGTGCCCTGTTACTAACTTTTAAAATAATAACCACCCGACACCTCTGATGGACCAGTTGACAAAAACATTTCAAATTAAGATAATTGGTGAGAAATAAAGACCACTTATAATGATATACAGGTAAAGAAATGCCATAAGTTTCTGTGATCATCATCGGGATACTTAATATCAGTATTCGGCAGTCAGGTATCTGAAAACTGAAATGAATCGGGCAAATGATAAAGAATTCAAATCAAATTTGCAGATTCACAGGGTCCTATTCAAAACAGATTTTATCTGACAGAAACCAACAAAAAACTCTTAATTTTGATTTTTTCCGCTAATTCAGGGAGCAGAACTCTTAACCCTTTACCTAACATGAAAAACAGACGACACTTGCAAACAAAATTCTTGAATAACTAATTTTTTTATTTTTTGTCTCAAAAACATAGGTTATGACCCCTCTTTGGAGTGAAAAATGAAAAAAATAATGAAAAGTAATTGGCAATTTTTGTGAACAGCACTGGCCGATTTTGGCTGTTACATTGGGTAAGGGGTTAAACTACACTAGATAAAAGTGTAGAATTTCATGAAAGATAAGACATTCTAGAAATCTGAAAACAAATGTTTATTTCAAACAGATTTTATTGCATGGAAACAAAAATTTCAAATTTTGTTAAAAGCTCAATTTGAAAGCAGATTATGGGCAATAAAACTCCAAGACCAAAGGAACAATTGACGTAAATTTTGTTGGGTAGAATTGTCGACAAAATGTGTTTTGTCATAATTCAATCAAGCTGTCTCTGATGGTTTTTGAGTTACGACTCTGGATGGGGGAAGGAATCAGGGAGGGAGCAAGGGAATTGTGAAAAGTCAGATGCTATAGACCATCACTGTTGTGAAAGGCATGGATATCTAATAAAAAAAAAACACAACCATTTTTAAGTCATCTAAATTAGTTGTCAAATATCAGGCAGATATCTGTCAAAATGTATATTACAGTTAATGTGCATAAATATAAGAAAACACAAAATGGTGGTCCAGAAATAAATACATTTAAATGTATACAGATTTTTGCAAAAGTCAGTTGATATGGGTCATAGGTTTCTGCCAAGTTGACCAGGCCAAAGTTGACAAGACCAGATTAGGCCAAATCAAACAAGATGCCATAAACTGACTGCTGAAATAATTTGTTAGAGCCCTGCGAATCACATATTTTCGATTTGAATTGAATCTCAAATCGAGTCGGTTCTATTATTCAAAAGCAAATCAAATCTTGAATCGAATTCTGGGAGTCTTGAAGTTGACCGAAAAGGGAAGGAGGGACTATAATTTGTAAACCTGACTGTTCCAACTGTGACAGCTCAAGTCCTGACTGATAAAATATTCCAGCTACATCATCAAGGTATGCCTTGCTGGAAGGCATTCCTTGATGATGTAGTTTGAACATTGCCCAGGAAAAGGTGTGAGACTTACCAGCACTAAGCACTGCACAGGACTAGCTGCTAGCAACAGCTCATCGTCAACACTGTCTGGAAACTTTAAATTTGTTTTCAACAGCGACTAGTGAGAATGGAATTAGCATGGGAGGTGGCATGGGTCAGATGCTATTTATGTTAATACATGTATATACACCTGGAACGTAATTAAGCATTTTTTTCGCAGTGGTGTTAACAGAAACTGTCATTACTTTCATATTATCTTAAGATGGTCAAAACTGATTGTTTACAGAAAGAATGATCTATTCACAAATGAAAGACAACACAATGATGAAAATATGCAGTATTTTAATGGCGCTAATTACACATATCTGTCACTAATGTTTTTGGAAAAATGTTCTCTTGACAAGTATGGTGCTGGAACAGTCCATGAGGAAACAATGCTGGTAATTACTGACAAAAAATGTAATTTGTGATCTCCTGAACACAATAGCAGTGTCTGACGTCAGTAGCGAGTGTACCCACCATGTGCCCAAATGACAGTCTGAACCCTCCTCCTAATGCTACTAGTGAGCCTTCTGATATGGTACAGAGGCAACTTCTGCCACTCTACATGCAATGCAGCTTCCAAATCGGCAAAATTCTGAACAGGCGGGTCCCTTGCTTGCACACGACGTCCAAGAAAGTCCCAGATGTGTTCTTAGGGATTCAAATCGGTGCTCATTGCAGGCCAAAGTAGTGGTGTAATAGCATTGTTCTGAAGGAATGCTCTCACAGCATGGGAACGATGTGGCCTTGCAGTGTCGTCCATAAATACAGGGCGAGTAGCCAATAAGTGGTTGTAAAAATAAGGCATGTCAACCTGATAGAGAATGTCCTGGATGTACTGATGACCACTGAGATTCCCACATACAGTCACAGTCACTATAACAAGTTTACAATCACGAGAGAGGCATCCTCTGTCATAAGGAACAGTATTCCAATGTTCCTAGGCACGTAAGCAGTATTTTTCTATGCCTCCACACTCTCATGTGACCATCTGTGACGTGAAGCAGGAACTGACTCTCAGCTGACCAATGGACTCTCCTCCACGTCCGGAGATTCCAATGCTGTTGTTGTTGTGCCAAACACCACTTCAAACGTCATCTTTGATGCTGATCAGACAGAGCTGGACACTTGATGACCCTTCTGAACCTCATAACCAGTGCTTTGAGACAGTTTTGGACAGTCCTGTTGCTTAAACTCCTGTTGGGGAGCCAAAGACATTTCAAAACTCCACTTGAAGCAAAGGGTTCATGCCTAATGAGGCGTGCCAGTCTCCAATTGTCCTGATAAAAGGGCTTTCGGGGGTTGTCCAGGCCTTGGTCTGCCCTTAACATCGTTGGTTTGTTGATTTTTTTGGACAAGTCTGCTGATGGCAGAATGACTATAGCCAGGTTGCCTTCCAATAGCTTTGAATAACATGCCTGTTGCATGCATGCTAATGAAACCATCTTATTGTCTTTGACAGTCTCTTCCATGCCATGTCAACATTAACTGATAAAAGAAGTGACACATTTTCTTGTTTTATACCAAGATATTGCACGATAGTGTTTTTTGAGACATTCGTGGGTAGCATGCTTCACATGGACAAGGGGACGTGTTTTGGATACGCTATCAATCAGAAACATCATGTTTCACATGATGAAATGTACAGCAAGACATGGCAATCATTAAAACATAATAATTAGTAACAATAACTTCGCTGTCATGAAACATTTTACGTGGTGCTTAATTAAGTTCCAGGTGTATAGATGAAATTACACCCGGTCTTTATTTTCAGCATTATTTATGTACAAATTTCATCTGAACTATATGTTTTGTGAAACAATGACAACGACTAATAGCAGACTATATTCCATGTGTAAAGATTCGAAGGAAAATGAATCGGGCAGCTGATTTCAAATCGAATTGATTATCAACTTCACATTCGAAAGTGAATCAAATCTCGAAGCTTCGCAGGGCCCTATAATTTGTTATGACAGAGATCTTTAAAAACTGAATACAACACCTGGAATGTCAGTGATGGTCAGTGATGTCCAGGATGTCACAATAGGCTTGTCTGAAATATCCATGATGCACATTTGAAAAAGTTGAGACTCTCAAATTTAGATAATCATGGTAATCATAAATATATATATATATCTTCATACTTTTTAGATTGTCACATTCAATTCCACAGTGATTGAAAATTCAAATTTCAGTTGCAATATTTTGGACAGTATTTTTTACAATAGGATAAAGATTTGCATTACAACAGTAATAGGCAGTACAGTATTTTGCAATTGGAGTAAAAGAATTTATATTCCCCTACACTTTTGAGTTTTAAAACTTACCATAAATTTGAGTTGCTAAATATTGTAGTTGGCTAACTTCAAGTCCCTTTCCAGTTACTGATTCAAATTTACTGTTTAGCAAGTTGGCCACATCAGGCCAGGGTATCGCATCTGGAACAACAAATGGCTGTCTATTCTGCAAAAAATAGAGATTGGACCATTAATTAGGCTTTCCCAAACCCAGTTTGAGAAAGACTCTTGTTATTGTTCTTTTTCAAAAATTTTTCTTCTCAAAATGTAATTTTTTAAAAACATTTTTTTTTCCGCCATCAATTTTGTCTGTTGCACTGATCAAAAACAAGCTGTACGATTTCAACCAAATTTTGCATACTTATGTAATGCCATAAAGTGAAATAAGGTATTGTCATGTCTGTGAAAATGCTTATTTTCAAAATATTATGCCAAAACCTTAAAAATTTCACCATTTTTCAACATAGCTCAAAAACAAGCAGTACAATTTCAACCAAATTTGGCAAACTTACGTATTGTCACAAAATCTAGTGAAATGAGGTATCCTTATATTCATGAAAACGCTTATTTTCAAACTTTTCTGCCAAAACCACCAAAATTTCACCATTTTTCAAAAGTATTAAAATTGTTTACAGGTATTTAGCTCAAATTTTCCAAACATTCAGAGCATAATATGATACACCAAAATCACCACACAAATATTTCAAAATGAAAGTGTCAATGACACTGTAGCTTAACTTGGCTGTGTGTTGGGTTTGATGAAAAGGATAATGTTCAATGTTTATGAAAGGATTATGAAATAAGACAAGAATTGTGATAATTGGGAATATGTTAATTTCTGTTCCCTGTATGCTATGTTTTTAATAAAAATAATATGAGGTGTACACTGTACTAAAGAGCTGAGGGGTGGGTTAATATGACCTCACAGATAATGTATGTGGCCCTCCAGTTAACGTATTTCAATAAAAGTTACAAAGTTACAGTGAAATTATTCCAAAATGAGTCATCCTATCAAGTTACATTGAAATCCCTTCATAAATATGGCCTGTAGACTGTGCTAAAGGTTTCTGGGCTTCAGGCCTGTGTAGCCATGATGGTAGACTGATTGCAACTAAAAGGGGACGTCCTCATCTCGACATTATATTGAGTCATTCTACTAAGTTACAATGAAATCCCTTCACAAATACGACCTGTAGTCTGTACTAAAGTTTTGGGGTTTTGGGCTCAGGAAGCCATCATGGTTGAATGATCGCGACCAAAAGGGGGCATTGTCATCTGGGAATAATCTGGAGTGATCCTAAGAAGTTACAATGAAATCCCTTCATATATATGACCTGTAGACTGTGCTCAAGGTTTTCAGGCTTCGGGCCCCTGAAGCCGTCACAGTTGACCAAACATGACCAAAAGGGGATGTCATCATCTAGGCATTATATGGAGTCAACCTAGCAAGTTACAATGAAATCCTTCCATAAATACGACCTATAGACTATGCTAAAGGTTTTGGGGTTTTGGGCTCGAGCAGCTATCAAGGCTGAATGATCGCGACCAATAGGGGACGTGCTCAAATAGACATTATTTGGAGACATCCTACCAAGTTACAATGAAATCTCTTCATAAATATGACCTCTAGACTATGCTTTGGGCCCCTGTAGTCGTCACGGTTGCCCAATTGCGTCCAAAAGGGGATGTTCTCATCTAGACATTATATGAAGTCAAACTACCAGTACAATGAAATCCCTTCATAAATATAGAACCTTAGTGAGCACGCTCACATACCCCACGCGCCCCGATATTTCAAGCTCTAATCATTTTTTAAAAATAATCATAGATTCTAGGAATACTGCAGAAAACAGTGTTCTGTAGTTTAACATACCAAAAATCAGCTCAATATCTGGAAGCGTGTAGGAAAAAAGTCTGCAAAACTGTAATTTTGATGAACTTTTCAAAGTTCGAGAGCCGTAATTTCGGTAAAAATCAGTGGAGCGGAACAAAATGCAAACTTGATCTGTAGGCCACCATGTCAGACTAACATACCAAAAATCAGCTCAATATCTGGAAGCGTGTAGAAAAAAAAGTCCGGAAAACTGTAATTTTGCTGAATTTTTCAGAGTCCAAAGGCCGTAATTTGGGTAAAAATCAGTGGAGCGGAACAAAATGCAAACTTGATCTGTAGGCCACCATGTTACACTCACATTCCAAAAATCAGCTCAATATCTGGAAGCGTGTAGAAAAACAGTCCGGAAAACAAGTAGGACTGACTGACGGACGGACCAGTCAAAAACATTATACCCCTGCAACTTCGTTGCTTGGGGTATAAATATGACCTGTAGACTGTGCTAAAGGTTTTTGGGCTTCGGGCATGGGCAGCCATCATGGTTGAATGATCACAACCAAAAGGGGACATTCTCATCTGGGCATCATCTGGAGTGATCCTACGAAGTTACAATGAAATCCCTTCATAAATTTGACCTGTGGGCTGTGCTCAAGGTTTTCAGGCTTTGGGCCCCTGCAGCCATCACAGTTGACCAATCATGACCAAAAGGTCATCTAGGCATTATAATCATCTAGGCATTATATGGAGTCAACCTAACAAGTTACAATGAAATTCTTCCATAAATACGACCTACAACCTACAGACTATGCTAAAGGTTTTTGGGTTCAGGCAGCCATCAGTGCTGAATGATCGCGACCAAAAGGGGAGGTTCTCATCTAGACATTATTTGGAGTCATCCTACAAAGCTCCAATGAAATCCTTTAATAATTAAGACCTGTAGGCTGTGATAAAGGTTTTTGGGCTTTGGGCCCCTGTAGCTGTCACAGTTACCCAATCGTGTCCAAAAGGGGACATTCTCATCTAGACATTATATGAAGTCAACCTACCAATTTACAATGAAATCCCTTCATAAATATGACCTGTAGACTGTGCTAAAGGTTTTTGGGCTTTGGGCTTGGGCAGTCATTATGGTTGAATGATCGCAACCAAAAGAGGACATTCTCATCTGGGCATCATCTGGAGTGATTCTATGAAGTTACAATGAAATCCCTTCATAAATATGACCTGTATACTGTGCTCAGGGTTTTTGGGCTTCGGTACACCTGTAGCCGTCACAGTTGACCAATCATGACCAAAAGGAGATGTCATGATCTAGGCATAATGTGAAGTCAACCTACCAAGTTACAATGAAATCCCTCCATAAATATGACCTGTAGACTGTGCTAAAGGTTTTTGGGTTTTGGCAGTCGTCACGGTTGACAGATCACGCCCAAATGGGGAAATTCTCCTCTAGACATCATACGGAGTCATCCTATCAAGTTACAATGAAATCCCTCCCTATTAAACATGACCTGCAGTCTGTGCTAAAAGTTTTTGGGTTTCGGGCTTGGGCAGCCATCACAGTTGCCAGATCATGACAAAAAGGGGATGTTCTCATCTAGGCATTATACATAGGCATCCTACCAAGTTACAATGAAATCCCTTCATAAATACGCCCTGTAGACTGTGCTAATGGTTTTCGGGTTTTGGGCTTGGGCAGCCATAGCGGTTGACCGATCACGACCAAAAGGGGACGTTCTCACCTCAACATGACCCCAAACCTGCATTTGAAATTTCGTGATGATCAGACAAGAACTATGGGGTGTAGCCTGTGCTAAAGGAAAATGTGAACAGACTCGCAGACTAACAGACACCCAGACTTCCGCACGCGTGAAGGCAATAGCTTATCTTGGCTTTGTCAAGTTGAGCAAATTAACCCCTCTTGGCCAAAAATGATATGAATATACAATTTTTGTCTTCAAAATTAACCATTTTCAAGGGCAAATTTCTCAAATTGCAAGCTTGTTGTAACAATTATTTTGGTATGGATAAACTCAACAATGATTGCAGAAGATAGTTACTGCTTTCTTTTTTTTTTCATAGATTTAACCTTCAAGCACAATGAGGGTGAGAATAAGAGTACTGTTAGAAAATGCCAAAATGCAACAAATTTGGTTGCTTTTTTCTATCATTTTGAAATGGGTTAAATTCAAACACTTTGCATGTCTGTATTCACAATTGACTACCAAGCATATTTGCTGTTGTAAGTTTGGTTGTAAAATTTAACCCTATGCCAATTCTGGTTGCATAAAAGTAGGTACCATAAGAAATTTGGTAAGATTAAGTGACAATTTACTCCATTTCTAATTGATTGAGCTCTAAATGTTTTCTATGGCTGCATGCAGCAGTCAAAGTTTGACAAATTTTGTTTTATATGTTATTATTAAAAGTTTAACCCTTGGCAGATTTGAGACTTCCCATAAGGGTTCTGTCCGTATAATTGTAATTTTCGCCAACTTTTATATGGAGCCATATTTCCTCAAAACGTTTCCAATGAGAAGATAGGGCATTCATCCAAAAATAGTTTTGCTGTGATATGTTATTTTCAAAAATTTAACCCTCACCCCGTTGAATTGAAGTACCCTCAACTTGTACATGTTCATTCAAATACCAAGAATCAAGATTCCTCCATGTCTCTTATCAGGCACCCAGTCTGTGATTTATGTCCATACTTTTAGTGCATAATATGATACACCAAAATCACCACACAAATATTTCAAAATTTACCCCTATTGGCAAAAACTGACATGAATTTAAAAATTGACTAACTTCGTGGGCAAATTTGTCTAATTGCAGGGATATTGTAGCAATTATTTTGCAACAATGATTACAAAAAGTTTCTGTTTACTTTTAACCTCAGATTTAACCCTCAAGCACAATGATGGCGAAAATGAGAGTACCATTTGAAAATGCCAAAAGTAGCCAGCTTTGGTTGCTTGTTTCTAACATTTTGGAAAGGGTTAATTTCAAACACTTTGCTTTGCTATATGTAGAGATGCTTGATGAACAAATCTGCTGTGGTAAGTTATGCTCTGGGGCTTAATCAAACATATGCTTTGGCCACTTAAAGAATAGTACTGTCAGAAAAAAGTGGATTTTTAGTGAATTTTACAAATGTATGTATTCATTTGTCCAGAAACAAGAAAGAAATCACTCATTGTGCTTTCCATAACTGCATCAAAAATCAATGGCAAACAAATTTTGTGCTATAGGTTTTTGTGTCCCACTTTATCCAATACCAGTTTTGGCTGTACAAACATGAGTACCGTCAGACAAAATTTATTTCCCGATTAATTTCGTACTTTTCTGTACCCAGTTTCCCTGGGTGGTGTTGCAAAAGTCTATTTTCCTTTGTGTATGTGGATTGTGTGTTATAGGGAAACAAATTTTCTATGATAACTTTTGGTGTCACTCACAATCCAACACATGTTTTGACAGCATTATCTACAAAAAAACGTTTCATTTTCATGAATTTTACTGCATTCTACAGGAGAGGCTTTTTATATTTCAATTCCACGCAATATTGAATACTTGTTAATGATAAAACAGCAGTTTCCCAAGAATTTTTCCATAGCCGAGCATTTGGTTAGCCATCTCCAAACCACATGAACAGCCAGTCGGTTTGACATTTTTGAAATTTTGTACACTGTCCTATTCGTGTAACGTAAACTGCGTCCAACATAAAGATTGCTTCTAAATTTTTTAGACTTCCCATTCTCTGATCAGGTTGATGTAATGTGGCAGAAATATAATGCAGCCTACAATAAAGTGGAAAGCCATGGGCAACTAACGCATTAATAATGCCATATTTTTGCCATAATGTTACCACAACAGGGCAATATCAAGAAAAACAAACTTTGCTAAACACATGCAAAATAAGAATATGATAATGACATAAAACATTTAACCTTATGGTAAAATTTCTTTTATATGTAAACAATCATTATCAGAAAACTACCCAGTTTTAGGGGCAGATTTGGTCCTTGAATTACAATAATGTTCATATCAGCCATTTTGTTTCTGTTTCAAAACATAACTTTATCAATATCACACACTGGCCTAAAAATTACACCAAAACAACTAAACCACCACAAATATTGAGTATCAATACCTTACATGCACAAATACTTTTTAAGCAACATCATACTATTTATTTATTTATTGGTGTTTAAGGTCACATACTTATGCACAATGGCTAATCGTGACTGTGACAGTTTTACGGGTGGAGGAAGTCGGAGTACCCGGAGAGAACAACCGAGCATCGATGGGCAACTGTTAGCTCCTCAACATTCTAACTCTGTTCAAGCTCTGCTCAAGCAGGGTTACAGTGGTTGAAGACATGTGCACCATCGATATGCAGTACACCTTAGTACACGGCGTCACTGTGCCCCCATGTAGGCAACCGGGATAAAGTGCCTTGCCCAAAGTCACAACGCGGTCATCCTGGACGGGGATCGAAATCGGGACCTCAAGCATAGAAGTCCAACAGTCTACCACTGAGCCACCGTACTCTCATGCAACAGAATACATTTGCTGTGCAAGATACTGCCCTTCAAAGAAAGGAGCACTGATGAAGATGAGAAAATTAGCAACCCATTCCAAGCTGACACCATCCTGCTACCGCTTAGTTGTCACAACATCACACTGAAAATTAAACTTTTTCCAACATGGTAATACCCATTCTTCTTTTTAGTGGCTTTCCCTTTACCATGTGAACACAAAATCAAAAAATTTGTTATGTAAATTGTTTTGTTTTTTTCAAATTTCAACAAAACCATGTCATGTGACCCCCTCACTGAATCATCATTGCAAAACAATTTTTTTCAACTGCTCAATTTGATACTTATGCAGGCAAATGCAGCTGTATTGTTATTTTATTCCAAAATGTTACAACACATTGTAGCTTACCTAATAGACTCAAAACCCCTTGGACATGTTACTAATAAGATGTCCACTATAAAACTAACCACTTCCTTTAATTAACATCCTTCACCTTCATGACTGAGTGACCTTGATTTTGGGAAACAAAAGTGTTGCTGTAAACCCCACATTATGTGGTACTTGTATTTACAATTGCATAGTTAACAAACTCCCTCTTCTTTCTTTGAAACATATTTACACTGTACAAAAGTTCTGATGTGCATTTTATAAATCCAGTATTTGCCCTGACTCAATTGCTTGGAGTAAGGGCAAAATTGATGCTCCTTGATTAGTTAACCCTTTACCCAAAGTAATGGCCAAAACCAGCCAGCGCTATTGACAAAAATTGCCAATTAATTTTTACTATTTTTGTCTCAAAAACATAGGTTATGACCCCTCTTTGGAACGAGCTCATCAAGCTCATTCCAAAGAGAGTTCATGACCTATGTTTTTGAGGAAAAAATGAAAAAAATAAGTTATTTAAGAATTTTGTTTGCAAGTGTTGTCTGCTTTTCATGTTAGGTAGAGGGTTAAACAGCCTGCAATTTGTTTTGCTGTATCAATTCATTTGATAACCTTTATTTTCTGTTGGGCAAACAGTTCTTTGATATTACCAATCTCTATTCTACATGTAAGTCGTTTTTCAGACACAGACTTTGTTGAGTTGACAGAATCTGCTAGTGACTGACCGACTGTTATACAGTGAATTCTCAGAAGATCAAATGCTAGATTACCAGAAATTTATTCATTGTAGAGTGCACATAAATACATAGAGGATATCTAGTGTTTTTGACTAGATACCGAAAATTATCTCATGAATGACCGAGACAAATGTTTATTTTTCGTGAGCGCTTGTGCGGGTGAAAATACCCATTTGTCTTGATCACAAGTGAGATAATTTTCAGTATACATTAAATAATACCAGATTTTCTTTTTATGATACGCTTTTTATAAGAATCTGATAATTCCACTCATTTCAACCATGAATTGATGCAAGAAAGTAAACAGCGCATTGAATCATTGATTTGCGGAAGTGATGTGATCAATACTCGGAACAAATAGCAACTTGCAATCTGAATTAGCTGGCAGGTTTCTAGTCCAAACATGGCCTGAAAGTCTGTAATATAAGTTTTTGGTTAGGTACATCCTTTTAAAGGATGTACCAAACCAAAAACTTATATTACAGACTTTCAGGATATGTTTGGACTAGCAGGTTTCATGCATTAATTCAAGGTGAATACGTGTTGATTTATTGCTGGAAATGATCGGTATCCACTAAAAAATACTAGATTTACTTTTCATTTTACGTTTTTAGAAGAAATTGATAATTTCCAGTGATAATTTAACTTGTATTCACTTTGAAGTGATGCTTTGAAAGCTGCCATTTTGATTGATACCATGAAAGTGAAAATATTTCTATATCTTCACAATGGGGGATACGATTTCTATCTTTCCGCAATTTCTTTGATAATCTATCGTTTAGCGTATAATAAATAGTTGTATCTACACCACCTAACAGAGCCAGTGTTTCACCTGCTAATGTACTACGAACTACTCGTTGTATTCGCTTCGATTGCCAAGTAATAAGTGAGAAGTTTCCATTGTCTCCAGAAAGAGTTATAAAGTGTCCTCCCTGTGTTCCACCATTCTCTAACTTCCCAAAGAAAGCATTGGTAAATACATTTTGATGTAATGAACTGTCCTTCCCTAAATACTGAAATTTCAGAGTAACTTCCTCTGACTTTTAATTTTTTTGATTATCTTGTTGACAGTTAATATAAATTCAACATTTACAGATTTTAAAGAACATGCCAATACACTGACATCAAACATAATATTGGGTCTACTTTGATGAGTAACCCATAGAATCTGACCAATTTTCCATTTTAGCAATTCTAATGCAAGTGTCAAGTAATTTTGAATTCTTTTTTGCACATCTTGATTTCTGGATGTTCACAGGTGTCAAAAATTTGATATACTCAGCTTAAGATAATGTGATCTTCTCATCTTTGGTCACAAGATTCAGTCCTATATATCAAAATATTTTGCTTGCCTCATGACGTACATGGAATGTCATTCAAAGTTTGCTGATAACATTCAATTCAAATTTTGATGAACTTCTCGAAATAAAGTCTTCCACGTGACAAGCAATAATTCCTTCAAGTTTATTTTTCTCTCTGTAATAGAATACAGCAGCATCAACTGTAGAACGAATAGCACCTGACTCTATCATAACTTTATGGACCTTATTGTACCACTTGAGGGAAGCATCAGTGAGACCATAAACACATTTTTAAGGTGCCATGCTTCTCATCAGCTTTAGCCTTTGGAGGAGGCTTAATATACACATTTTTGCCAATATCTGAGCCTTTTAAAAAGGCAGCTTTTGTGTCCATTGAATATAGAATCCAGTGCTTTTGTGCCAAAAATGCTAGTATCATATGTAATGATTCAGTTGAACAGGTACGTGAATCCTTGAATAGAAGTAAATGATTATCTATTTCCTCAAATCCATGTGCCAATAGATGCGCTTCAGGTTTTACCCCTTCAGGAGTCTTTTTTAATGTTCAAACCACCGAGTAGAAACACATTTTTGATTATCAAGGGAAAAGTATTCATAAACATCATTCGATTTCCAGTTCTCAAGTTCATCTAACTTTGCAGTATTAAATAGTTCACTTTCAAGTAATAAACAAGTTTCATCAGTATTATTGATATCATTCAAGTTTTCACTGTTATTTGAGAGTGTTCTATGTGTTCGGATGGCTCTTTTGCATTTTACTTAAATCTACTGACATCTGTGCACCTTTTCCATATTACCAGGCTTTGAGAATTTTATGTTATACCAGTACTGGTTATGACCAGTTGCTTTCCCAGCTCTACTCATGACTTTTGCTTCAATTATCTCTCTATTATCTAAACTAGTATAGGACATATTTTTACCTGGTTTCAGTTCTTTTAGAGACTTTCAAACAGCATTATCTTTCTATTTGCATTAATTTTTGTGTCAAGAGTTCTGATTAGCTAGTAAACCTCAGTCTAATGTAGTTGTAGCTTGCTTACTTGTAATCACACTTCCACAAGGTGAGGGTGTATCATTAATACTATCTGAGTCTCTATCAAGTTTGTACATAGTTTCATCATCAATAAACAATGAATTTTCTTTTGTCTCATTGTTAGTTTGATTCTCCTTAGAAACTGTAATACTATTCTCTGACAAGGCTTTTAGCAGATGTGACACATGCACTCTAACATATATACCATCATGTCTCACAAATACAACCAAGCTGTTTCTGCCAATTACTCTTCCTGGACCCTTCCATTCCATATCTTTGTAATTCCTATAGAACACTTAATCACCAGTTTTGTAATCATAAGAAATGTTACGCATCTGCTTACGGAGCTCTTCTAATTTGATCTGAGCATTCTGCTCTCATTGATGCTTGACGAGCTAACTGAAGACACATAAGATGTTCAGCTGTTCTTTTGTTTATTGTTGTGCCTTCTAAGGCTGGTAATTTATCCATTAAAATGGATGGTAAATTTGGATTAATACCATTCACCAACTGGTATGGACTGTATCCACCGTTATCAGATAGCTCATTTTTTGCCATCACTGCCCAACATAAAGCAAAATTCCAAGAACAGTTAAAGTCCATTTTAACTTTTTGTACAATTTCAGTTAAATATTTATTGTGCCTTTCACACACTCCATTACTAAATGGACTATAACCAGCTGTGGTTTTAATTTCGATATTAAAGTTCCTGGCCATATCATGAACTTCTTTATTGTTGAACTCCCCACCATTGTCATAATCTCTGAGATGCACCATGAACTGAAATCCAATATTGAAGAAACGTATCAACAAAAACTGAAGGAGACTTTGATTTCACAATGCAAGCAGCACTATACTTGGTAAAAATGTCTATCATATGAAGGTACCAAATATTCTGTTCAAGCTGATGCAGGACAAATGCAACTGTCTGCCTGCTCACTTCAGGACATGGTGGAGGTTGTCATAACTTGTAACAAACATCACAATTATTTATTACATCTTCCAACAAATTGAAAA
This sequence comes from Pictodentalium vernedei, assembly GCA_031216915.1. Taxonomy (NCBI): domain Eukaryota; kingdom Metazoa; phylum Mollusca; class Scaphopoda; order Dentaliida; family Dentaliidae; genus Pictodentalium; species Pictodentalium vernedei. The sequence continues at coordinate 217,277,782 of CM062289.1, read as the reverse complement.
TGTCTTTGACTGTACCAGACTTTTTCAAATGACAAGTAAGCTTCTCAACAGATGCATGAGCAAATTGTTTATGTGACTTTGTAAGTGCTTTAATTTTATCTGTTTTGGTGAGGGACATTAAATCACAAGCTAAAACCTTTTGTTCATTTGCTGCATGTAGTTCTACACTGTAATTATTTTCTGTTAAGTTAATACAGTAATGTTCACAAGACTAGAAGTCAATATCAACTAACTTACCAAACATTGTAGCTTTATCATGTTTCAAACTGAGTTGTGTACTTGCTCTTTTAAGTGCTTCCTTACTAAGAAGTAATGACATTTTTGCATTGATGATTTCAGTGTCAATATGGCATGAAGTTCCTACAATGTTCGCTGGAATAATTGCACTCTGATGACGGAATTAAATTGTTTATCTGATATACTGAGTGCAAATAATTGTCAAACCTATCCTGATCACAAACTGTTTGAGTACAGACAGTATCAAGCACAGCAGAGCCCAAGGCTTCCACAAGAAAAATGTCAAGGTCCGAAACGTCTGAACTCATTAACGTTATATTGCAAACTTCATCTTCACAGTTTTCTATGTCACTTTCTAAAGTATTCACAGACTCACTACGAAGAGGACACAAATTTGACTGACATATTGCACAATGTGTACATCTTCCACGCTTATCCAATGAATTAGTCCCAGGTGTAGAAACATCATATCTAGTCTTATTTCTAAACCTCGAATGGTTCTGTGCCATTGTTTTATTCACAAAAACAGCTTCTTCTTTAATTTGAACTCCAGTTTGTTCAGCTGCTGATAAACTAACAAAATTCTCAGAAAAGCCAATTTCACTGCTGCGAAACTCAATTCACTACATGCAGTTAACACCATCTGTTTATCTTTCAGTTCAAATTGAGCACTGTCCAATAATTTAAAATCTAAAACAGCATCTGGTCATTCCATATTGTATCTGTGTGTTTTCTTGCTTGCATTTTCAAAACAATGAAGTCACTCATGCTCAATGAAGAAGTGTGACAAAGTCTATCAAAAGTCACATAAGCTTCATAAGCTGAATCAATCCTATCTTTTTTAAAAACTGAGTCTAATGTCTGTAACAACTGATCAACACCATCCTTTTGATTTGGTATGGCTGCAGGAATATTCAATGCTGCTTCACTAGCTTGACCCTTCAAAGTGATTGTGATAGATATTGCCTGTTTTTCAGCAGGTAAATCTGTTATCAACACAAATATCCAGTTTATTTCTCCACAAATCATGTCTTGTCCTCTGTATATTGAGGAGGTATCTTATAATTAGTAGTTGCCATGCTAATCTCGCTCTGCTACCAATATCGCTTACCGAATAGCCTCTGAGCTTCTTGGACATGTTACTAACAAAATGTCTACCATAAAACTGACCACTTCCATTAATTAACATCCTTCATCTTCATGACTGAGTGACCTTGACCTTGGTAGACTTATAATGTTGCTGTAAACCCTCCATTCTGTGGTAATTTTATGTACAATTGTATCACTGTAACAATTTCTTCTGATTACTGCTTTTGGATTTGTAGCTTCAGCAAAAGTTAAATTGTCACCTGGTATGACTAGCAAATGGCAAGTGGAATTTTTGTTCCTAAATAATTACATATTTCCTTTGAAAAATATCACTGGAACAAGCTTGGCAAGCTTTTTCTGATGGGAAAGGGGGGGGGGGGCAGGGAGGAGAGGGGGGGGGGGGGCAGGTCAACCATGATGAGCAATTCTTGGCATTCTGTGGGGAAAAAATTTGGTTTTAAGGTATATCATTTTTAGAACTTAAAACCTTCCAAATTTCCCTGTTAATTATATATTAATTCAAAACACCAAACTATTTACAATGCCTTCAGTAGAAATTAATGGAATAAAAACTCTTCTGATTTTTCAAGAGAATTAATATTACATGAACTGGGACATCCACTGAATTCCATATGTTGATAGACCGATCAGACCTCAGTATATCCAATATAAGTCTTTAATCTACTATATCTTGTTTGACAGAGCTTCTGAGGTCTGTCAAACCATATATACTGGAATAAATGCTCAGTTTATCACAAGAATACAGAAAAGTGACCAATTTCTTGTTTAATGAATACTCTGGTTAACTGAATGTTTTTCATTCGCAAAGCAGCTATTCAATGAACAAGGTTATACTGTACTATAGACAGGACTTAAACATTGCATTTATTGCACATTAAGAAAATGTAGTAGTTATCTTCTGCTGAAAGTTAACCCTTTACCCAATTAGCAGCTAAAACTAGCAACCACTATTCAGAATGAAAGTGTTTATTTAATAATTATTTATTAAGGTTTAATGACATTTTAACAGCCAAGGTCATATAGTGTCGGTGACAGTTTTATAGGTGGAGGAAGCCGGAGTACTGCAGAGAATCACTGAGCACCGACAAGCAGTTGCCAGCTCCCCAACATCGTAACTCCACACTTCAGCATAGGCAGGGTTAGATTGGTTGAAGATATGTGCACCATCGACTTGCAGTACACCTTAGTACATGGCGTCATCGTGCCCACAAATGGACAATCAGGGTTGAGTGCCTTGCCCAAGGGCACAATTTGGGAGACTGAATTGATCGCTCAAGATGGTCACCCATCCAAGGACTAACCAGGATCGACGTTGATTAACTTTGGTGATCTGACGAGAACCGGTTACTGCAATGCCACCGTGCCACCCAATGACACTGCAGCTCAGCTTGCCATAGAAGGGACTGAACTTAATAGAAAGCTCCAGCAATGCCAAGTCATTTAATCAAGTATCTACAGAGAAGACATAACTCCAAACATACATATGAAATCTGAAAAAGATCAGGTGAGGGATGTGACCTGTATAGTGTACTAATGGAATTGTTGACAATTTATAAGCCAAATCCAAAGTGGCTTATGGCAGCCATGTTTATTAATGAAATTCAGAAAAATTTGATAGCTCCCATTTAGATATGACACCAAAGCTACTTACAAATTTTGAAAAAGGTCGGGTGAGAAATGTGACCTGTATGGTGTGCTAATGAAATTGTTGACATTTTATATGCCAAATCCAAGATAGTCGATGACAGCAATATTTTTTAATGAGATTCAGAAAAATTTGATGGCTCCCATGTAGACATCACACCAAAGCTACATATGAAATTTGAAAAAAATTGGGTGAGATATTATTACAGTGGCATGTAGGATGTGCTAATGGAACTGTTGACAATTTATATGCCAAATCCAAGATGGCTGCTGACGGCCATATTTTTCAACATAATTCAGAAAAATTTGATAGCTCCCATCTAGATATGACACAAAAGCTATATATGGAATTTGAAAAATATCAGGTGAGAAATGGGGACTTCACAGTGTGCCAATGGAGTTATTGACAATTTATGTGCCAAATCCAAGATGACTGCTGGGGGCCATGTTTTTCAACAAAATTCAGAAAAATCATTTTGCTCCCATCAAGACATCACACCTATAAACTTTGAAAAAAGTCAGGTGAGAGATGCGGCCTGTACAGTGTCCTAATGAAATTGTTGACAGTTTATATGCCAAGTCTAAGATGGCTGCTGGCAGAGATGTTTTTCAACACAATTTGAAACAATTCAATAGCTCCCATCTAGACATTGCCCAAAAACAACGTTATGAAATCTGGAACTGATTGGGTGAGAAATGCGGCCTGGTCGGTGTGCTAATGGAATTGTTGACACTTTATGTGCCAAATCCAAGATGGCTGCTGGCAGCCATATTATTCAACAAAATTCAGAAATATATGATAGCTACCACCTAGACATCACACCAAAGCTACATACGCAATTTCAAAAAGATCGGGCAAGAGATGCAGCCTGTAACCATCTAGACATCACACCAAAGCTATATATGCAATTTCAAAAAGATCGGGTAAGAGATGCAGCCTGTAGGGTAAGCCAATCAAATTGTTGACAATTTATATGAAAAATCTAAGGCTGCAGACGGCCATGTTTTTCAACAAAATTCGGAGTCCCATCTCGACATCACCCCAAAGTCACAAATGAAATTTGGAACTGATCAGGTGAGAGCTGTGGCCTGTAGTGTGTGCTAATTTATTTATATATTTATTGAGTTTAAGGTCACATACTTTTGCACAATGGCTAATCATGACCACAACATGGAGATAAAGACAAGGTCAGTCAATCGTTTATACCCCATGTTACCTATTTTAGAGGACTCGCACCCCAAGCATTAGTGACTGGGTCCTATTTTACCAGGGAAAAAGAGCTTGTTTACCACAGTAAACAAGCACTGCCTCACTTCCCAGGGTTCCCGTGGGGAGGGTATGCTAAAGGAATTGCGGACGGACAGAGAATGTAAGTACGTACAGACATATGGTTGGACGTACAGCCGTATGATATTGGATCAGAACCTATCCCAATAGCTTATTCTTGACATTGTCAAGTTGAGCTAAAAATCACCATTCTATTTGCATTATTTTTTTCATTTTTTTCCTCAGAAACATAGCTTATGACCTCTCATTGGAATGAGCTCGTTCTAATGAGGGGTTGTAAAGTATGATTTTGATGCAAAAAATGAAAAAAATTAGTTATTCAAGAATTTTGTTTACAAGTATTGTCTGCCTTTTCGTGTTAGGTAAAAGGTTAAAGCAGTTAAATTTCCACATGAATCTGTGAAGGACTTTGTTTTATACCATGATTTCCTGTTCTACTATATATAAAAAGCCTGAGACAGAAATTTTAGCTTTACACACCTAGTGTGGTGAACACGCCAACAATGGGATTTCAGTATTTAAAATTTACATCTACAGTGGAATTACATCCAATTGACCTCTGGTGACCTCGACCTGAATGCAAACTTGTCTAAATTTATCACTCATCACCTTATGAAAAGTGAAATGAAACCAGCAATTATTTATAAAGTTTTTAAATAAGTTTACCTCATAAGATACCAAAAATTAACAAACATACATTGTCTAATGTTAATAAAGCATCCATAACTCAAAATAGTATGTTATTATGTTATTAAAAGGAAAAACGGCCCCGTAATTTGTGCGTTTCATTTTCTATTTTGTTTCGGCAATAAAATTGCCAGGGGAAGTACCGTCTACCAGTGCTCATGTAAGCAAAAATTAAAATTTTTTAGTAAATTTTGTTTCTTAACATACCTACCACAATTGTTTACAATTGGCTGTAACGTAAGTGCAAGCCCTACTTCAGAACTAACTCAAGCTTTTAGAGAACTTTTCCAAACAAGTTGGAAAAGTTATAGAGTGCAAAAGCACGAAAAAGATCGAAAAAAGGGTCGAGCGAGACTAGTGCTCGAAATTACAGGTACTCTCTCTGCACACCTCTTGAGTTTACCGAGTGCATGCGCAACAACTGTGACGTCAATTCCGTATTTCCGCCAACGAGAAGTTTGTGATTTAGCGGGGAGGCATCGATATCAAAGATATCCCCAAGGAGGGTGGGCCTCCGGTAAATAATTGTGGTAGGTATGTTAAGAAACAAAATTTACTAAAAAAATTTAATTTCTTTTCAACCTACTCACAATTGTTTACAATTGGGTGAATAAACAATAGGAGGAGGTGAATCACATAACCAATACCAACAAGAGTAGCAGAAAGAAAAGCAAGGATGGCAGAGAACAATAGCGAAACCTGTAATGAAGATAGAGAGAAGGCACCTGAAAAGAACAAGGCTGAGCGAAGCACAACCTCGATAAAAACGAGGGTGCACAACAGCCTGAGCAGCAACGAGAGGGCCTAAAGAATAAAGGTCCTCAGATTGCTGCTGAAGGTGGCGGAGATAAAAGGAGGAGAAGGTAGAGGCATTCCTCCAGTAAGCCGCATTCACAACATCCCGGAGCGAAACAGAATTGGAGAACGCCCAGGATGTAGAAATGGCATGAACCTCATGAGCATTAAACCGGTTCGAAACAAGATCTGACACAGACAAGCGGGAATAAGCCAGCTTGATTGCAAGACAGATCCACCTGGAAATAAAATGGGAAGAGATAGACTGCCTTTTAGGAATGAGAGACAGAAAGAATCTCTTCCGACCCCTCCGAATGAACTGAGTGCGAGTAATGTAAGTCTTGATCGCCCGAACAGGACAAAGAAGAGGTCTCCGGCCATCGACAGCAGGGAAAGCCCGAATGCAGATGGGAGGAGGTACTGAATCAGGAAGTTGATTCTTCGCCAGAAAAGAGCAATCAGTAGTGAAGGTGACACTGTTAGCCTCATTTCTGAAGAAGGCAGAATCAACAGATAGCACTTGAAGCTCAGTGACTCGTTGAGCAGAAGCAAACGCTAGAAGAAAAGCCGTCTTATAAGTGAGAAAACGCATATCGGTCTCAGATAAAGGCTCGAATGGTGCCCCCTCCAAACAATGCAACACCCATGCCAAGTTCCACTTGGGTGTAAGATGCAAAACTCGAGGCCTCTTCAAAGAAAAGTGACGAATGAGTTTGGAGAGAAAAAGATTACGACCGATGCACCGCTTTCCCACATAACAGAAAGTATCAGACAGCATAGACCGATAGCCCTTTATCGTAATCGGCTGGAGGCCCTTGGAGTCAAGAATCCGCAATTTGAGCGATTGACGGATCACAGTAATCCACATTGTGATCTGCACACCAGCGGCAGAAAACCTTCCACTTCGCAGCATAAGTCATGCCAGTGGAATGTCGCTGCGATGCAGAAATGCACTCCACTGTTCGTCTCGAAAAACCTCTACGTCTGGACCTGATAAAAAACAGGCGTGAAGGTACATGCTCGCCAGGTTGTTGTGATACTTCCTGGGATGACCCTGGGAAAGAAGATTGCGACGTAAAGGTAGACGAATCAGCCGATCTGCCAACAGAGGCCGCAGCAGATTGATCCACACCCTCTGTGGAGACAGAGGTGTGATCAGAATAATCCTGCAACTGCAAGCACGAATCTTAACTAATACTTGAGGAAGAATCAGTGCAGGAGGAAAGGCATAGCTGATCCAACCTGTCCAGTCCAGAGACAGAGCGTCGACTGCAAATGCCAGAGGATCTGGACAAGGGGAGACAAATGTCTCTACCTGATGATTCCAGCGAGTAGCGAAAAGGTCGACCTGAGGATGGCCCCACTGCTCGCAAATCGCCTGAAACACCGACCGATGTAGCATCCATTCGGTTGGAAGGACACTGTCGCGTCGGGACAGGGAGTCTGCTAGGACGTTGAGATGCCCGGAAATGTGTCGAATGGACACCCAAGCATTCACATTCCGTGCCAACAGAAGAAGATTCCGAGACAGCCGATACATGGGAATCGAATGTGTGCCTCCTTGATTCCGTATGTAGGCCACGACTGTTGAATTGTCCAAAAGAAGTAGGACAAAATGGTCCTACAGATGGGGATCCAAAGCCGAAAACTCAACAGAAGAGCAAGGAGCTCCTTCTGGTTGATATGAAGGCCCACCTGCTCGCTGTCCCACTCGCCGTGAGTAGACAAACCGAGAGGATCCAACGGCGCACCCCAGCCCCGATCGCTGGCATCCGCAGTAAGGATGCAATCGGCCAAAGGAAGATCCAACGGAACACCCTGTGTCAGCCAGGGAATATCGGCCCAAGGGTGGAGGTGACAAAGCAGAGACCGAGGAATAGTGAGTTCCAGGTCCAGCGGATCTACATTCGGATGCCAATGATCCAATAGGAAGTGTTGGAGAGGTTGGACAAACAAGCGACTGAGCGGAATGAGATCTGTCACCGAACCGCAAAGGCCCAGCATCCGAAGGAAAGTCCTGGCCGAAACCGAGGAAGATTGAAGCAGGTTCTGAGTCAAGGCGGAAAGAATCATCGCCTGAGCATGGGGGACCAACACTACATTGTGAAGAGTGTCGAAATCCATTCCCAAATGACGGAATCGCTGAGAAGGAAGGAGATCCGACTTCTCGCGATTGACTCTGAAACCCAGCGACACTAGCAGGCAAAGAAACTGCCGGACATCTAACTCCAGAACAGCAGCATCATGGTGCCGTTGGAGGATGTCGTCCAGGTAGGCTGACAAAGTCACAGCCGACTGAGTAAGATGGAAAGCAAGCACATGTGACATCAGTCGGGTGAAGGCCCAAGGAGCCAGGTTCAAACCGAACAGGAGAGCTCTGAACTGATAAACTTGATCCCGAAATGAGAACCGAAGGTATTTCCATGACGCCAGTTGAATGGGTACATAGAAGTAGGCATCCTTTAGGTCGATACTGGCAGCAAAGTCGCCCTGATGAACTGACCGTCGAACCGACTGGAAAGTCTCCATACTGAAACGAGGAGCTATAATGTACTCGTTCAGGATACTCAGATCGATGACAGGACGAAATTGGCCGTTTTTCTTTGGCACCAACAAAAGTCTCGAGTAAAACCCCGGTGAAAGGGTGTTCCTGACCACCTCGATCGCCCCTTTCGAGAGAAGATTGTCGATTTCCTGCAGCAGAAGGTCCCGACGCAGAGAATTGGAAGGGACCTGAGTCGGGAGGGGCATCCGAGATAAACTGGGGTGCCGATGGAAGGACAGTCGCAGACCGGATTGAATGACGTCGAGGACCCAAGGGTCCGACGTTATCTCTGTCCAACGGTCATAAAACAGCAACAGCCTTTCCCTGACTGGAGGCGAATCGAGGGGAGAAACCTTCACTTGCGGCCTCGACGAGGCCACCAAGAGGAGAAACCACCTCAGGAAGTGACAGTGTCCTGAGATTTTCCTGCCTGAGGCTGCCAGCGAGCCTGGCCACGTCGGCGCTTCTTGTGTGCAGAAGGAGCAGACGGAGCCGAAGGCGTAGCCGATGTCGCCGACAAGGCAGATGCAGCAGCACGCTTGGCGGGCCTGGAACAACCACCACCCACAGCAGCAGGTTGGTCAAGCTGTCACAGCAAAAGCTGGTCCTTCAAATGACGAAGAACTTCGCCACGAACAGCTTTCACGGAACCATGGAACAACTGAGGTCCCACCAAAGAGGCAGACCTCAGAACAGCACGTTGCTCAGAAGGAAGGGATGGAGAAGAATCCAACACCGCATCCTAGCGTGCCAGCTCCAAATTAGCAGTGTTACAGGCGTAAGCGTGTGTCAAGTTCATAAGAGCCTGTGACAAAACGCGAAAAGGTGCTTGAGCGTTCTCAAACTCCCCTGGTGGAAAATATTCAGCCAGAGCAGTGATGACATGGTCCCCGAGAGATAACATACCCAGCATCTCTTGGGAAAAGGCCCACCATAGATTCAACTACCGACATCGGGAGAACTGCCGACGTAGGCTTAGTTAACCCGAGGGAAGAAGAATCCTCATCCACAGTAGTCATCCCTTGGAAGATGGTGGAGAGACGGAATCGTAAACACAAAACCGCGATGGAGGCAGAAAGGCATCAGCTCTAGAAAAGAAGGAACCCTTGAGGGCCTTAGAATGCATTTTGGCATCTAAGCCCTGGAAGGACTCAACAACCTGAGCCGATTGCAGAGGACGCAAAGCCCCAGAGCTAGAAGGCTCAACAGGGTTACGGCGCTCCACAGTGGGCCGCGGCCAGACAGTCACAGATGGCTGGTCTGAAGGTTGAACTTCCGGCAACAAGCCGAAGACGAAATCCAAAGCCTGCCCCAAGACTGACGAGAGGGGCCCATCACCTTCCAGATAATCGTCATCCTCCGTAGCAGAGGAGACATAGCCCAACTCGGGCTGACCAGCAGAAACCTCCTGGGAAGAATGAGCAGTATCCAAGGGGCCAGGCGAGACATCTCGGCGACCGACCAAAGGAGGTTGTGCCTCAGGAGGCACAGGGAGGCCAACTTGAGGGTTGCCAGAAAGCAACCGGATGAGCGCCAAAACGGCCTGACGCAGGTCACCCTGAGAATCCGTCGCAGCAGCATCGCCCGACGGAGTGTCCTCCCAATGGACCCTTCTGGTAGAAGAACCAAAACCCTCAGAAGAGACCGATGTTGAACGTCGATCGGCAGACAGAATAGGGATACGGTGAGAAGACACCGGAGGATAGTCCCGATTGTGACGCCCAGGGGCCATCACTGACCTCTGCGAAACAGAAGGTCCTGTCTGCAAATCCTCGAAAGAGACCGACGGTGCATGTCGATCAGTAGCTGGACCTAGGACATGGTGAGAAGACACCGGAGGATTGTCCCAAGAATGACAGGAACCTGTCATTGGCCTCTGCGTGGCAGACAGTCCCAACTGCACATCCTCTGAGACCGACGGCAAGCATCGATCGTCACCCAGACTCGGAACACAGTGAGGAATCACCGGAGGAAAGTTCCGAGAGTGACAGCTAACAGGGGCTTTCACTGACCGCTGCCGAACAGCAGGCCCTGGATGTCAACGTTCCAACACCATCCTGCTAGACGGCACACTAGCAGGGGAAGGAGGAACAATAAACGATTCACTCGAGGGATGAGGAATCGCAGCCGAAGTGACCGACCGGCTCAACCAACTAGGAGCAAACCCAGCCAGATGAGATGGAGCAGACAGCAAACCTGCACAGCCCCGCCGTGAGGCTAGGGGAGGCTGAGAGCACACAGACACACCAGCAGATACAGCCTCGGTTCCCCGAGACTGTAGACCATCCCCAGAGGAGATAGAAGAGCCACCATCAGACAGAATAGGATCTGTAGTAACAACTTCCTCAGCAACTGTCCACGGCGTAGGAGGCAGATCAGAGAGGGTTACCGAGCTGACCTCGGAGAAGCTCTCTACGAAAACAGATGCCTCAAGAGTGACATCAGAAGACAAAGAGACCACGGTCTCCACGTCAGGTATCACTGAACTAGCACCTTCAACAGTTGCAGAGGAACTCGCCACAGAAGACAGATCAGAATCCTGTGTGACAGAGTCACCACGTGCACCAGCAGAAATGTCTGCTACGGCACGGCTACCCTTACCCTGAGAACAAGGGGTTCTAGCTCTGGACAGAACCACCTTGTTAACAGAAGCCCAGAATTTAGAGGACCAAACCCCACAAATACCACATGATTGGGCCTGAGTGCAATTGTTGCAAGTGACACATGCGGAATGAGAGTCGTCCACATGCTTCACTTGCAAGCAAGAGGTACAAGGAATAGTCTTTGGCATTATATGAATGAAAATAGAATCAAGCTTCCTGCCAACGGAAAACAGCACAAAGGTCGTGTTCACACATGGGGGAAAAAAAATTTTTAGGTGAAGAAACAAGCAATAATGATCAAAAATAACATTCATCAAAAACAACTTTGGATGGCTTGATAAAAGGATACAATCCACTTGCACACAATGAAAAGCAGAGCACAAAAAATAAGTTGTTCACGAAGAATAACAGCAAAGTAGCACGAGTCACAAAAATTTCCAACCATGTACAATTGGCAGAAATAAAAGGAATTAATGTCATGGTTGTTGCGCATGCGCTCGGTAAACGCAAGAGGTGTGCAGAGAGAGTACCTGTAATTTCGAGCGCTGGTCTCGCTCGACCCTTTTTTCGATCTTTTTTGTGCTTTTGCACTCTATTACTTTTCCAACTTGTTTGGAAAAGTTCTCTAAAAGCTTGAGTTAGTTCCGAAGTAGGGCTTGCACTTACGTTACAGCCAATTGTGAACAACTGTGAGTAGGTTGAAAAAAAACAGAATCGCACATGTGAATATTGATTTATTCAACATTTATTTATTTATTGGTGTTTAAGGTCAAATATTTTTGCACAATGGCTAATCATGACCACAACATGAGTGTCAACTCAAGACCAGGGGTGAGCATTAATAAGCCATGTTGCCCATTTTAGAGAGGGTTTGCACCTCCCAAGCATTGGTGACTGGGTCCTATTTTACCAGTAAAACAGAGCCTGTTTGCCACAGTGAACAGGAACTGCTTCACTTCCCGGGGTTCCCATGGGGAATTCAACATAAATAAAATATACCCAAAGTAGCTTGGTGCACCAAATGTTCACCACTCATGGTGAAGTGGTGTTAACTAGGCACCAAAGGCTCGCAGTTAACACCACGTCACCACTCATGGTGAACATTTGCTACACCAAGCTGCTATGGCTATATTCTATATGTAAATCTGGGTATTGATATGATCATATGCAACTGTTTTTATTTATTTTCAACAACTACCATGTTTTGTTTTTAAAATATATTTTTTCAAGTGATTATGTCATTTTAATTTGCCTGTCTTTTTCAGAAAGAATTCTCAATTTGGCACGGTTTTTTTGAGCATTGTGATTGGTTTGGTGTACAATTCTAGAATACTTTGCATATGCTGTCCAGAATTTTTGAAAACCACAGAATTGTTATGAAGATAATGTTGCTAACATATGTCATTAATTTTTGGAAAAAAGGACAATGTGTTACAACTTTGGGCATGGAGTTGTATTGCCTGTACTCAAAGCATTTCAGAAGTGGCACAACCTGCACATGCCAAAAAAAATGAATATGTTGTTTAACTTATTTGTTATGTTTGTTGAGTTTTACTGACTCAACATTTGAAGGAGAGGCCAGTACAACTTTAACCCTTTACCCAACGAATCGGCCACATCTGCACGCGTAATATGCAAATTCAGCAGCTGAAAAAATATTATTTTTCAAAAAATTTCAACAAAACCATATCATGTGACCCCTCTTTGGAACGAGCTCGTTGAGCTCATTCCAATGAGGAGTCACATGATATGGTTTTGTTGAAATGTTTTGAAAAATTAAAAAAAATGATATTTAAAATACTAAATTTTGATATTGTTTGCACTGGGTAGAGAGTTAAGGCAAATGATTGTTTCATTCACTTATTTATGAGATACAAGTTTCTTTCCCACAATTGCCCATTATTAAATTCGGCAGATATGACTTCAAACTCAGCCGATATGATGCCGATCTTGGTCAGTATGAACCAGGTTAGGGTTGTCCCCCTTGATGCACAACTAGGTGCAACCAGATTGATCAAAACAAAAATCTTCTATCATTTTTGGTGAATGCAATTAGGAAAACTGGTGTGACCAGGCATAATGGAGTGGTTTGAAGCAGAGTTTTTGTATGTAATAAGCCATGTTGCCCATTTTAGAGATGGCTTGCACCTCCCAAGCATTGGTGACTGGGTCCTATTTTACAGGACAAACAGAGCCTGTTAACTGCAGTAAACAGACACTGCTTCACTTCCCGGGGTTTCGGCAGTGATAGTCATATGATGTGTTTCCACAAGTTAGGATAGAACCATTCCAAAACTTATACGAATCCAGCTAACATGATGGAGTGGACAAATGTGTTACAGATGACTGTATGCAGCTCTTTAATATATAGAATAAATAGGTACTAGGGACAGGAAACAGATTTAAACCACGAGTAGGATGAGGGTTTTAACCACGAGGCTTGCCGAGTGGTTGAAACCCTCATTCTACGAGTGGTTTAAATCTGTTTCCTGTCCCTAGTACCTATTTGTTTTATTTCTACCATGCTCTTTATCATTTCTCCACTTCGTCACTTAAAACCAACAAACATTTCGAAAACGCCCATTCTGTTGACAGTTCAATGAAAAACTTTAACGTGCGTATGAATACATATCGACTGGTGAGAGTGATACACCAGTGCCTTACCCGAGGTGAATTCATATAACCGAATATTTCCACCAGCATGGGAATTCAGATCATTCCATAAGAAAATCAGAAATAAATATTTATTCAGAAATAAACAACAGCGTTTTTGTTCATCTCATTGGGAACTATTTTTTGTCAAAACAACATTCTGGTCCGCCTCCCGACTTTCGTTCGAAATTCAAAAAGCAAGGTCATCAGGAAGTTACTTAGTTTTTTGTTTTGTAGTTAATGTTAAAGTTTGTTATTTGTATGTGATTTCCATGGAAGAGTGTATTCAACAAGTTATTTGGATTTGTTGGCATTCTGAAATCGCCACACATGTTAACATTTAGTGTGTTGGAACTTTCCTGGGATTGGGAAACGACATTGTTTTTAGGAACTTCCGTAATTTCGTGTGTTGTTGGAATCAATTCAGGAGTAACATTGGAATCCGGACTACGACTTATTGTGGAGGTGAGTGCACTGACATTTGATTTTGATGTAGTACTCAACAGCCTGGAGCATCTTTCCTGTTCTGATTCACCTGTTACAGAATAGTTATTTATACTCGACAAATTTTTATGTCCACTAATAGTAGCAATGTCAATTGGCTCCACTTTATTTTCTCTCAACTTCTGTATAAGATGCTTCCTGGCACTGGTATTTGTCAATCTTGAGCTCAAATTTGCACTTTTGGCCATTTTAGACATAATTGTTGATAACTTTGTTTCACCAACTTTCTGCCGTTTAAACCACCAGTCCCATGCATTATTTACAGGCGTTGTCCTTGTCGCTATATAGAAGGGATCGTCCTCTTCACTAAATCCGATTGGTCGCTTTTTGGCATATAGTTTGTAAATGTACACAGGATTTCTCTCATCGTCATTTCCAGTACTATACATTCGTGGAGAAATTTCCCGAAAATTCCGAACGTCTTCCCCTGTCCGTGTCTTTGTCTGGCATTCATTAAGAAGCAGATACTCCTTGCCCTCACTTTCATGTAGGGTAACATCACCCCATCTCAAATTATAGTGTTCTTTTATTCCACGAAGTCCGAACTGGATTGTATTATTGAACCATAATGTGTTCAAAATTGAATTCGGTGTTGAGCCACCGAGCAAACCATTACTGTAAAGTTTATCGATTTCATGATCTCTAATTGGTTGGGCGCGGTTTGGTTTATTTCCTTTCCCGAGACGTTTTAGCTGTTTTTGTTTTGCAGTCAAAGCTCTTCGGGCCGTATCAAATCCGTCATCTGCCCTATTCATGATTGATGTGCCATATTTATGCCTTTTCAGGAATCGGTCAATACTTGAAATCTGCCCTCTTAAGGTGCTTGGCTCATAATCGCTGCCATCATTTCTTCGCACGCTTATTATATAATTTGCAACCAAAATGTCCAATTCGGCAACTGGAATTTCATTAATTTCCCTGGTTTCATTTTTGTTTTGAAGAAAGGTCCTAAATGTGTTTATATCAGATAGGGATTTCTTTAAGGTCCCTTTGCTCTCCTGGGCTGTTATAAACTCATCAGTTTCATCAAAATTCAAAGTTACAAATTTATTTGAATGCTCTTGTGCATTCTCAATTGGCAATTGGGGCTCACATGATGCAGTATCTGATTGATTTTCAATGTCATTAATAGCATGTTGCTGATACGATTCTTTTGGAGTGGTTAATTCATTGGAATCAGCAACTTTCGAAGAAATATTTCCAAGAGGTATGGCAATAATTTGGCCTTTCATGTCAATCACCTCCCTTGTCTGTTTCTGAGTAGGCCTATTCATAATTGAATTTGAAGTTGAAGTTGAACTTGAAATATCATTTTCGTCAATTTCGTCGTTAAATTCTTCTGCAAAACAACTCATAAATTGCTGGTCATTGAAAATGTCCTCCAGATCACTGGCGATATTAAAATCACTGTACATATCGTCCATATTTAGTAAATTTCGTCTTTCTTAAAACTAATTTTAGATCGTAGCACAAGCAGACGCAGAAACACATGAGTTTTGTTTATCTTTGTGTCTGTGGGCAGTACTTCCGTCAGCACGTGATGTTTGATTGACAGCTACGCACATCGTCAATGCTTATTGAACTGAACTTGTATTTTCAGTCAAATTAATATTATCGGCCCTCAAATTATACTCTAAATGTGTAATTGTAATCAACTTTATACTTAAATAGCCATTTAATATCGTACCAGTGCCGTAAACGACACCTGATCCGATGCTGATTGTCGAAAACATCGTGAAGTGTGAATGTATTGAAGTCGGGAAATTCGATCATGTCAAAGGTCAAGTTCACTTTAGTTCCTACTATAGGTTAAAATTTTTGTTTGGGAAATCCCATTGAAAACGTTTTAAGCACAGTAGACGCTTTTAACCCTAGTGGGATTAAAAGCTGAAATTTAACATGCAGGCTTTTAACAGGTAGTGACGTAGCTGAGCATGGTAGAAATATAGTCTTTAAGGAGGGAGCATAACAAATTGATATTAACCCTTCACTTAAAAAAAACTAGTAGATTGAACTTTACAAAACAATTCTTGAATAACAATTTTTTTGTTTCAAAAACAAAGCCTGTGACACCTTGAAGAGGATGAAAAAATAAGAAATTTTTATTGACAATTTTTAGGGAAGAGCACAGGGCAGATTACATTTTGTGAAAGGGTAATAAAATATCCTTAGCTTCAAATTAAATTTGAAGGAAACACTCTCAATGTGAGAACCTAAATTTGAAATAAAAAACTTTTTAACCCTTTACTCAAAGTACACAATATGAACATTTGTTTTAGTATATTTTTTTTTTAAATTCAACAAACACATACCATGTGACCCCTCTCCCCTCCACCACTGGAAAAGTTTGTTGACCTAGTTCCATTGAGCAGTCACATATGGATTTGTTGAAATATTTTGAAAACTAATTATTTTTTCAACTGCTCACTTTGTAAATAACGGTTGTGGATGTGGCTGATTTGTTGGGGAAAGGGTTAATGAAGCTCAAGTATGAACTTCTAGTTCTAAACCAGTTAACTGGTAGAGTGATCAATTATTTTTCAAAGTTGATTTGTAATATGGATATTTTTTTTTCAAAGCTATCATGCCACCAGCATGAGGAAATTTAATGTTAGTTTTGCAAGATTTTGTTCATAAATGTTTTGTTACAATTTATTAGAGAGTGCCTACAGGCACTCTCCAATGAATTGTTACAAAGCAATTTTATATAAAAAATTTTCTTGCTACTACCTTAAAGCAACAAGCTAATTCATAAAGAGTAAAGCCACAAAAGTGGCTTTCAGCACATTTCAAGAGGCTTCCAGCAATCACCCAGTTAACAGTGTTACGAATATACTTACTGTTTTTGCAAAAGCATTGTCCCAGCATATTGTAGCCCATGCACTGGCCTCCTGAGAAACATGTACTATCACTACCACAGGTAGTGATAAAGCCTATAAAATAAAATATATGAAATATATATGAAGACACAAACTGTTTCATAAAATATTCTTGAATTTAGTAACAACAGGAAGATTAGGTGATAATTTATTTATTGGTGTTTAAAGTAAATTTCAGCATCTATTGCTATATTATGTCTACAATATAAGTTAAGCTTAGCAAATTGTTTATGCCTGTGGGGCCTATTTTAGAGAACTTCATTCCTGAAGAAATTGTGCAAATGAACAGATGGGTAGTCATTCAAACGTCTGATTACTTTTGGGTAATCCTTTTCCCAGTTTTATTACTGTGTACAATGAAATTCCGACATTTAACTTTCCTTAAAAATCCTTGAAGAGTTTGTTGAATAAATCATTCATTCCATTTAGTGATGATGTAAAGTCTAGTCTGAATGACTTCTGACAACTGCACATGTATTTTTGGAACAAAAACATAGCTAAGCATTAAAACATTAAGTAACTTATTTATTCGTCTATTTGCCGTGTATGGTACACAAGTTGTGCTGTGTGGTATACTGATTTTTGGTATGGTTTTGGTATTAAGGGGATACTGAAAACTGTACCAAAACCAAATCAAATGAAAGTGTCAATGACACTGTAGCTCAACTTGTCAAGACAAAGACATGTACATGTATAGTATGTGACACAGCAATGACAAACATCTAGGTAATGACCTGATAACAAAGGTACATATAAAGTATTGTAACGGTCTGTACATAAATACTGACCGTTGCCTGTAACAAATGTATAGGTAAAGTATTGTAAAGGTGGGTGACAGTCAGTTGCTAAACTAGAAAAAAATCTTTGAGTCCCAGAATGGGTCTGACTGAACCCCAAAATATTTGTTCTCAGAGCACAGTGATAACAAAGGCACCCCAAAACACACTCATTCCTGTCCCAAGGTGAAAACAAAGGTACCCAAGAAGTTTCGTGAAGATCAGTTCACAAATATGAGCTGTGTAGAAGTTGTGACAAAAAACTGATTGGACCTAATTTCGGTACATCTTGAATTTTGGACCGCACCCAGAAACACTCGTTCTCGTCCCAAGGTGATAACAAAGGTACCCAAGAAGTTTTGTGAAGATCGGTTCATAAATACAGCCTCTAGCCCAAGCCGTATTGACATGTGCACTTGCAGTGTATAAGTAGCACTGAATAAATCAAAGTTCATCTAATTTGCATAATTTCTGCACGAGACAAAAACCCGTACTATATGTGATGTATTCCATGTTACTAAACATTCATACAAAAATTTATTCAAATCAGAACTTTCATACAGAAGTTCTGTACAAAAGACTGATTGCACTAATTTTGGTACAAAATGGCTGCTGGTGGCCATCTTGAGTTTCGGACCACACCCCAAAACACTCATTCTCATCCCACTGTGATAACAAAGGTACCCAAGAAGTTTCGTAAAAATCGGTTCATAAATACGGTCTCTATCCTGAGCCGTATAGAAGTTGTGTACAAAAAACTGATTAGACCTAATTTCGGTACAAAATGGCCACTGGCAGCAATCTTGAATTTTGGACCGCACCCAGAAACACTCGTTCTCGTCCCAAGGTGATAACAAAGGTACCCAAGACGTTTCGTGAAGATCGGTTCATAAATACACACTCTAGCCCGAGCCGTATTGACATGTGTACATACTGTGTGTAAGTAGCACTGAAAAAATCAAAGTTCATCTAATTTGCATAATTTCTGCACGAGAAAAAACCCGTATTATATGTGATGTATCCCATGGTACTAAACATTCACACAAAAAATTATTCAAATCAGCGCTTTCATATGGAAGTTCTGTGCAAAAATCTGATTGCACCAAATTTTGTACAAATTGGCTGCCATCGGCCATATTGAATTTCGGACCGGACCCAAAAACACTTGTTCTCATCCCACGGTGATAACAAAGGTACCCAAGGAGTTTCGTAAAGATCGGTTCATAAATACAGCCTCTAGCCCGAGCCGTATTGGCATTTGCACTCACAGTGCTGAAAGTAACACCAAAAAACATCAAAGTTAGTCTAATTTGCATAATTTACGCACGAGAAAAAACCCCGTATTATATGTGATGTATCCCATGGTACTAAACATTCATACAAAAAATTATTCAAATCAGAGCTTTCATATGGAAATTCTGTACAAAAAACAGATTTCTGCATCGTCGGTACAAAATGGTGGCTGGGAGCCATCTTGAATTTCGGACCGCACCCAAAAACACTCGTTCTCGTCCCACGGTCATAACAAAGGTACCCAAGAAGTTTCGTAAAGATCGGTTCATAAATATGGCCTTTAGCCCGAGCCGTATCCAATTGTTGACGGACAGATGGAAAACGGGCCATGGCATAAGCTCAAATTTGGCTTCGCCAAAGTTGAGCTAAAAATCATTTTTTTCGTTATTTATATATTTCTGTGAAATTGACAGAAAGTCAACTCATCAAGGTGGATCGTAAATCTAAAAGCCTTTGGGCCATATATTTTGATCGAATTGATAAAAAAACGTGCAAATGTGAACTTTGTAAGTGACAGGCAGCAGCAGATGCTTCGAAAAAGTCAGAGAAAAAAATTAAAAAATGACGACGGAAAAACTAAAAATGGCAAGTTTTTAACTTGGTACTTCCATTTCTAAAGAAATACAGTCCAGTTCCAGTGTTCCTAACATTCAGACTGATTCAATATTTTTTCTGGAAATTAAATCTTTATAGTTAATTTCCTTTTTTATTATACCTACCACAATTGTTTACATCAGGCTTGCAATACATTGGAAGTCTCTAACTCGGAAAAATACTCTCTATTTTCTTTTTTCCCCAAGCGATTTGGAAAAGAAAAGTGGTGCAAAAGCACCAAGAAAAAATAGGCCAAAACTGGGTCGATCTGGCGCACACCCAGTAGGGGACACTCTTTTCCATGTACTAATCCACAGCTTCAGGAACCAGTGCGTAGACGTGTAACCAATGTGTCATTCTATTGAATCCGCCAACATTGGAGTTATGTGATTGGCGGGGAGGAAGGATTCTTACATGAAAAAGAAGATGGGAGGGCCTCCACGTAAACAACTGCGGTAGGTATAATAAGAAAGGAAATTTACTTTAAAATTTAAATATCTTATTGACCTACCTTACAATTTTTTACAAGCAGAATAGACAACAGGAGGAAGGAATCACATAACCAACCCCCACATAATCCGACTGCACTGGAACCGTGGACAGAAAAAGCGTTGCCTAGGCCTATAAAACCATAGCATCACAACCATCAGTAAATGACAATGGGAGATGAGGCGTATGCCCTGCATGACACACAGACAGAAAAGACAGTACCAAGAACAGGGCTAGAACTGACCTTGCAAGAACCCTGATGGGTAGGGTTGATGACAGCCAGAGCAGAAGAAAAGAGGGCCTATAGAAAAAAAAATGTCCTCAGACTGCTCCTGCAACTGACGCAGATAGGTGGAGAAAGTCAAAGCATTTCTCCAGTAGTCTGCCTGCATAACATCTGATAAGTGACGGAGAGCATAAGCCGAGGAGATAGACAATGCACACACCTTGTGGGCAGAAAAACGATTGATAATACAATCGTCAGTCGCTAGACAAGCGGATGACACGCGAATAGCAAGAGAAATCTATCTAGAAATGGATTGAGGAGAGATCTTCTGTCGACCAAGGATTAGGGTTGGGCGATATGGGAATCTGAATACCGGTAACGATATCAGAAAAAATATAACGATATACTGGTATATCATGCAGCAGTGTGTGAAAGGGAAAGGGAAAAGTAGTCAGATACTGTTGCGTTGTCAACTAACAATGGGGATGTGCTACCGGCAGTGAAGCGACAGCATTTCATTTGATGTCAGTTCGGACAAATAAATAACCACAAAACATTTTCAATAACTCATATCTTTGTATTGATTTCATAATTTCTAAGAGTTTTACGTTTTCGTTTATTTTTCGAATCCACCTATATTTTCGAAACTAGATCGACAGTTGATCTAGTTTTGAAAATATAGGTGGATCATCAACTCTGAACTTTGCAATGAACAAAAAATGGCTGACTTTTGTTGTTTGTAGATTCCAAATATAGATCTGTGGTTCGGATGTTAAGGGAAATAACTCGTTGGCAACCTTGATGAAAAGCGGGAGCTAAAGATGGCTGTTACATTTATACCATCTTTGGCACGAGCGAAACACGGGCTTGTCACTACGGGGTGGGTTGTTACAGTAAACACAGTTAAGGGTCCCTTAGTTCAATATACCCCTACATATATAAGATATATGAGCATATATTAAACTAAAGGCGCTGTATAACTTATCTAAATTCAGTAACCCGAGGCCTGTAAGAGTAGTTATGTGGGCTGATTTTCAAAGGGAATTTTTTGAAACACAACAACACCTTTGTAAAATATATATATTTTTTATTCTCTGAAACTTTGTTCTATGTATAATGTAGTATGTTTTCAAGTTGAAAAATAAAATTTCAACATGAATGTAATACAATGTATATAAAGAATAAAAACTAGAATTACTGTGAGCACTGCTCACTAAAGATACCACCCACTCCAACCAAGAAACATTTCACAACAGTAAAAAAGTATTTAATATACACAGCACATCTGTATGTTCTCCGAAAACATGAGAGCAATTTTCAATATGATAAAGGGTAAATATTACAAAGAGCATGCAAGATGAAAAAATAAAAATACCTGAAAGCAGCATAGAAGGTGCACATCTATAATGTATATAAAAGAATGTCTGAGAGTTTCAATGAAATTCGCCCACTGGTATAAGAGGAGTAGCAGATAGCAGGAGTGTACCCCCCTAAAGCATCACAACAATTTGGCTAAGTTCATTTCGCCCTTTGGGAAAGAGTAAAAAATAAAAATACCTGAAAGCAAAATAGGAGGTGCACATCTATAATGTATAGAAAAGAATGCCTGTAAGTTTCAATGAAATCCACCCACTGGTTTAAGAGGAGTAGCGGATAGCAGATGTGTACCCCCAAAGCGTCACGGACATACGGACGTACGGAAGTACGTAAGTACGGAAGTACGGACACCATGAATGCTATATACCGCCCACTTTTCAAGTGGGTGGTATAATTATAAAAACGTACCCGTAACAAAAACTCAGTTTATCATTATATATAAAACCCTTTAGTGATTTGTCAATCAAAATATAATACCATTTCAGTGGAGGCCAGTTAATTAAATGAACAAGATTTGCTTCAAAACTTAGATTTACAGGTGGCAGGCCTAACCTACCCGCCCCCACCACCACCCACCCCCACCCCCCACTTAATTCTTCTCGAGTAGTCAAAGGTTCAACAATTTATATTTTTATGTACATAGCTCAGTGAGAGCTCCGTACATCAAAATATAAATTGTTGAACCTTTTACAACCTTCTGTGTGTGTGAGTGTGGTGGGGGGGAATAGCACTTTATGTAGGAATACTATAGACATTTCTATTTATAAACTGAAAAGGCTTATAAATTTGCAGCTAAGAAAGATAGCATGTTGACTTTCTCTGGCTTCAGACATGAACGTTTAGGTTCTACTACCTGTCCAGATTTGCTAAAAAGTCTCTCTGAGGGAACACTAGTAGCACAAACACAGAGATACTTTTTAGCAAATTTGGCCAGAGTTGGATACCTAGACGCCTTCATCCGCCACCAGTCTAGGGGATTAGTGTCACTGTCAGGAGCATCAGCCCCATGATACAATGAAATCTTCTTATCAACACAATACAATTTCTCACTCTGTTGAGGTAATTTGCTTTTAAATAGGCTACCAATTGTCTTTTTTTTCTTTGTAGCTGGTTCCTCAACATTATCAACATTGTCTGACAAATAAGTGTTCTTAAATCGTGGGTCTAGAAATGATGCAACTGAAATTATATGAACAGTTTTTTCATCACATTATTTGTTACTCATATATGACTTAATACGATTTTTTATGTCACTTGTTAAAGCATGTGAGTCATTTTTAGTGTCTAATACATCAGTTTCTAGTAAGGACAACAATGGTTTAACAGCTGATATGCTTACATAATTTTCAGCAGACAGTATATCTGTGAAATCACTGACAGGCTTGAGAGCGTCAAAGACACCTTCCATGACCTGACTGTCTTGCCAAGTTGGCACAAGATGGGAAGTTTTTCTATGTGCACTTAGCTCCTTTCTTATAGCTGACTCCCGTTCTAATACCCGATTCACCATGTCAAATTTTGATCCCCACCTTGTGGGACAGTCAGTAACTAACAAATGTTTGGGTAAACCCAACTCATCCTGAAACACTCCTAAATTACGCCTGTGAACCCAACTACTTGAAAATGTCGAAACAACAGATCTGCACACACCAAGCATTCAACAAACACGGTTGTCACTTTTAAATGAATTTGTAACTGCCAGATTCAAATTATGGCCAAAACAGGACAAGTGACCCCAGTTTAACATTTTAACAGCCAATAAAATATTGGACCCATTATCCGTTGTTAAACACACTAACTTTTCACTGTTCAGTTTCCATGAATCTAAAGTTTCACCAAGTACACAGGAAATATTTTCCCCCGTGTGGTTCTTGGGAAAATATAATGTTTCCTTAACACGGGAACGTAGTTTCCAGTCACTGTCTATAAAAGGAACTGTTAGTCCTAAATATGGAACCATGCCGATTGACGACCACAGATCAGTTGTTAGAGAATAGAACTCTGCATCAAAGACTTCACGTTGAACACGTTCATGCAGATCGTTGTACAGCCCAGGGATAGCTGTTTGAGAAAAGTACTCTCTCCCTGGAAGCTCATACTGTTTGTCAAAAGATTTGAGCATTACTTAGAAAAAAAGCTGCTCAACCATCGGCACCATGTTTCCCGCAAGATATTTCGTAACCGAGTCAGTTAACTGATCCCACCTCTTTGAGTGTCTATCGTAACTTGACATGCTGGCAATAGTAGATGCAATTGTTGGCTGCGTACTAGTCGATTTCTTTGGTTCTTCTGTAGGTTCCGACTCTCTCTTTCTCTTTTTCTGTGTTGCCACTTGACTATACAGAATAGGGTGGTTTGCTCTCAAGTGGGGAAATAAATTGGTTGTATTTCCTCCGTGAGAAGTAACAACCTTCTGGCATGTTTTGCAGATGGGCTTTGTCTCAACTTTGGGCTTTCTATGCTCATCTGGTTCAAAGCCAAAATAAGCTCATATTATTGAAGTAGCTTTTCATTTTGTTACGAGATCCATTCTGATAACTAGTGATTAACTGATTTTCCTATAAAATTTTGGGACATATATACCCTGTAGTGCGAAATTGTTTGTTTTATGGGACGAACGAAATTTTTTTTTAGTTTTTTTTCTGTTGGGCCGATGTTATGACAAAATTGTAAAATAGGGAAAGACATAATTGTTCGGTTAACTTTTGTGTCATTTTCATCAAGCTGCAAACAAGCGGCTGATTATAAGGGCTAAAAGAGAGTAGTTTTACTGTTTTCTAGCGATAAGTATGGCTTGCTGATTACAGTTCAAACAAATGCGACCAATAGCAGATGACCGTGTTTTTACAGCGTGACAGTCGGGTGTGTTTTCCGTGTAACAACAAACTATTTGTGTGATGTACGCTACTTTAATTATTCACTAATTAGAAATAATCAAAATTTAGCAAACAAGTATTAAATTTTTATTTCACAATTTTTCCATGAATGCTTGCATGTCGGTGACGATAAACATGATAGAAGGTTACTCTCGTCATCTCTCGCTGTTTATCATTTGTTCACGAAATGAGGAAAGATAAACTTCCTGTATTTTCAAAGCAACTTTCTGTGCGATTTTACAAAAAAACACATGTTGAAATTTTATTATCATGTGACCCAAACCAATATCGTTACAGACGATATACCGGTATTGCCAAAAAATAGACGATATTTAACCGGTACCGATTTCAATACCGGTATATCGAAATATCGTCCAGCCCTACCAGGGATAAGAGACAGAAATATATCTGTTCCCATCTTTCCTAATGAACTGCGTCTGGTTGAAGTAAATGCGAATTGCACGAACCAAACAGAGCAAATGGCGATTACCCGCAGCAGAAGGAAGAGCCCTGATACAGATTGGAGGTTGAGTAGTTTCTGGCATCTGATTCTTGGTCAGAAAGGAGCAATCAGTGGTAAAGTAACGCTGTTGGCAGAGCTCCTGAAAAGGCCGGATCAACAGCTAGGGCGTGAAGCTCACAAACCCTTCTGGCTGAGGCAAAAGCCATCAGACAAAGTCATCTAGTATGTGAGAAAAGGCATATCCACCTGGGATAAAGGTCCGAACGGTGCACCCCCCCCCCCCTCCCCCAAGCAAAGCGGCACTCAGGAAAGATACCATCTTGGGGTAAAGCTGCAAAATCCTTGGCCTTTTCAAAGAAAAGTGACGAATAAGCTTGGAGAGGGACGGATTAGTGCTGATATGATGCTTTCCCACAAGCGAAGAGGTGTCCGAAAGCATGGACCTGTACCCTTAGATGGTAAAAGGTTGGAGAGACCCAAGAATCAAACAGATATACCAGAAAGTCTGCAAACTGTGTTATCAAAGGATCTGCATAATCAACAACGTGATTAGCACACCATTGACAGACCTTCCATTTAGCCGCATAGGCTAAACAAGTGGAGTGCCGCCTTGAAGAAGAGAAGCACTCCACTGCTCGTCTCGAAAAACCTCTACGGAGGAAACAGGACCTGACAAAAGATATGCATGAAGGCAAAATGAAGTCAGGTCGACATGAAACCTCTTCGGGTGACCTTGTAAAGAAGGTCGAGACGTAGAGGGAGATGCACCGGAACTGCCGCCAACAGAGAGCAGAGCTGTATGGATCCACACCCGCTGATGTAATATGGGAGCAATCAGAAGGATTTGACAACTGCAGGTTCGTATCTTGGCTAGAACCTGGGGCAGAATCGGAACCGGCGGGAAGGCGTAACTGACTAAACCATTCCAATCGAGTGACACAGCATCCACGGCGAAAGCCAAAGGATCTAGACACAGGGACACGAGAGTGTACACCTGAGGGTTCCAATGGGTCGAAAAATGATCGATGTGGGGACAACCCCAGAGATCGCAAAGCGACTGGAACACTGCCCTGTGAAGCATCCACTCAGTGGAAATGAACCTGCCCTGTTGGGACAGGGAGTCGGCTTGGACGTTCAGACGACCAGGAATGTGACAAACCACCACCCTGGCATTGACATCCTGAGCGAGCAGCAGAAGATCCCGAGCCAATTCGTACATGGGAACCGAGTGCGGGCCACCCTGGTTCCGCATGTAAGCAACCACTGTTGAATTGTCGGACAACAGAAGGACCTGGCGATTTGAAAGGTGGTGGATCCACTGCCGGAAACTCGGAAAAAGAGCAAAAAGCTCCTTCTGGTTGACATGAAGAGCTGCTTGATCCTGGTCCCATGACCTGTAAAGGGAAAGACCTAGAGGATCCAATGTCACACCCCATCCAAGATCACTGGCGACTGCCGTCAGAACATGATCGGACGTGGAGAAGTCCAACGGAACTCCCTGCATAATCCACTGAACATCCATCAGGGGAGAAGGTGATGAGGAAGAGACTCTGAAGCACCAGATCGAGAGAATCAACATTCGGCCTCCAACAACTGAGCAGAAAGTGTTGGAGAGGTCTGACAGCAGCCGACCTAGAGGAATCAGATCCGTCACCGAACCGCAGAGACCGAGCAGCCGGGGAAGACTTCAAGCTGTTGCAGACGTGGACTGGGACAGAGTCAGGGCAAAAGAATCACAGCCCTTGCCCGGTAAACTGCCACCATATTCAGCTGAGTACAGAAGAACATCCTTAGATGACAAAACAACGGAGAAGGGACCAGATCTGACTTCTCCTCGTTGACTCTGAACCCTAGCGATGTGAGCAGGCTCAACAGTGTGTCGACATCCAACTCCAGAAAGGCTTCATTGGAATGCTTCTTGAGGATATCATCTAGATATGCCGAAGTAGTCACCCTGGACTGTGTGCGATGTAAGGCTAACACATGCGACATCAGGTGGGTGAAGGCATAAGGAGCCAGGTTGAGGCTGAAGGGCATGGCCTAGAACTGGTAAACTCACCCCAGAAAAGCGAACCTGAGATACTTTCGCGATGTCCGATGAATCCAAACGTGAAATTAAGCATCTCTCAGGTCGATGCTGGAAGCGAAAACTCCCTTGTGAATGGAGTGGCGAACCAACCTGAAAGTCTCCATGTTGAACTTAGAAGCAATAATAGACTGGTTCAGGATACTCAGATCAATAACCGGTCAAAGTTGGCCGTCGTTCTTCGGCACCAAGAACAGGAGGGAATAAAATTCCACTGAATGAAAAATCTTGATGATCTCGATCGGCCCCTTTGACAGGAGATTGCCTATCTCCATGATCAAAAGCTCCCAATGTGTAACGTCGAAAGGGAGACTAGTGTTGGAAGAGGCACTCTTGACTGAGTTGGATGCCTCAACCTGGGATGAATCGAGGTGACGACTGCCGACGTCAACCCTTACCCCGTGAGTAAGTAGAAGCGACGGCAGGGGGATCAGCCCTTGGCTTCGCAGAGGAAGCAGAAGGGCGCTTGTTAGGCTTTGGACGGCCCTTGCCCCCAACAGAAGGCTGATCAAAGCTGACGAAGCAGCAGCTGATCTATGGAATGACACAGGGCGTCATCCTGGACCGCCGCCACCGAACCATGGAATAGTTGCGGACCCGCCGAAGAAGCAGATCGAAGAGCAGTGTGCTGCCCCTCAGGAAGGCAATGGCTCGTGTCCAGCACAGCATCCCTGCAAACTAATTCCAAGATAGCCGTGTTACAGGCATGCCTGTGAGTAAGATGCATGAGCGCCTTGGACAGCACACACAAAGGAGCCTGTACGTCGTCAAACTTATCTGGGAGCAGATAAACAGCAAAGCAGAGACAACGTGATTTGAGAGAGAAAGCATGTCCAGCATCTCTTCTCGATAAGCCCAAATGGACTCCAGAGTCTCCATATGAATAACTGTTGACTTGGGCTTGGAAAGCCTGAGGGATTTGGAGTCCTGATCCAAGACCGTCAAAGTCTAGCAGACTGATGGATTGGGGGAATTGTAGGAACGATAATGCGTCGGAGGCAATAAAGTGTCAACCCTGGTGAAGAACGATGTCTTTAGCCTTGGAACTCAGCTAAGAGTCCAAAGCTGTAAACGTTTCAACCACCTGTACTGACAGGCACGATCAAATGCGCCCAGAAGCAGGTTGCTCCACAGGTTGTATGTGCGCAACCAATGATCGCAGACAGGCTGACAATGTCAGCTGGTTTGACAGTTTGAAACTGTTGGCTCTCGACGTCAGGTATGTCAGACTCATCCCCTGAGTCAGAAGACACGTAGCCCATCATGGGCAAACCAGCTGACGCCTTCCATGGTAAAGGCACACCAGGGGGATCAGAAAGTGGCATGTTTCCAATCCCGGGAGGCGGCACCACAGAGGGCACCCGGAAACCACTCGCAGCCTCACTGGAAGCAACAGGAAGGCTCTTGGACAGAACCTGAGTGTGCAAGGAGAGGCCTCCCTAAGCTCATTGACCATGTCGGCCGGTTCAACGTGGAAACGAACTGGCAAAGTGGCTTCACCCCCAACCCTTTTAACCAGCGAAGGGTCATGATCCTCAAATACACCTGACGCAAAGCGACGGCCTGCAGCCGAAAAATCTGAAGGCAGATGTGTATAGGTGTATGACATACCCCGCAGATCTACAGAGCGGAAACTCAGGAGAGTCGCCATGGACCTCTGAGGGACAGAAGGTCCAGGCTGCACAAAAGGCGTTGGTCCCACAAAACTGGCCATAGGATCCGAGTGTGTGGACGGAAACGCCACAGAGCTCATGGTGGCCCCACCATGAACATCCGAATCCAATGAGAAAACTGCAGTGCTCGACGGTTGAGAGACCACAGTAGAGGGTTCGGCCAGCAGCTCCTCCCGACTTCACCGAGTTGAAGTCAGGGAAGGCTGAGGCCGATACCCCACGTCTACACTACCAGACATCTCTGCAGACCTCTGCAGGGATAAAACTGCTGTGCTCAACGGCAGAGAGGCCACAGCAGGGGGTTCGGTCGGCAGCTACTTCCGACTTCGCCGCATTGCAGTCAGGGAAGGCTGAGGGCGATACCCCACATCCACACTACTGAACATTGCTGCAGACCCCTGCAGGGATAAGCTGAGACCGGCTGAAACGGTGACAGATGACGTTGCAGACGGAACAGCAGTAGCCGCAGATACGACAGGAGCTGTTGAAACTGGTGGAAAAGGGGAGAGAGCAACTGAGCTCGGCCTCCAAAGGAGGAGTCACAACCCTAGTGACAGCCTGAGATGTCGACTGGAGAGGGACCAGAGACCCAGAACCAGGCATCTCTTCCCCAGACAACTCAACACTGGCAGTATCCAATACAGTTAAAAACTGCACATCCCCCAAGGGGGGGGGGGGGGGGGGGGGGGGGGGGGGGGGGGTATGACTCTCACCAGACATGGTCGTGTCAGGAGGCCCCGAAATGACAGTGTTTCTCCCCTCCTCCCACGGGTGTGGGAGGAACGGCCACGAGAATGCACCATATGCATTGCCCTAAAGGAACTGTACTGGACATAACAGAGGTGAGTGCAGTAGAAGAAAAAGGTGAACACAACAGATATAGAAAATATACTCTCCCAAAAAAGAAAGTGTGCATGCTAACAAATAACACTAAAAAAAGATATATATCATTTTCATTCATGGAAATTTTATTCAATCACAGATGAATCAATTTGTGATCAACACGAGAAATTTCATTACGCTATGACGAATACTCTTGGTGCCATGGAGAGTCAAAGACACTGAGGTTCAAACACAAAAGTCACACACTCATTATCAATATCTGGTATGACCTCCGTCTGCTTCGACTACTGCTGTGCATCTACGCCTCATGGAAGCGAACAAGTTAGCATGGAAGTGGGTTAGGGTAGGGTTAGGTTAGGGTTAGGTAGGGTTAGGTTAGGTAGGGTTAGGGTAGGGTTAGGTTAGGGTTAGGTTAGGATAGGGTTAGGGTTAGGTTAGGCTAACCCTAACCCTACTCTACACCACTGCAGTCGAGCACGACGATGACGTAACGTCAAAATCGGACGAATTGCAGGTCTTCGAGGACGTAAGCTGTATTCTCTCAGCCGGTTGATTTCTGTTTGAGGATGTATCCGTCTCAGGTTAGGGATGTTTCTGGCTGTCGTCGTTGCCGCTTGTTGCCGGTTCCGGAGATGGACGACACAGATATACCGATCTTGTGCAGGGGTGGTAACTCGGGGTCTCCTGGAGCGGGGTCGGTCTCGAACGTCATCATGTTGTGCATGTCGATGGACTAGCCTGTCTACAGTGTTACGGTGGCAGTTCAAATGCTGGGCAACCTCTCTGTGTGTTCTGCCAGCTCTAATCATACACAGGGCAAGGAGACATTGATTCACTGTAAATCTTGGCATGCTAATGTGGAGTCGTTTTAACAGCAGCACAAGTTTGAATGTGAACGATAGGAAGGCCTTACTTAAGTGTTTAAATACCCAAGGATTCACACTGCTGCATGAATTTTCACACTCTCCACTTGCAAAACATGCCTTTTCACAAACATGCAGCACGTCATTTAACGTTAATGCAATTTTAATGGGGAAAGCTGTTTTTGTGTTCAACATAACTTATTCATGAACAGGTTAACACTCTTTACACCTACGAAATTATTTTTATGGAGTTTGATCAATTTCTGCAATGCACACTTTCTTTTTGGGGCGAGTATAGAAGAACACTCCCAACTATGAGAGAAAGGTGACAGAAAAAACACCGGCGGGAACACAACTGAACCCAGGTGGCCAACAGGGATAAAAAACCCCAGAAATTCTGCCCTCAACACAGTGGAGAAATCCTGTCCATACAGTCCACCCCCCACCCCCCATTGACACCTAACTCCAATAATAATAATAAAATTTATCAACCGAAAAATTTTATGTCCAAACCGCACGATACGCCAAAGTCACGCACAACGCGGAAAATATATAAAATACAATTAAAATGTGGTTGAAAATAATAACAAGAATATATAAAACACAGTCCTGTTATTATACGACCCTCAGATCCATAATTCCAGTCACAGGAAATCATTATCAGTGAGTTGAATTATCATTGTTTCTGAATGCAAAAAATGGACGTCCTGCCACATGGCCAGACGAAAAAAAGAAGGATTCATTGGTGACTGCCTTGTGCACTGGTTCCGGAAGTTGTGGAATTGTACTAAGAGAAGAGCCTCCCCTACTGGGTGTGCCGATGGCGCTCAACCCAGTTTTGTTTTATTTTTTCTTGGTGCTTTTGCACCACTTCCACTGTAATGCAAGCCTGTAGTAAACAATTGTAAGGTAGGTTGATAAGAAAAGTCCACACTGGATGCTTCTCAGATAGACAAGTCCCAGAGAGACGCCAGGTTTCTCTTAAGGGAGGGGGGAATTAGAGAAATTTTTTTCCAAGAAACCAGAAAAAAACATATATATGCACAGCATTAAAAAGGTTTGATCACAGCATCAATAAAATCTTTAAAACCCACACTGAAGTCTTGGGAGGGTTAAATTACAGACATCCATACAGGAATCAGATAAATGTTTCCAAGAAACAAAAAAAAACATGTATGTAACCAGAAAAAACATATATGTGCACAGCACTGAAAGTGTTTGATCATGGCATCAATAAAATCTTTGGAACCCACATTGCAGCCCTGAGAGGGTTAAATTAAAGATATGCATACAGGAATCAGATAAATGTTTCTAAGAAACCAGAAAAAACATATATGTGCATAGCAGTGAAATGGTTCAATATGAAATAAAATCTTCAGAAAAACACACTGAAGTCATGTGAGGGTTAAATTAAAGATATCCATACAGGAATCAGATCATTTTTTTCCAAGGAACCAGAAAAAAACATATGTGCACAGCATTGAAAGGGTTTTCATCATGGCATCAATAAAATCTTTGGAACCCGCATTGCAGTCTTGAGAGGGTTAAATTAAAGACATGCATACAGGAATGAGACAAATGAAAAAAAGAATAAAAAAACATATGTGCACAACATTGAAAAGGGTGCAACATGAAATAAAATCTTTGGAAAACATACTGAAGTCATGAGAGGGTTAAATTATAGGTACCATACAGGAACCAGATCAGTTTTTCCTCTGCCACTTATTTAAGCACTGACAGAAAATTATTTCATTACATTAAGTTAAAACAATAACACAGAACTTGTATTTGACAGCTGACAGAAGTTTCCCTTGCCTCTTGTTTACATAAGTGATTGATAATAGTAAACAGTCTGAAGCACTCTTTACAATTTGTACAGAGAAAACTATTACTGCAAAATGCTGACTCATCATTTTTTGATTGCTTCCTACCACCCACCCTATAATAACCAAGGGCAATGTTTTTAACCATTCCATTCTACTGGTCCTAAGCGTCCTCCATACC
Organism: Pictodentalium vernedei; assembly: GCA_031216915.1. NCBI lineage: Eukaryota > Metazoa > Mollusca > Scaphopoda > Dentaliida > Dentaliidae > Pictodentalium > Pictodentalium vernedei. The sequence continues at coordinate 217,245,275 of CM062289.1, read as the reverse complement.
AAATAACAGTTCTCTGCTCTGTGTGGTTTGGGAAACATGGGATTTTTTAATTTTTTCTGTTTTAGCCCCTGGGGAAAATTTGGAGGAGGGGGGGAATCAATCATTTACTTAGGACCCACTTATACTACATGCCAAATTTGGTTGAAATTGGTCCACCGGTTCTTGAAATAGAAATTTTTGGCAGAGACCAAAATGGATATGCCCCCCACAGAGAGCCCAAATATTGACCTACCAACTTCCCTTGAACAAACAAACTTTAATCTTCTACACCAAAGAATGTTCCAAATATCAAGGCATTCTCTCTGGTGGTTCATGAGAAGATTTTTAAAGGTTTTTAAGCTTTTGGGACATAAGCCAGAGCCCGAATATGGCAGCTGCTTCATTTAAAGAAAATAGAAAGGGTATACTCCATAGATACAGTCAGGTGAGCTGAAAAAGTGCTGGACAAAATTGTGTGCACAGAAGAATGGATGGTTAACAGGTGGATGCAGGGATGGACAGATGGACAAGCTGATTCCAGTATACCCTCTACAACTTTGTCGCAGGAGTCTAACACACAAATCTGAAAACAACATTCCTTGGTTTTGGGAGAAGAGACATCTAAAAGTTCACTGAATAGCGGGGGAGAAATTTGAAAAAAATCGTGCACTTTGTGACAAGTCTTTGAAACTTGGCATGCTTAATGGTATGGGCAGACAGTTTTCAAAAACCACCGCAAACAAATTGGCATTGGCCTCTAATGACCTTGACACACAAAATTCAAAATGGCCACCCGAAGATAAAATCAGCCTTGTGTTAAGGTTGTTGTCAATGCCGCATGTTTGCTTCATATATGCATTATGGTGTTTAAAGAGTACAGAAACCCTTGCCGTTATCGTTTGTGTCGTTTTAGGGTAAAGGTCAATGGTCATTTTCAAGGTCATTTTCAAGGTCATTTTAGCAAAACAGTGCGTGAATTTTGAGGTATACAAATTATCCATTGCGCGTTACATCATTAAGTAATTATGTGTCCACCAATGGTTCGAATCTTGGCAATGGTAACCTGCTATAGTTTGTGGGTACTCTTGATTGGTGTTTAATGTCACTATCAATAGCTAAGGTCATATCGCGACACAAAGAGAAAGAGGAGAAATATGTTCAGGCAAAAGAGATCAACAATGATTCCTTCCACTGGTAGAAGGTTTACACTTCAGACAGCGACTACCGTGGTTCTATTCTTACTCCATGTCGGGACATTTTAGAAAAATCAACTTCTCGAGTCTGTTTTCTATAATTACAAAATCCTCTGCTTTTAGCACGAGGTGACTTCCACGTATTGCGCGAGACGATTCCTCCGCAACTAATGTGCGAGTTGAGATTCCTTCGCAACTACTGTGCGAAACGATTCCTCCACAACCATTGTGCGAGATGAAATTTAGAAAACAATACCTCGACATAATTCCAGGGTACCCACCCGATACAAATCCTCTGCTTTTAGCATGAGGTGACTACCACGTATTGCGTGAGACGATTCCTCCACAACTAATGTGCGAGTTGAGGTTACTGTGCGAAACGATTCCTCCACAACCATTGTGCAAGATGAACATTAGAAAACAATACCTCAACATAATTCCGGGGTACCCACCCGAGTACTAATAGCTGATATAACCATACCCATATCAGCCTTGCACGTAGTGTAAACAAAACCTACGGCTTATACCAACTTCTCTACACGCTGATAACAGCTGTTTAAATGATCCACTGTACGTGGCAATTCCACAAGCTGATCTAATCATATCACTTATATACGTAGCGTATCCTCAAAGTCTACATAATACACCATTCTTAACACACTGATACCAGTCGTGTACACAGTCTTCTTAAAGACTGAACTGAAGCAGAGAGTAAAAGCACAAGACTATTCTCTTCTATAAACATAATGACAGAGTGAGCCTAATCCATGCTCTGTAGTACCACTCACCCCCTGTAGTGTAAAATCGCACCTCAGTACAGCTTCAACAAGCTGCTTGTCACTACAGACAACACAACAGTCGAAATATTTCTCAAGCGCATACACGCTATAATAACTGACCACAACATAACACCAAGTGGTCTATGTAAACACAATCTAAACGCAAAATCTTATGTATTTGTTTATTTGATACGACCTTACGGTCGAAACTATAGTCATACCAGCGGCTCTGCCGGACAATATCCTTTGAAATGTTGACAATTAATTACTCAGGCAATGTACTCAGCCTAATAATTGGAAAGCACATTACCTACAAAAATACAGCACACACGTGCTGATGAGCCTTTTGGTATGGCCATATTTCATACTGCGCACTGACACTGATACGGCCTTACACACTAAAAATAGAGCCAGATCATTTTACTGGAAACACTGACGGCCTCGGCGTCGTATCATGGAAAGCACATGCATTCAACAATATAGCATGCAATTATAGATGAGCCTTAGAGAGAGGTCTAGGGGTGAGTGGAGGAAACGGGTAGCTAAGCCATCCACCTTTGGTCCTCCACCAGTGCCATCGACCATCACACATGCCAAATACTGATACGATCTCACAAATAAAACAGTGTACACGTAGTATATTTGAATTGCATCCAATTAGTGAAACACGTATTTTCACACGCAGCAGTTACTCAAAAACCACAAACAACACGCTGTATCATGCGCTAAATAAGTAACCCGTACCTATGCTCAGCCTACAGCTGATGGAGCACAATCCATTTTCATAAGCAGTGAAAAGTTACATAACTCCATGGGGTGGAAGTCCACCCATATGAGTGTCCAAAACATGGACTACAATCTATAACAATTCTCTGCTCATACACTCAGCGTGCAGAGAGCCGTGACCGCATACTCTAAGAATATTGGAGGGATACCACCCACCCCACATACACACTATGTCGGATCCACCGAATGTCTCACACCAAACATGCAGTGGTAAACATGCAGCCACAAGACTAGCTCTTGAGACATCCTAACTCTCTCTTCTCTAAAAATCATGTAACGGACTCCCAAAACTGCCTGAAAGCATGCCTTTGTTTCTGCCTCCCCCATTTCAATCAAACATTCAACCTTGTAACTGATCTTAAAACACAAAAGTAACATATAAAATGTATTTCCCATAACAAAAAAACACAAAGAAGTAACTATTTTATAATTTTTTGTGTCAAAAGGGCCGAAATATGAAATGACGTTTTTTCATTGGTGGCCATTTTGAATTTTTGAATTTCAAGGTCAACAGAGGTCAATGCCACTTTGTTTGCAGTGGTTTTTAAAAACTCACTGCCCATACCTATCACCATGCAAAATTTCAAAAACTTGTCACTAAATGCACGATTCCACCAAAATTTAACTAATTCCTCCCCCGCTAGAAGGAGGCAAAGAAAGCTGAAGACATTCTGGAAGGACAGACATAGTGTATTACCAAAAGCACAAAAGATACTGAAAGATAAACAAGAGGCCCCAGGGGGGCTGAGGGCACTCACCTGACAAGGTAGACTAAATATCAACCCAAGGAATTGATTTCAACAAGCTGTATCTGCCCCTCCTAAGAAAAGCTTACACCAAATATCCAAAGATTCTGACTGGTGGATCTAAAAAAAAAGATTTTTAAAGAAAATTTCTCAACAAAGTTACAGGGAGCCCAAATATGAACCCAGGGACTTGGCTTTAACAAACTTGAACCCTCATACCCCCCCCCCCCCCCCCCCCCCCCCCCCCCCAAGGATGCTGCACATCAAATATCTAAACATTCCGACTGATGGATCTGAAGAAGATTTTTTAAGAAAATTCCTCATTTTGAACTAAGTTCCAATTCGAGCTTCCGCAGTGAGCCCAAATATTGACCTAGGGACATGGCTTGAACAAACTTGAATTCCCCCCCCCCCCCCAAGGATGCTGCAAACCAAATATCAAAAGCATTCTGACTGCTGGATCTGAAGAAGAAGATTTTTAAAGAAAATTCCTCATTTTGAACTAAGTTATCATTCAAGCTTCCACAGTGAGCCCAAATATGAACCCAGGGACTTGGGTTGAAAAAACTTGAATCTCACCCCCTAAGGATATTGCATGCCAAATATCAAAACATTCCAACTGCTGAATTGGAAGAAGATGATTTTTAAACAAAAATTCCTCATACTGAACTAAGTTATAATTCAGGCTTCCACAGGGAGCCCAAATATGAATCCAGGGATTCGACTTTAGACTTTAACAAACTTGAATCTCCCCGCCCCCCACCCTCTGTCCCCCCCCCCCCCCCCCCCCCCCCCAGGATGCTGAACACCAAATATCAAAACATTCCGACTGCTGGATCTGAAGAAGAAGATTTTTTAGAAAATTTCTTTTTTTGAACTAAGTTACAGTGAGCCCAAATATGGACTTAGGACATGGCTTAAACAAACTTAAATCTCCCTGCCCCCACCCTCTGTCCCCCCCCCCCCCCCCCCCCCCCCCCCAGGATGCTGAACACCAAATATCAAAACATTCCGAATGCTGGATCGAAGAAGAAGAAGATTTTTTAAGAAAATTTTTTTTTTTGAACTAAGTTACAGTGAGCCCAAATATTGGACTTAGGACATGGCTTAAACAAACTTGAATCTCACCCTCCTAAGGACACTGCATACCAAATATCAAAAGATTCTGCCTGCTGGATCTTGAGAAGAAGATTTTTAAAGAAATTTGCCTGAAATGCACTGAGTTGAAATTCAGGCTCCTATACTCAGCCCAAATATGAGCCCAGGGGACCGATTTGTATAAACTTGAATCAGATCCACCTCACAATGTCGCATACCAAATATCAAAAGATTCTGCCTGCTGATCAAGAGAAGAAGATTTTTTAATAAATTTGCCTGAAATGCACTAAGTTCAAATTCGGGCTTCTATAGTGAGCCCAAATATGAATCCAGGGGGCCGATTTGAACAAACCTGAATCTGACCCCCCAAGAGATGATGTACACCAAATAGGAAAGAATTCTGCCTGGAGGATCTGAAGAAGATTTTTTTTTAATTTTGGAAAGAAATTCATGGGTGCTATAGGAGTTATGCCCCTTGTGCTGCCCCCTGTGGGGTGCGGCAAGTTTTTTTTGTACAAGTTTGAATTGACATATGATAGGAAACATGCACACCAAATTTGGTTGAATTTGATCCAGTAGTTTGTGAGGAGTAGTCGATAATGTAAAGTTCACGACGGACGATGACGGATGACGATGGTCAACGAAGGATGACGACGACAACAGACGATGACGTACGGTAAGTGATAAGTTAAGCTCCCTTCAGTGAGCTAAAAATACATTCTGGGATTGAAAACACTTACAGAGACTTGGAAAACAAGATCTTTGATGGCCCCAATGCTAATTTGTGATGTGAACAAAATGGCAAACTTCTCCTTCGTAACAGTCTGCAAAAAAAGTTAATATGTATATAATTTTATTATTATACAACAAAATAATCCAACTCATGTAAATTTTCTGAAATCACAAGAAAAAACCTTCTTTTACTGGTAAACATACCTTTTGCATCCTAATATCAAGATGCATCAAGGTTCATCCAATAAAGTGTCAAAATAGTCATTCAGTAGAAACTGGAGTTTGCTATCAGGAAGATGGATAAAACAAAATGATATAGTAAAAGGCCATTAAATTTTGCATCTGTCTGGAGATTTGACATTTCAAACATTTCTGATGGAGAAAAAAAACAATGCAGTAATAATTACACTTTTCACAGGAAGCATTTTTTAACAAATGAAGCACACAAAAATAAATCAGAATATAAAATAAATTTTTTCAAACATAAGAAATGCTAATAACCCACTTCTCACCTATTTTTTCTTTGTTACAGTTTCTTGGACAAATAGTAGGATAACCATATCAAATAAGTTCAATAACAGTTGAAATTCTTTTTAGTCACAAAGTGCTGGAAATGAACAAAACTGATGGGTGCAGTTTTTAGCTCGCGTGAAATCATAGACGGGGAGTAAATTGCACCCTTAAAATGTTAGTGCATGAATTTTCGAGGGAATATTGTCACTAAACACCAGAAACCTTAACCCTTTGGACTCTAGTAGTATCTTGCATGCCAGTTCAATGGCAGCAATTAGAAGAGTCCATATTCATTATTTGGGGTAGACTAATCAATATTTTCAACGTGCAGCCTCAGGGCTGCACGTTGAAAATATTGATTGGTCTACCCCACACATTTACTGAAAAGCCATCCTATTTAATGACGTTATGACATACCATGTTCCTGGCCCAAAAATGGCTGCTCAAGGGGTTAAATGTATAAGGAATCACTGAATTATGACAGTAACTTGCCACAGAGTACTGCTTTCTCAAAACAACACACATTTATATGCCCTAGCTCTCAGTATATTAGTGCTTCACAACATTTTTCAACAAGTGCATTTTTTAGCTCCCGGAAAATAGAAAACACGGGTGCTGACGGGAGCAATTGCACTTGTACCCATCTCATTTCCAGGACTGGTTACAAAACATTCCAAACAGCTTGTAAATTAACTTACCATTTCTAAGAAGCTGCATAAATGTTTTGCCTGTGGATGAGCAGACACAATGAACAATAAATTGCTAGTAAAAATCAGTAATAATTTTTATTATATATCCATAACTGTATTTCTCACGATCACATGTATTTTAGGGGCATGCAATAATTTTAACCAGAAAGCGCTAGTGCGATCTGATAAAACACTTTGGTAATGAAGCAGCATATTTGCCAATGCAAACAAACTTTGAACAGCATCATGTTAAGTTGAAGTAGTTCTCAGGAAGCATGACTAAATCAATCATGAAAATGAAAAAATTTATAGTAATTTATATATTTTTTATACTTACCAATGACCCAGACTTAGCTGGTGCTAAGCCTTAAAAATTCAGGACCAAATACAAATTTTGCAACCCTAATCCACAAAATTTGCATCCAAATCCCAACTAGAGTGATGTCACGCATGCAGCCCGACTGTCCCAGCAATGGCAATGCTTAGACACAATGGATTTTTAACCACAAACTTTTAAGCAAAAATATAAAAATGCATTTTTGAAAAAAGAAAACAAAAGTGCCTAATTGGCGCCCTGGGAGGGGGGGGGGGGGAGGGGGGGATTACGTGAGTTTAAAAAAAAGTTCCACATGGAGTGACTGCAAATAGTTAATGAAAGTGTCAATGACACTGCAGCTCAACTTGTTTAAGACATGTACATGTATAGTATGTGACACAGCAATGACAAACATCTCGGTCATGACCTGATAACAAAGGTACATATAAAGTATTGTAACGGTCTGTACATAAATACTGACCAAAGCCTGTAACAAATGTATAGGTAAAGTATTGTAAAGGTGGGTGACAGATGCTAAACTAGAAAAGAAATCTTTGAGTCCCAGAGTGGGTCTGACTGAACCCCAAAATATTTGTTCTCATAGCACTGTGATAACAAAGACACCCCAAAACAGACTCGTTTCTGTCCCAAGGTGAAAACAAAGGTACCCAAGAAGTTCCGTGAAGATCAGTTCATAAATACGAGCTGTATAGAAGTTGTGACAAAAAACTGATTGGACCTAATTTCGATACAAAATGGCCACTGGCAGCCATCTTGAATTTTGGAGCGCACCCAGAAACACTCGTTCTCGTCCCAAGGTGATAACAAAGGTACCCAAGAAGTTTCGTGAAGATCGGTTGATAAATACAGCCTCTAGCCCGAGCCGAATTGACATGTACACTTACAGTGTATAAGTAGCACTGAATAAATCTAAGTTCATCTAATTTGCATAATTTCTACACGAAAAAAACCTGTACTATATGTGATGTATTCCATGTTACTAAACATTCATACACAAATTTAATCAAATCAGAACTTTCATTCAGAAGTTCTGTACAAAAAACTGATTGCACTAATTTTGGTACAAAATGGCTGCTGGTGGCCATCTTGAATTTCGGACAACACCCCAAAACACTCGTTCCCATCCCACGGTGATAACAAAGGTACCCAAGAAGTTTTGTAAAGATCGGTTCATAAATACGGCCTCTAGCCTGAGCTGTATAGAAGTTGTGTACAAAAAACTGATTAGACCTAATTTCGGTACAAAATGGCCACTGACAGCCATCTTGAATTTTGGATCGCACCCAGAAACACTCGTTCTCATCCCAAGGTGATAACAAAGGTACCCAAGATGTTCCGTAAAGTTCGGTTCATAAATACAGACTCTAGCCCAAGCCGTATTGACATGCGTACTTACTGTGAGTAAGTACCACTGAAAAAATCAAAGTTCATCTAATTTGCATAATTTCTGCACGAGAAAAAAACCTGTATTTTATGTGATGTATCCCATGGTACTAAACATTCACACAAAAAATTATTCAAATCAGCACTTTCATATGGAAGTTCTGTGCAGACAGACGGACGACTGGCCATGGCATAAGCTCAAATTTGGTTTCACCAATGTTGAGCTAAAAATGCATATTGGAGGAAAGACAGAAAAAAAAATGCCTAATTGGCAGTGGCTGGGCAGGGAAATAACTTCAACAATTTTCATTGGATGATTGTGATCATCAAACTTGACCTAGAGGCATGTACTGAAAATAATTGAAATCTGTTAACTTTTGTTTAAGTTATGGCATAAAGAAAGTTCGGACAGACAGATGGACTGACGAATGGACAGATGGACTGATGGACAGACTGACAGATAGATGGTCAGAGCGAGCTCTGTGCTATATCCCTCTCTTGTCTGAGGGGATAATGAAAGTGTCAATGACACTGTAGCTTAACTTGTGTATGTGTTGTGTTTGACGAAAAGGATAATGTTCAACATTTATGAAAGGGCTATGAAATAAGACAAGAATTGTGATAATTGGGAATATGTTAATTTCTGTTCCCTGTATGCTACATTTTTAATAAAAATAATATGAGGTGTACACAGTACTAAAGAGCTGAGGGGTGGGTTAATATGACCTCACAGTTAATGTATGTGGCCCTCACAGTTAATGTATGTCAATGAAAGTTACCAAGTTACAGTGAAATTATTCCAAAATGAGTCATCCTATCAAATTACACTGAAATCCCTTCATAAATATGGCCTGTAGACTATGCTAAAGGTTTTCGGGCTTCAGGCCTGTGTAGCCATGATGGTAGACCGATTGTAACTAAAAGAGAATGACCTCATCTCGACATTATACTGAGTCATTCTACTAAGTTATAATGAAACCCCTTCACAAATACAACCTGTTGTCTGTACTAAAGTTTTTTGGGTTTTGGGCATGGGAAGCCATCATGGTTGAATGATCACGACCAAAAGTGGGCGTTGTCATCTGGGAATAATCTGGAGTGATCCTACGAAGTTACAATGAAACCCCTTCATATATATGACCTGTAGACTGTGCTCAAGGTTTTGGGGCTTCGAGCCCCTGAAGCAATCACAGTTGACCAAACATGACCAAAAGAGGATGTAATCATCTAGGCATTATATGGAGTCAACCTAACAAGTTACAATGAAATCCTTCCATAAATATGACCTATAGACCATGCTAAAGGTTTTGGGGTTTTGGGCCGGGCTGCCATCAGGGCTAAATGATCGCGACCAAAAGGGGATGTTCTCATCTAGACATTATTTGGAGTCATCCTACCAAATTACGTTGAAATCCCTTCATAAATATGACCTCTGGACCGTGATTAAGGTTTTCAGGCTTCGGGCCCCTGTAGCCATCACAGTTGCCCAATTGCATCCAAAAGGAGTCGTTTTCATCTAGACATTATATGAAGTCAACCTACCAAGTTACAATGAAATCCCTTCATAAATATGACCTGTAGACTGTGCTATAGGTTTTCGGGCTTTGGGCTCAGGCAGCCATCATGGTTGAATGAGCACAACCAAAAGGGGACATTCTCACCTGGGCATCATCTGGAGTGATCCTACGAAGTTACAATGAAATCCATTCATAAATATGACCTGTAGACTGTGCTCAAGGTTTTCGGGCTTCGGGCCCCTGTAGCAGTCATAGTTGACCAATCATGACCAAAATGGGATGTCATCATCTAGGCATTATATGGAGTCAACCTAACAAGTTACAATAAAACCCTTCCACAAATATGACTTATAGAGTATGCTAAAGGTTTTTGGACTCGGGGCAGCCATCAAGGCTGAATGATTGTGACCAAAAGGGGACGTTCTCATCTAGACATTATTTGGAGTCGTCCTACCAAGGTACAATGAAATTCCTTCATAAATATGGCTTGTGGATCGTGCTAAAGGTTTTCAGGCTTTGGGCCCCTGTAGCCATTACACTTGCCCAATCATGTCCAAAAGGGGCAGTTCTCATCTAGACATTATATGAAGTAAACCTACGAAATTACAATGAAATCCCTTCATAAATATGGCCCGAAGACTGTGCTAAAGGTTTTCGGGCTCGGGCAGCTATCATGGGTGAATGATCGCAACCAAAAGGGAACATTCTCATTTAGACATTATTTGGAGTCATCCTACCAAGCTACAATGAAATCCATTCATAATTATGCCCTCTAAACTGTTCTAAAGGTTTTCGAGCTTCGGGCCCCTGTTGCCGTCACGGTTGCCCAAAAGGGGACGTTCTCATCTAGACATTATATGAAGTCAACCTGTCAAGTTACAATGAAATCCCTCCATAAATATGACCTGTAGACTGTGGTAAAGGTTTTCGGGCTTCGGGCTCGGGCAGCCATCATGGTTGAATAATTGCAACCAAAAAGGGCCATTCTCATCAGGGTATCCTGTGGAGTGATCCTACAAAGTTACAATGAAATCCCTTCATAAATATGACCTGTAGACTGTAGGTTTTCGGGCTTTGGGCACCTGTAGCCGTCACAGTTGACCAACCACGACAAAAAGAGGATGTCATTATCTAGGCATTATATGGAGTCAAACTAACAAGTTACAATGAAATCCTTCCATAAATATGACCTTTTGACTATGCTAAATGTTTTTGGGCTCGGGCAGCCATCAAGGCTCAATGACCATGATCAAAATGGGACGTTCTTATCCAGACATTATTTGGAGTCATCCTACCAAGGTACAATGAAATCCCTTCATAAATTTGACCTGTAGACTGTGCTAAAGGTTTTCAGGCTTTGGGCCCCTGTAGCCGTCACAGTTGTCCAATCACGTCCAAAAGGGGACTTTCTCATCTAGACATTATGTGAAGTCAACCTATCAAGTTACAATGAAATCCCTCCATAAATATGACCTGCAGACTGTGCTAAAGGTTTTCGGGTTTTGGGCTCGGGCAGTTGTCACAGCTGATAGATCACGCCCAAATGGGGAAATTCTCATCTAGACATCATATGGAGTCATCCTACCAAGTTACAATGAAATCCCTCCATATTAAACATGACCTGCAGACTGTGCTGAAAGTTTTTGGGTTTCGGGCTTGGGCAGCCATCACAGTGGACAGATCTTGCCCAAAAGGGGACGTTCTCATCTAGGCATTATACAGTGGCATCCTACCAAGTTACAATGAAATCCCTACATAAATACTACCTGTTGACTGTGCTAATGGTTTTGGGCTCGGGCAGTCATACAGGTTGACCGATCACGACCAAAAGGGGATGTTCTCATGTAGACATGACCTAAAACCTGCATATGAAATTTCGTGACAATCAGACAAGAACTACCGGGTGTAGCCTGTACTTAAAGGTTGAATAAAAAATCTTTAACCACAAACTTTAACCAAAACTCCAAATGTCAACTAAACAGGAAAAAAAACCCACTTGAACCTTCAGTAAAAAACTTTAACCACAACTCTAAATATTAACAGGCGGACGGACGGACGGATGGACGGATGGACAGAAGGACAAAAGTCATCACTTTCGCCCTCACTGTAAACAGTCGGGCTAAAAATCAATGTCCTATATGGTCCTCCATACTTTTGTCCACTGCACATGCGCAGTGTCAAGTATGTACTGAAATTGGCACCTAATCTTCATTCTTACAACCAGTGCCTGGTAAATGTTATATAATCAGCAGGGAGGTATGAGTTCCCAACTCATGGGAGGGCGATCCCCATCTGGGTTATTGGTAAGTATAAAAATATATAAATTACCATAAATTTGTTCATATTTTTATACTGTACCAATGACCCAGACTTAGCTGAATAAAAAAAAGGCTGGAGGGCCTAGGACATAAAGGAAAATCCAATAGGCTCAATTACATATACACAGAATTATCCCCTCAAGGAGAAACAGGATTTACATATATCTTTCTTGTTTATACAAAAAAAGAAAGATATATTACCAATCCGTAATTGAGCACAATAACATCAATGATCTCTATTAACATCCAGTATAACCCATTATACAAATTTTTTAAAGAAAAGCCAATAAATAAAGATAGTCCAGAGAATAAGACTCTTTATACTCATTTAAAAGTGTCCAAGGATTGTATATTAACGCTCGTATGGCACGTGACATATACAAATGCTTCACACTGAGCTACACTTTAAAAATATTACATAAATGAGATAAACATTAGCTTTACACTTTAAAACCATCCCAGCACCGACTCGGAATTACTGACTCCAGAGGAGGTATTCCTTTGCTTTTCACTATAAAGCAAGTGAAATAAGGGAACACCATCCCCCCCCCCCCCCCTTCCCCTTACTCTGGGTCAATCACCCCAGAACGAAGAGGGCAGCAGGACAGAGTTACTGCTGGAACAGAAAGCCTGCATAACTATAGTTGCAACTGTTTAGTGGACTGTTTAGTGGACGACATTCTGAGCAACAGATAACGGACCTAAATAACGAAGGTCGCCAGAAATAGACTCAAAATTTCTAAGGTAACAATTCATGAACGTAGAAGGCTGAGACCAGTATGCAGCCTTCATCAAATCGGTAATAGCAATACTATTAGCATAAGCCCAAGATGTAGACATGCGCGCTCAAATCTTAAGCACAGGCTGCTGAGTAGAAAATAATCTTTCATAAGCAGTACGGATAGTCAATTGAATCCACCTTGAAATAGAATGGACCGTGATGTCCCTTCTATTAGGCAGCAGAGACGGAAAGAAACGTTTTCGTCCCTTTCTGATAAACTCAGACCTACGTTTGTAAATACGCATAGCTCTAACTGGACACAGCAAAGGCCTATGGCCATCTGAGGATGGAAGAGCCTTAATAACAATAGGTTCAGGGTACTTATGAGGAGCCTGATTCCTAGCCAAAAATCCCACATTGGTAGTCAAAGTAATAGTATTACCAACACTACGATAGTGAGAATCATCAACAGATAGTGCATGAAGCTCACTAACTCTTCTAGCAGAAGAGAAGGCTAAGAGAAAAGCTGTCTTATAAGATAAGTATTTGAAGTCTACCATGTCAAGGGGTTCAAATGAACCCAAGCTAAATTCCACTTAGGAATTAACCTAAGGATTCTTGGTCTATTTATCAGAAAGTTTTTAACTAACTTTGATAAAGAGACATTAGATCCAATTTGTAAGCTATCATGATGAGCATAAGTATCCAATAGCATAGACCTATAACCCTTAATAGTTATTGGCTGCAGTTTGATCTCGTCAAACAAGTAGACCAAAAAATAAGCAATGTCTGGAATGGAGGGATCATAAATATCAATAGAATGATTCCTACACCAACGAGAGAAAACCTTCCACTTAGCAGCATAATTTAGCGAAGAGGAGGTCCTCCTACAGTTAGAAATTGCGTCCACTGCTCATCCTGTAAACTGTTTGCTGTGCAAGAAGGACCGCACAACAGAAATACGTGAAGGTTGAGACCTTGCGGGTTGTGATGCAGTGTGCACAATTTCCCCTGCGAAAGAAGGTCCTCCCACAGAGGAAGCTTCCGAGGAATGTCCCATAACAGACACCTGAGTAGATTTATCCATGGTCTGTGGGGTGACAGAGATGCTACCAACAGAATCTTGCAGTGAGATTGCTTGATTTTTAGCAATATCTGTTGAATCAACAAAGCTGGAGGATGCGTGTATCCCATCATTCCGTCTCAAGAGATCGAGAGAGCGTCTACTGTGAACGCCCGAGGATCTGGGCATGGTGACACATACATCTGCAACAGATTGTTGAGATGCGTCGCAAACAAGTCTATCATCGGACGATCCCATTGGTAGCAGATCTGATTGAATACTCATTTATTGAGAGTCCATTCTGACGGCAACATATGATCTTTCCGAGAAAGGGAGTCCGCTAGAACATTCAGACGACCCAGAATATGACGGACCGACAGAAGAACCTGATGCTCTAGGACAAACAGAAGGATTCTTTCTGTTGAGTTGAACAACGGAATGGAATGAGTGCCTCCCTGGTTCCGAATATATGCTACTACTGTCGAATTGTCGGACAATATTTGAACATGTGAATTCTGAATAATGTTCATCCAATGATATAGCGCAAGCCAAATTGACATCATCTCTTTGATGTTTATGTGCTTGTTCAGGAATTGCGGATCCCAAAGACCCTGGCACCTTGAATATGTTGGGCTCAATGTCGCGCCCCAAACTGTTTGACTCGCATCTGTCATAATTATAGAATTCGGATCCGGCAGTTGCAGTGGAACTCCCTGAGTTAACCACTGAATATCTGCCCAAGTCTGAATATCGTGTTTTACTTGGTTCGACAAGACGATGTTCATTTCGAGCGAATGAATCTGCACACTCCAATTATGAGTAAAAAATATCTGGAGTGGAGGAGTGCGTAGACGCCCCCATCGGAATAAGATCCGCGGCGGCTCTGCACACACCTATTAGTCGCATAAATTCTCTCGATGTAACTACATCTGATCTGAGTGTAGACAAAAGCGAGCATAACAACTGACTAATTTCATTCTGGGTAACGGCAGACGAACCAGATTGTTGTGCGTCTCAAAGCTCATTCCCAAGTGAATGAATGACTTGGACGGAACTAGATCCGACTTCTTTTTGTTTACTATAAAACTGAGACGTCGGAGCAATTGAAGCAGACTCTCAACATCCTTCTTAAGCGTTAATTTGTCGCCATAGCTCTGAAGAATGTCGTCCAAGTAGGCCGACGTTACCGCAGACGAATGAGCTCAAAAATGAGTCATTACCGAGTTCATTATTCAAGTGAAGGCCCAGGGCACTAGATTCAGTCCAAAGCACATTGCTGAGAACTTATAAACGACTCCTAGGACAGCGAAGTGAAGGTACTTTCTGAACGCCAGATGTACCATGACGTGAAAGTACGCATCCTTGAGATCTATGCTCGCAGCATAGTCGTTCACTCGAATGCTCGCTCTCACCGATCGAATGGTCTCCATATAAAATTTCTGAGCCACGACCAGCTTGTTTATCCAGCTTAGATCTATAACTGGATGGAACGAGCCATCTTGTTTTGGTACCAGGAACAGGTGACTGTAAAAACTGGGAGATTCCTGGTTTTCTGTGACCTCTATTGCGTTCTTCTCCAGAAGAGATTGCACCTCTGATAGAAGCAAATCCCTCTTCTGAATGTTTGATGGAATCTGAGTCCATCATGGACTTTGTGTTAACAGAGGTTTTTCTCTGAAGGACAGTTTTAGACCTTCTGAAATAACCTCCTGAACCCATCTGTCGTCCGTAATTGACAACCAATTGGTCAAGAATCTTGACAGCCTTCCGCCCACTGGAGCGCAATAGAGGTTTTGACCTTCACCTCCTGTACCTGCGAGGCTTGCAGGAGGAGAAACTACGTGCTCCCCGACCCACACCTTGACCAGTCGACCTAGAGGCATCTGACCGGTTGTCTCGGCCAGTATTACGTCCCCTACCAGAGTCGCTACTCTGACGGTCTCTGGAGTAAGACGTAGAGGCTTTCTTAGATCCTCTATAGGAACTTCCTTTGGACGTACTCGCCCCAGAAGTACCTGACTTACTCCTCTCTGCTGAGTCCGCTTTTTTTTAAACAGACTTTAAGAGCAGAGAGTCCGAAGCTTTCTTGGTAATCTGATCGTAGATTAGTGAAAGCTTACCATCAAAGAGAATTTCTCCTGAAACCGGAGCAACTCGAAGAGAGTTTTTCACCTTAGAATCCACCCTAGTAGATGAAGCCAGGGCAGCATCACGTCTGACTAACTCGAAATTTGCCACTGAAAGGGCGGAGTTATATGTGGAATATGCGATTGCCTTCGAAAGAACTCTCAAGGAAGTTTGAACATCCTGGAATTCTTTACCATTGAGACGTTGTGATAACGCTCTCGTAAGGTGATCTGCGTAAGATAAGGCGTCTAAACTGGTTCTGTTAGACAAAATTGTCGTCTCTAATGTACTGGAGAGAATCAACATAGACGCCAGCAATGACAACTCCAAGTCTTCTGCCTGGTCATCTAAACGCAGAGGAACTCTCGGAACGCCCTGTCCTGCCGTTTCAAATTTATTTCTACTGTTAATGAACGGCAGATGTAGAGCTTGTTGCAATAAGAAACTGGATCTGCTAGTCTTAGACGCTAGCCTAAATATATCGTCATTCAGCAATTCAAACGTCCGTGAGACATTGCTGGACTGGGCCGGAAACTCAGGCGCGACATCCTTAGTCTGTATCCATTGATGCTATCAGTCTCTTATCTGGTATCGCAGCTCTCTGGTCCGGAGGAACAACTTCTGGAAGGTGTTGCCGGATGAAATCCACGGCCACCTTATGTTGTTCTACAATGGAAAAATCCAGCTGCCCAGATTCCTTTTCACCATCCGACTGGACCAAATGTGAATCTTGGTCGTCCCTATCAGACATTGCAGGGAAGCGTACCGACCCAGCTTCCTCAGAGAGTTCCTGATCGGAGTTTCCGAAGGTTGCTAGGATGCTGCAATGAGTTGCACTATCTGTGATAGCAAGTCCATCACGGAGGCCTGTGGAGCTGCGGTCTTACGTTGTTTAGCCGCTGGAAGCTCCTTCACCGCTGCCTCTTGCATAATTCTTTTATGCGAACGTCCCGACTGCTAAGGCCTCGTGTCCTTGGCTACCGGATGGAGTGACCTGGTCGACATGGAATCCTTGGTCGGTGAAGCAGGCTGGATATCTGAGGTCACATAGCCAAGGTGTGGTCGTGTGTGCTGGCGTGTGGAAGAGGAATCCAATAGACCAGCCTCCCCCAGATGTTTATGCGAAGGAGCATCCCGAGAAGGAGGAGTGGACGTATGCTCTGACTGACGAACATTATGTACAACAACATCTGTCCCCAGATGTTGTTGTAAGCGAGAGGGGCCTCCCTCGTTCATGGTCCGGGTAGACCTGAATGAGCTAGCTACCGGACTGACTGGCTTCCTCTGATCCATCCTCCGATCCGTCGTTGCTGGGTGTGCATGATCCGAGATTATAGAGCTCGCAACACCCCTTCTCCTCTCCTTGACCGCAACGGGCGAACCCGGCGTAACATCACCCATTCTACGAGTGATAGCTTTGCCGGGCGAGCTAGCTGGCGACAAGGTCGTCAATCCTACTAAGGATCTAGGCACTTGTCGAATTTCTATGAGCACTTTTGCCGCTAGCTCATTTGATTGCCATGACGGCACCACACTTCCTGAAGACATCATGGAAGCATCACCCTGTTCTTGTTCCTCTAAAAAAGAGACTGAAAAACTAGAGTAACCCTGTGGTCAAGGTTAGTTAACATTTTGATTATTCTGGCCATAAGATATTTATCCTGTATTTAGGTGCCCTAAAAAGCAATTTGGTGAGCAAAGCTCTCCAGGCTCCCCAAGAAGTTAGGCAGTGCTTGTTTACTGTGGTAAACAAGCACCATTTTACCAGTAAAATAGGACCCAGTCACTAATGCTTGGGGTACAAGTTCTCAAAAATAGGCAACATGGGATATAATGATGAAATTTCAACATAGCAGCATTGTGTGTGCATAACGTCAGAGTAATTCATGCATTTTTAAATGTAAACTGTAAGACTGGCTAAAGGAAGAATGCTGATACACAACTGCAGAAAGTTCAGAGGTTATTGTAAATGACAACTTTTTTCACAGAAATGAATGCTAATCAATAGCTCTTATCTAAAGGTCTTGCCTAATGAGCACACCAAGTTCAAAAACAATCCTATGATGAATGTGGCCTGTTGGCCATGTCAAAGAATGTTGATGCACAAATGCAATAAATTCAAAGATTGTTGCTAACAGCAACAGTTTTTGATGGAAATGAAAAGAAAATCAATAGCTCCTATCTTTGTCACCCTGCATAAGCATACAAAGTTTCAAAACAACCTGATAATGAATGTGCCCTCTGAGGCATGCCAAAGGAAGATGTTAATGCACAAATGCACTAAGTAGAAGGTCATTGCTTTGTGGCAATGGTTTTTTTTATAGAAATTCATAAATATACCCTACAGAGAGTGCAAAAGGGATAAGTTGATGAACAAATGGAGTATGTTTAAAGGCTGGTGATAACGACAATAACTTTTTATGGAAATTAAAAAATAGCTCACATCTAGAGGTCACCCCAAACACACATACCAAGTTTCAAAGTGATCCGATCATAAATGTGCCCTCAAGGGTGTGTTGAAGGGAAATATTGAGGTTTGACTAAACTAAGTTCAAAAGTCAGCGGCAACATTTTTTGACAGAAATGGATGCCACCCCACACAAGCACACCAAGTCTGCAAGCGATCCAATCTTAAATGTGCCCTGCAGGGTGTGTCAAATGGAAATATTGATGCTTAACTGCACTAAGTTTTTACTAAGTTCATCAAAGGTAATTGCCAGTGGCAACATTTTTTGACGGAAATCGAAGAAAATCAATAGCTCCCATCTAGAGGTAACCCCAAACAAGCATACAAAGTTTCAAACCGATCTGATCATAAATGTGCCCTGTGGGGCATGCCAAAGGAATATATTGATGCCTGACTAAACTTAGTTCAAAGATCGTTGCCAGTGGCAACATTTTTTGACAGGATAGAATTGGAAGAAATTCGATAGCTCCAATCTAGAGGTAACCCCAAACAAGCATGCCAGGTTTCAAAGCAATCCGAACATAAATGTGCCCTGTCGCGTGTGCCAAAGGGAAGTATTGAGGTCTGACTGAGTTCTAAGAATGTTGGCCGCGGCAGCATTGTCAACGGAAATGGAAGAAAATCGATAGCTCCCATCTAGAGGTCTCCCCAAACAAGCATACCAGGTTTCAAAGCAATCCGATCACAAATGTGGCCTGTAAGGTGTGCCAAAGGGAAATATTGAGGTCTGACAAAAAGTTCTAAGAACGTTGGCCGCGGCAACATTTTTTGACGGAAATGGAAAAAATCGATAGCTCTCATCTAGAGGTCACCCCAAACAAGCATATCAGGTATCAAAGCAATCCAATCATAAATGTGCCGAAGGGAAATATTGTGGTCTGACTAAACTAAGTTCTAAGAACGTTGGTCGATGCAAAATTTTTTGACGGAAATTGAAGAAAATCGATAACTCCCATCTACAGGTCACCCTAAACATGCATGCCAGGTTTCAAAACAATCTGATCTTAAATGTGCCCTGTAGGGTGTGCCAAAGGGAACGTTGGCCGTGGCAACATTTTTTGACGGAAATGGAAGAAAATCGATAGGTCCCATCTAGAGGTCACCCCAAACAAGCATACCAGGTTTCAAAGCAATCCGATTATAAATGTGCCCTGTAGGGTGTGCCAAAGGGAAATATTGAGGTCTTCTGACAACACTAAGTTCTAAGAACGTTGGCCGCGGCAATATTTTTTGACGGAAATGGAAAAAAATTGATAGCTCACATTTAGAGGTCACCCCAAACAAGCATACCAGGTTTCAAAGCAATCCAATCATAAATGTGCCCTGTAGGGTGTGCTAAAGGGAAATATTGTGGTCTGACTAAACTAAGTTCTAAGAACGTTGGTCGCGGCAAAACTTTTTGACGGAAATGAAGAAAATCGATAGCTCCCATCTAGAGGTCACCCATAACAAGCATGCCAGGTTTTAAAGCAATCCAATCATAAATGTGCCCTATAGGGTGTGCCAAAGGGAAATATTGAGGTCTGACTAAACTAAGTTCTAAGAACATTGGCCGCGGCAACATTTTCTGACAGAAATTGAAGAAAATCGATAGCTCCCATCTAGAGGTCACCCCAAACAAGCATACCAAGTTTCAAAGTGATCTGATCATAAATGCGACCTGTACGTACATACATACAACCATACGTACACCGACGGACGAGAAGTGATGGCAATAGCTCAGCTTGACTTTCCTAAGTTAATCTAAAAATGCTGTCTGGTTAGTGATCGGTGGGGGTAGGGAGATTGTAAAGCCTAAAGGTGTATAAACTTGTGGAGACAACAAGGGACATGATTTCTTCTTGCAGTTATCAAACAATTTGTTTCTCGCTTTGTATGTAGCATAGGCTACCTAAAGCCTTTATTGTAAGTGCAGTCCAATTCTAACAAAGGTTTTCAAAACTTGAGGTAAAATAAACAGAAGGCAAAATTTCAAGCCAGAAACCTTGTGTTGAAAAATAAAGTGTCAACTTTCCAAGACCGCAGAGTTCACATAGAATGGAATCACAAACTGTCCCACTTACTCTAAACAATCGAATGGATGCCCCTGGAAGGTTAATTATTGCACAAAATGTCTTTCTCGTCCTGTGTGTAATTTTGTTACAGTGCCAAACAGAAATAAACTATGTCCACAAGCGATAGCCTAATGCAGTCAACCAGAGTTTTACTTTAGTTTCAGTTTAAAAAGTATGAAATTTAAACAGAGCGACCAGTTCGCACCGTATTTAAATTAAAATCCTTGTACATTTTCCATCCTCCAGATATAATGACACCTCTACATACACTTTTCAAAACACATTTCAGAGCTGATAATTTCTGATGTCTGGTGTTGAATAGAATCTTTTGAGTTTGGAATGTTCGGATGGACAATTTTTGGTGAATAAAATTAATCAACAGCGTTCTACAGGTGGCAAGGTCGAAGAATCAAGACTGGTTCTCTGGCAAAATTGCCCATTTCTCAGTAAAATCCTTTCAACTTTTCAAATTGTCGACTATTTTATTCAATTAGCAATTAATTACAGTGAATTCTTTTTTGGGGTTGGGAGTGTAATAAATACAGAACCACTGTTAGGCTCAAGTGGTATCCCAGCGCCACTCGCTCTCATCCAGTAATTGTTAACCCTTGGAAACATAAGTGGGGTTCTGTATTTAATTTGCTGAAAGGGCCGTGCAAATCAGAAAATTGGACTTGGAATTGATTCTGGAATCAGATTTGTGAAAGCAACACTTTTTTGGAATCAGCAGAACAATAATGTTCATGACTTTCCATGTCAAAATATTATGCAGTGGATGCGATTACATTTGGTTTCTTCAAAGAATATGTATCTCTATCTCTTGCTCATTCCACAGTTAGAACTCTCATAATGCTAAATACACTGCAAAGTTAATGACATTATCTATCACTGGAGTGGAAATGCTATGAATTGTACAAACTGGGACAAGGAGATGGACCATTGTGTAATTTTTGTTGTATCGTGTCAGTATTCATGTAGCACATGATATAAAGATGGTCCATTCATCCAAACACCTTAATGGGGGGACTATTATTGCCATATTAAGTTATAATAAAAATATGAGTTAGGTTATATGGTATGTTAGATTTTATTCGGTCACATGCCCACAATTTGATAACAAATCAAATCAAATTAGGAGGCTGGTTTGAAAATCAATTCGAAATTCAAATAATCACTGTGCCCTACAATTTGAAGTGCAGGTGTTACAACACAAAGGCTTCATATTCTGTGGATGTGCTTCATATTCTATGGATAACATATTATCTTTGCGGTAAAAGTATTTCATCTGTATGGATTTGCTTTGTAACAATTTATGGAAGAGTGCCTGTACATACTCTTCAATAGATTTTAACATGAAACAGTACAGCCTGGAGAGCTGATTCATTATTTATTTATTGGTGTTTAAGGTCACATACTTCTGCATAATGGCTAATTGTGACCACAACTTGGAGATAAAGTCAAGTACAGTCAATCGTTTATATCCCATGTTGCCTATTTTTGAGGACTTGTACCCCAAGCATTAGTGACTGGGTCCTATTTTACTGGTAAAATGGTGCTTGTTTACCACAGTAAACAAGCACTGCCTAACTTCTTGGGGAGCCTGGAGAGCTTTGCTCACCAAATTGCTTTTTAGGGCACCTAAATACAGGATAAATATCTTATGGCCAGAATAATCAAAATGTTAACTAACCTTGACCTTCGGAGCAAAGCTAAATATGATGCACAGTACACCACCCACCAATAAAGAAGTTCCATCACATTATGTCAGTAAAGAAAGATAGTATGGTCTGGACAAGAAAAAGTCACTAAGAAGTCACCAAGAAATAGCAATATTGACATTTGATGCATAACTGTGACCTTAACCATGAGGTGTGAAAGATAAATTCAATGTGAGACACATCATCAACTAATGATATGAATGTGCAAGAAGTGTCATCTAGTTATGTCAAAAGTAAAGAAATTATGGTTGTGCCAGGGCAATGTCATAAAGAAGGTATTTTAGCATTTGACATTAACAGTGCCCTTTAGCTTGGAATGTACATGTAAATGTGGTACACACCTTATCATCTACAGATGATATATACGCATAAGAAGTTTCATCCAGTTGTTCAAGTAGAAGGGAAATTATGGTATGGACAAACAAAATGTTAACAACGGAGAGATGGATGTTGGAGATGCATAACGCTGACCTGAAATCTTGGAAGGCAAAATTGATGTTTGATGCATCAACAACTAATATGTTTGTGCAAGAGGTTTTATCTAGTTAGAATAAGCTATTAATTGAAAATAGAATACGTTTTCATTTTTGGAATTCACTAAAAGAAACAATCCATTCCTCTTCTGGATAGTAAGCTGAGTTTGGACACTTTTTGAGAATAGTTCTGACTGGTTTTTGCAATTATGTTGGGTAAAGAGTTGATATGGATGAGATTTACGCTAAGTCTATACAGTGCACAGGAGTAGCTACTCAGTTGATAATGGACATTTTTTATAACCAGAAAATGTGAACAAGAGGCCCTAAGGGGCCTGAGGGCACTCACCTGACATGGTAGCCTAAATATCAACCCAGAGAATTGATTTCAACAAGTTGCAACTGCTCCTTCTAAGAAAAGCTTATACCAAATATCCAAAGATTCTAACTAGTGGATCTAAAAAAAAAAGATTTTTAAAGAATATTCCTCATAATGAACTAAGTTATAATTCAGGCTCCCACAGGGAGCCCATACATGAACTCAGGGACTTGGCTTTAACCAACTTGAATCTCACCCCACTAAGGATGCTGCACACCAAATATCAAAACATTCCAACTGCTGGATCTGAAGAAGAAGATTTTTTAAAGAAAATTCATCATTTTGAACTAAGTTACAATTCGAGCTCCCACAGTGAGTCCAAATATGGACCTAGGGACATGGCTTGAACAAACTTGAATCTCACCCCCTAAGGATGCTGCATACCAAATATCAAAACATTCTGAAGAAGATTTTTAAAGAAAATTCCTCATTTTGAACTAAGTTATAATTCGGGCTACCACAGTGAGCCCAAATATGAACCCAGGGACTTGGCTTGAACAAACTTGAATCTCACCCCCTTAAGCATGGTGCATACCCAATATCAAAAGATTCTGCCCGCTGAATCTTAAGAAGAAGAATTTCAAAGAAATTTGCCTGAAATGCACTAAGTTCAAATTTGGGCTCCTATACTGAGCCCAAATATAAATCCAGGGGGCCGATTTGAACAAACTTGAATCAGATCCACCCCACAATGTTGCATACCAAATATCAAAAGATTCTGACTGCTGGATCTTGAGAAGAAGATTTTTGAAGAAATTTGCCTGAAATGCACTAAGTTCGAATTCGAGCTTCTATAGTGAACCCAAGTATGAATCTAGGGAGCCGATTTGAACAAATTTGAATCAGATCCACCCCACAATGTTGCATACCAAATATCAAAAGATTCTGCCTGCTGGATTTGGAGAAGAAGATTTTTAAGAAATTTGCCTGAAATGCACTAAGTTCAAATTTGGGCTCCTATACTGAGCCCAAATATAAACCCAGGGGGTGGGGGGGGGGGGGGGGGGGCAATTTGAACAAACTTGAATCAGATCCACCCCACAATGTTGCATACCAAATATCAAAAGATTCTGCCTGCTGGATCTGGAGAAGAAGATTTTTGAAGAAATCTGCCTGAAATGCACTAAGTTCGAATTCGAGCTTCTATAGTGAACCCAAATATGAATCTAGGGAGCCGATTTGAACAAATGTGAATCAGATCCACCCCACAATGTTGCATACCAAATATCAAAAGATTCTGCCTGCTGGATTTGGAGAAGAAGATTTTTTAAGAAATTTGCCTGAAATGCACTAAGTTCCAATTCGAGCTTCTATAGTGAGCCCAAATATAAATCCAGGGGGCCGATTTGAACAAACTTGAATCAGATCCACCCTACAATGTTGCATACCAAATATCAAAAGATTCTAACTGCTGGATCTGGAGAAGAAGATTTTTTAATGTTTTTCCCATTGCCTATAGTGTTAAAAAGTGCTGACTCAGCACTTTTTCAAAGTCCCGAAACTGTACCCTATGATAAAACCGATGGCAATTTTTTTTGACCAATCCTTTCTGTTGGTCCTAAGGAAGCTTCACACCAAATAAAAATTCTCAGTGCAGTGCAGTTTTGGAGATATGAGCATTTTAATTTTTTTCTATTTTTAGCTCCTGCGGTTCCCATGGGGCTACAGGAAAAAAACATTCGGCATAAATTAGGTACTTATGACCCAATAAGCCCTCACATAAAATTTGGTTCAAATCAGCCTCTCGGTTCGGAAAATAAAAATTTCGAGCCTCTCATAACAATGCCAAATATAGCCCATCAAACTTCTCTTGAACAAATCTGAGTCTACACCTTAAAAAGGAAGCTGGATACCATATATCAAGTCTCTGCTACAGCTGGTTCATAAGAAGAAGATTTTCAAAAAAATTTGGCCATTTTTTCCCCACCCTTCTGCTCAATATGAGCCGAAACCTAATTTGCATAAAAATCAAAATGCCCCTATATAACCACTACTTACATGAAATTTAATTAAAATGTGGCCAGCCTTTCAGAAGAGGCTCAAACACCACCTTCATCCAGGACAACAGACGACGGACGAAGAGTGATCAGAAAAGCTCACCCTGACTTTCAGTCAGGTGAGCTAAAAACAGGACACCCCCAGCTACCAGAGTAAGGTGGTAGTAAATAAAAGCCTGATGTGAACATAAAAGAACCCACACAGCCAAAAAGGGAAAAACTGGCAGAAATTTGACAAGGGACCAGTGGCCACAAAAATCCCCAGCTGACACCAATCTCACGTAAAACCTCCGAGGGTTTGCATTAATGTCAATTTAATGAACAAGAGGCCGAAATGGCTTGGTACGCAAATATTGCATGTAAATACTGTGCACAGAATCAAGAGAAACAAGAGGCCCCAAGGGACCTGAGGGCGTTCACCTAACATGGTAGCCTAAATATCAACCCAGAGAATTGATTTCAACAAGCTTATACCAAATATCCAAAGATTCTGACCAGTGGATCTAAAAAAAAAAAGATTTTTAAAGAATGTTTCTCATATTGAACTAAGTTATAATTCGGGCTCCCACAGGGAGCCCATATATGAACCCAGGGACTTGGCTTTAACAAACTTAAATCTCACCCCCCTAAGGATGCTGCACACCAAATATCAAAACATTCCGACTGCTGGATCTGAAGAACAAGATTTTTTAAAAAAATTCCTCATTTTGAACTAAGTTACAATTCAAGCTCCCACAGTGAGTCCAAATATGGACCTAGGGACATGGCTTGAACAAACTTGAATCTCCCCCCCCCCCCCCTCCCTCCCCCAAGGATGCTGCATACCAAATATCAAAACAATCTGACTGCTGGATCTGAAGAAGATTTTTAAAGACAAGAGGCCCCAAGGAGCATTAATCGCTCACCTGCCAAAGTGGTTCAAAGAAGTATTTGGGGGTCACATTCAGTTAGACATGGTTCATCAACACTACAAAGGAATGAAGTCATGAGAGACAAATTTTATGGAACTAGGGCTATGTCTTGAACAAACTTGAATCTTACCCCCCTAAGGATGCTGCATACCAATTATCAAAAGCATTCATCTGCTGGATCTGAAGAATAAGATTTTTAAAGAAAATTCCTCATTTTGAACTAAGTTATCATTCGGGCTCCCACAGTGAGCGCAAATATGAACCCAGGGACGTGGATTGAACAAACTTGAATCTCACCCCCTAAGGATGCTGCATGCCAAATATCAAAACATTCTGACTGCTGAATCTGAAGAAGAAGATTTTTAAAGACAAATTCCTCATATTGACTAAGTTATAATTCGGGCTCCCACAGGGAGCCCAAATATGGACCCAAGGTCTTGGCTTTAACAAACTTGAATCCCATCCCGCTAAGGATGCTACACACCACATATCAAAACATTCCGACTGCTGGATATGAAAAAGAAGATTTTTTAAGAAAATTCCTCATTTCGAACTAAGTTACAATTCAAGCTCCCACAGTGAGCCCAAATATGGACCTAGGGACATGGCTTGAACAAACTTGAATTTCACCCCCCTAAGGATGCTGCATACCAAATATCAAAACATTCTGACTGCTGGATCTGAAGAAGAAGATTTTTAAAGAAAATTCCTCATTTTGAACTAAGTTATAATTAGGGCTACCACAGTGAGTCCAAATATGGACCTAGGGACATGGCTTGAACAAACTTGAATCTCACCCCACTAAGGATGCTGCATACCAAATATCAAAACATTCCGACTGCTGGATCTGAAGAAGAAGATTTTTAAAGAAAATTCCTCATTTTGAACTAAGTTATAATTCGGGCTACCACAGTGAGTCCAAACATGGACCTAGGGACATGGCTTGAACAAACTTGAATCTCACCCCCTAAGCATGCTGCATACCCAATATCAAAAGATTCTGCCTGCTGGATCTTGAAAAGAAGATTTTTAAAGAAATTTGCATGAAATGCACCAAGTTCATATTGGACTCCTATACTGAGCCCAAATATGAACCCAGGGGGCCGATTTGAACAAAGTTTAATCAGATCCACCCCACAATGTTGCATACCAAATATCAAAAGATTCTGCCTGCTGGATCTTGAAAAGAAGATTTTTTAAGAAATTTGCCTGAAATGCACTAAGTTTGAATTCGGGCTTCTAAGCTGAGCCCAAATATAAATCCAGGGGGCCAATTTGAACAAACTTGAATCAGATCCACCCCACAATGTTGCATACCAAATATCAAAAGATTCTGCCTAATGGATCTGGAGAAGAAGATTTTTTAAGAAATTTACCTGAAATGCACTAAGTTTGAATTCGGGCTTCTATACTGAGCCCAAATGTGAATCCAGGGGGCCGATTTGAACAAACTTGAATCAGATCCACCCCACAATGTTGCATACCAAATATGAAAAGATTCTGCCTGCTGGATCTGGAGAAGAAGATTTTTTAAGAAATTTGCCTGAAATACACTAAGTTCAAATTCGAGCTTCAAAACTGAGCCCAAATATAAACCCAGGGGGCCGATTTGAACAAACTTGAATCAGATCCACCCCACAATGTTGCATACCAAATATCAAAAGATTCTGCCTGCTTGAACAAACTTGAATCTCACCCCCCAAAGCATGGTGCATACCCAATATCAAAACATTCTGCCTGCTGGATCTTGAGAAGAAGATTTTCAAAGAAATTTGCCTGAAATGCACTAAGCTCGAATTCAGGCTTCTATAGTGAGCCCAAATATGAATCCAGGGGGCCGATTTGAACAAACTTGAATCAGATCCACCCCACAATGTTGCATACCAAATATCAAGAGATTCTGCCTGCTGGATCTGGAGAAGAAGATTTTTGAAGAAATTTGCCTGAAATGCACTAAGTTTGAATTCGAGCTTCTATAGTGAGCCCAAATATGAATCCAGGGGGCCGATTTTAACAAACTTGAATCAGATCCACCCCACAATGTTGCATATCAAATATCAAAAGATTCTGCCTGCTGGATCTGGAGAAGAAGATTTTTGAAGAAATTTGCCTGAAATGCACTAAGTTCGAATTCGAGCTTCTATACTAAGCCCAAATATAAACCCAGGGGGGGCCGATTTGAACAAACTTGAATCAGATCCACCCCACAATGTTGCATACCAAATATCAAAAGATTCTGCCTGCTGAATCTGGAGAAGAAGATTTTTTAAGAAATTTGCCTGAAATGCACTAAGTTCGAATTCAGGCTTCTATAGTGAGCCCAAATATGAACCTAGGGGGCCGATTTGAACAAACTTGAATCAGATCCACCCCACAATGTTGCATACCAAATATCAAAAGATTCTGACTGCTGGATCTGGAAAAGAAGATTTTTGAAGAAATTTGCCTGAAATGCACTAAGTTCGAATTCGAGCTTCTATAGTGTGCCCAAATATGAATCTAAGGAGCCGATTTGAACAAACTTGAATCAGATCAACCCCACAATGTTGCATTCCAAATATCAAAAGATTCTGCCTGCTCGATCTGGAGAAGAAGATTTTTTAAGAAATTTGCCTGAAATGCACTAAGTTTGAAATCGGGCTCCTATACTGAGCCCAAATATGAACCCAGGGGGCCGTTTTGAACAAACATGAATCAGATCCACCCGACAATGTTGCATACCAAATATCAAAAATTCTGCCTGCTGGATCTGGAGAAGAAGATTTTTTAATCTTTTTCCCATTGCCTTCAGTGTTAAAAAGTGCTGACTCAGCACTTTTTCAAAGTCCTGAAAAAAGTACCTTGTGATCAAACCGATTGGGATTTTTTTTAACCATTCTATTCTCCTGGATAAAAGTAAGCTTTCTACAAAATAAGAATTCTCTGTGCTGTGTAATTTTGGAGATATGGCAGTTTTAAGGTTTTTCCTATTTTTAGCTCCCGAGGTTTCCACGGGGCAATGAGAAAATTTTTTTTTTCGCATCAATCAACTACTTATGACCCATTATCATCTCATATCAAATTTGGTTCAAATCGACCTCACGGTTCTGAAAATAGAAATTTTAGGCGTGGCCAAAATTTTTGCCCCTCCCATAACGAAGGCAAATAATGCCTGACAAACTTCTCTTGAACAAACTTGATTCTAAACTTCAAACGGACTCTGTATACCACATATCAAGTCTCTGCTACTGGTGGTTCATTAGAAGAAGAATTTCAAAAAAATTGGCCATTTTTTCCCCACACCTCTGCTCAGTATGAGCCGAAACCTAATTTGGATAAAAATCTAAATGCCCCTATATAACCACTACTTACATGAAATTTAATTAAAATGTGGCCAGTGGTTTAGGAGAAAGAGGCTCAAACACCACCTTCATGCAGGACGACAGACGAAGAGCGATAAGAAAAGCTCACCCTGACTTTCAGTCAGGTGAGCTGAAAAAAAACGTATATCATGACAAATAATGTGAATAATCGAGAGAATATACAAAACACAGAATGACACGTTCATTATAGTCTGCGCACTGTTTCCAGAATATGTGGATTAGTACAGAGAAGAGTGTCCCCTTCTGGGTGTGTGCCGGTCACACTCGACCCAGTTTTGGCTTATTTTTCTTGGTGCTTTTGCACAACTTTTTCTTTCCCAAATTGCTTGAGAAAGAACAATAGAGAGTATCTTTCAGAGTTAGGGACTTCCACTGCAGTGAAAGCCTGTTGTAAACAATTGTAAGGTAGGTTGATAAGAAATGGCAGTTTTTATTTTTATTTCTGATGGAATGGTCGCTGATGCCTAAAATCCAGTTATGAGAGCCTAAAATTAAATACTATAGCTTCCGTGTTGATTTCACCGATAGTTTTTGTTGTAACAGTAATCATACAACACAAAATCAATATAGAAAAACTAAAATAGAGATAAAAAATAATAAGAATGTTTTAAATAAATAATACTCTTATTATTTTTTATCTCCATTTTATAGAGTGTTATCACAAAATCCATCTTAGACTGTTTCTCAACCTTGTGGTTCCCAAATTTTAATTTAGCTGGAATTTCTCAGAAAATAACTTGCATTTTTCTGAACTTTCCATAAAATATCACCCTACATGTATTATCATATATTAATGAACTAATTATTATAACTTGTCAATAAGTATCTTCTTTACGGGCTAAACTTGATTCAAAACCACTGATCTTGCATGGAACTCAAAGTGAGTTCTTGAGAGTACTGGCAAACATTCCTCATCCCTTGAGTGATAAACACTGCTAAAACGTTCTTCAAAACACCTTTGGAGGTGTCAAACATTTCCTCTTTATATTGAATGACACAGTATCACTGGCATTTTTAAAAAAAATTTAGTCACTCTAAAGTTAAGATTGTACCTGTTTGGGGTTCAGGTACGAAAATGTCCCTCAGAGAGGTAAAAAAAATCACTTTGTGCCTGTTTTTTTGTATTTATTTTGTACATACTTATGTGAATCATGTCACATTTCGCAAAGAGAATAACAATACAGTATTACTGTATTCGACATATTGCATCTCAAATCATGATGTGATATGGCTAAATTCACACACTGTGATGGTTTTACACACTTTGAATTTTGCATCTGAAATAAATATGACAAATGTAGGCTGAAAACACAAATGTGCCCCTGCCAGAGAATCAAAAAATTAATTTTATTCAGCCTCAACTACTTTTTTTTTTTAAATTGTGCATTAAATTTCAAGATGGACTGACTTTTCACAAGGTGACTTCAGAGTCGCTTTTTATTGACTTCTTCGCTCAAGTTGCCCTGTCAGCTGGTCTCACCATTTTCATATATTCAAGATGGCGGCCCAGATGAAAACCTGAAATTGTTTTTTTCCAATCACAATGATATTCTTACAGAGACCACATTTTTTATGAAACTTTTACTTATTTCTACATACAGGACACCTTTCAGTGGGATCCATATACATTGGTGTCCTCCCATAATGCAGACCTACCAAAATGTAGACTCCCATAAAATAGACCAAATAGTTTAATTGGTCATATATATATATGGTATCACAGAACTAAATACTTTCCCATAGGCAACAATTATAACGTTCAGGCGGAAAAAAATATGATCGCGTCACTTTAGTTTTGGCATTCAAATATCTCTGTCAAGTATAGCCCTTCAGACAACTTTTTCTGATCCGAAAACAGGGGGTCATGCAACAAATAAGAGAGAAAAACTGACACAAAGGGAAGAACCGGTCACATGCACATATACTACTCAAAGTTTGCTAAGCACCAAGTACATCCAACTACCTGCATTACGTTTTAAACTACCTGTATTACGTTTTAGTTGAAATATTGTAAATGAAAAGTTTATATATGTTTTATTTAATTACATCTTTAATGATTTAAGTACAGAAATAAAGATTTTATTTGTGTTTGACATTATTTTTTAGCTTTTGAATACGATAACCATGGAAAATGGATATTATTGGTAAAAGAGGAAATTTTTCAATGTGCCAAAAAGTTGATAGAGCAAACTGGTATGGTTTGAATATCGAGTAAGAGACCCATTACTGTTAATTACAGCTTGACATGCTCCCAATCAGGTTCCTCGTGGTCCGTTGTGGGATGTTGTTCCATTCTTGGACCAGCATGACACCAAGCTCCTGGACACTTCTTGGCTGGACTGGACGTGCTGAAATTGCAAGCTGCAACTCATTCCAGACATGTTTGATTGGATTGAGGTCAGCGGATCTTGCTGGCCAGTCCATACGCCCAATCCCCTCCCTCTGTCGGTACTCCCCGACAGCATGGGCAACATGAGGACGGGCATTATCGTCCATCAGAATGAATCTATCACCCACTGCACCTGCATACAATCTGACGTGGACATTCAGAATCTCATCAATATACCATTGTGCAGTCAATGTACCACGTTCAAGGACACCGAGCTCTGTAAGTCCAACCCAGCTGATGCTGCCCCAGACCATGATTGACCCTCCACCATAGCGGTCATGCTCAGCAATGCTGGCTGCATGGAATCGCTCTCCTGGTCTTCTCCAAGTGTACCTGTCAAGAGAGCTGACGTAAACACTGGGGACCATCTCAATACATTCCTCAATCATGTCCACCAAAACTATCGCAAATATGTCACAAGCAAATTTCACAATGATGTGTCAAATATTTGGTGCTTAGCAAACTTTGAGTAGTATATTTTCCAGGGAATTCCCTACAAATACACACAAAAAGTAAATTGTATTTTTCAGGTCCAAAAGTCATCGAATCACCCTTTTTTATCAGGAATATTCAACAATAATGCAAGATGTCAATAAAATGTTTCAAACGTTTATTGAAACAATATATTTTCCTAAGGCTGTTTATTTTTAGAGATTGCATCATTTCTGAGTGCAACATTTTAAGGCGGTTAACTCTAATTTCAATATCTAGTTCCGCGATACCTACAATATGCTACTCACCCCTATTTTTGAAACTGGAAACTAACTGAAGATTTTTTGCTCTGTAAACTTGTAGACAAATTTCCAACTAGAATCCTTAACTGTTAATCACTGTTAATGGGCAGTGTTGGATAAAACAAAGATGCACCTGTTTGTGTGCATGTGATCTTCTATTAAATCATGTTAATCACTGTTAATGAGCAGTGTTGAGATAAAACAAAGATGCACCAATTTGTTTCCATGTGATATCCATTCATGAATGATTTCCCTGTAAAAACAGGTTGTTATAAGATAAGTTAGCTAGACTTTCATTGCACAAACACTTTCTTTGCCTTTGAATCTTTCTTATTTCTTTGTCAAAGACTTGGTTTTGAAAATAAAATAAACAAACATGTAGATTTGACTGACTTTGAGATTGCGGCAATACAAGCCCTTGGCAAAGAGTTTCCAGACGCAGAACTTAAGGGCTGCTTCTTCCACTACACACAGGCAATATGGAGAAAAAGCCGAGACCTAGGACTTGCAGTACATTATAGGGAAAACCAAGATGTGCAGAATTGGATTAGAAGAGCTGTTGGACTCCCTCGGCTTCCAACTGATGCAGTTCAAGATGCATGATTTGAAGCCATGAATGAGACTCCAGATGTTCCTTGCAGTGAAGCCATGAACGGCTATATAGTTTCAACATGGGCAGATGACAAAGCTCGCTTTTCTATGCCCTTATGGAATCATCATGTCACCACTGGACCCAGAACTAATAACAACCTGGAAGGTTTCCATTCAAGGCTGAACCGGTCTTTACAGCATCAACATCCCAATGTATACAGATACATTGAGCACATCAGGAAAGTAGAGATGTCCGGGCAAGCTAAATTCCACCAGATAACCTTCATGTAGCACCCCCACCAAGGAAGAGAGTTTACAAAGAAATAAAAAACAGACTGATGCAATTAAAAGATCAACTTGCACAAGGGCAAAAGACCCCTTTGGAATTCCTTGATGCTGTTGGTCATCTGTTAAAACTGAGTTAAATTGACTTATGTTATGACTTGTGTTATCATTTTTCACTGTGTCAAGTTTCATTAGTATTGATATTTATATATTATGAAAAATAGGCCGATGAAATCGTCAGATGTGTATCCATAAGCGCAACTAGTAGAAAGCTGTATGTCGGAGGGCCACCACAGATGCCGATATTATGTACACCAT
Source organism: Pictodentalium vernedei (assembly GCA_031216915.1). Classification (NCBI taxonomy): domain Eukaryota; kingdom Metazoa; phylum Mollusca; class Scaphopoda; order Dentaliida; family Dentaliidae; genus Pictodentalium; species Pictodentalium vernedei. Next base: position 217,211,616 of record CM062289.1, on the reverse strand, counting down.
ACATGGTATGGGTACATATAGAAATGGATTGGAGGAGTGTCTAATTTGATGGATAAAGGGTTAATATCTCCAGATCAAATTATCAGATTTACATAAAAAACTATACAGCACAGCAAATCAGTAACCTGAATACATATATAAAGTAACATGACAATCAGATTGATATATTTTGAGTTATCTCATGCCAAAGGGATTGGAGTAATTTTCAATTTGAAGGATAAAGGGTTAATATCTCAGGATCAAATTATCAGATTTACACCCAAAACTATACAACTCGGCACATCAGTAACCTGAACACAAATATAAAGTAACTTGACAATCCAAGCAATATTTTTCAAGTTATCGAATGCCAAAGGGATTGGTGGAATTTTCAATTTGAAGGATAAAGGGTTAATATCTCAGGATTAAATTATCAGATTTACACCAAAAACTATACAGCTCGGCACATCAGTAACCTGAACACAAATATAAAGTAACTTGACAATCCAAGCAATATTTTTCAAGTTATCGAATGCCAAAGGGATTGGAGGAATTTTCAATTTGAAGGCTAAAGGGTTAATATCTCTGGATCAAAATTACAGATTTACACCAAAAACTATACAGCTGGCACATCAGTAACCTGAACACAAATATAAAGTAATTTGACAATCCAAGCAATATTTTTCAAGTTATCGAATGCCAAAGGGATTGGAGGAATTTTCAATTTGAAGGATAAAGGGTTAATATCTCAGGATCAAAATAACAGATTTACACCAAACACTATACAGCTGGCACATCAGTAACCTGAACACAAATATAAAGTAACTTGACAATCCAAGCAATATTTTTCAAGTTATCGAATGCCAAAGGGACTGGAGGAATTTTCAATTTGAAGGATAAAGGGTTAATATCTCGGGTTCAAATCATCAGATTTACATCAAAAACTATACAGCTCAGCAAATCAGTGACTTGAACACAAATATGAAGTAACTAGACAATCCAAGCAATATTTTTCAAGTTATCGAATGCCAAAGAAATGGATATGGATGCCGGATGGACAGACGGATGGACATCCTAATAAATTGGTAGTTATGTGGATATTTTTATGGGACTACAATAAAATGCATGTCCATTGCATTAAAACAAGTGATTTTGGGGAATATTTTTGGGGTGGTAGCAAACCCTGACCCTACCCTTTACTGACCCTAATCCTACTCCCCCACCCCCAATTCTAAACCCCACCCTAGACTAATGAATATTCAATATATTCCTAGTCTATTTTAACTAAAATGCATGTCCATTGTATTAAAACAACTTTTTGGGTGAAAATTTTTTGGGGTGGTAGCAAACCCTAACCCTACCCTTTACTGACCCTAACCCCACCCCACCCCAACTCTAAACCCCACCCTAGAATAATGACATTTAACTATGTGACTAGTCACATAAAATGTGGTAGTCACCTAACCCCCATTTCTACCAACAAATAGCCACCTAAACCCCCATGTGTCTGCCCAGACAGACAGACCCCGGAGGCTGGCATTATGTGTACCATACATAGTATGGGTACACATAAAAAGTAGATATTTATTTTTTTAATTTTATTTATTATTATTTATTTATTTTATTTGTATTATTTTTATCTTTCATTGCATCAAGTTTCATTAGTATGGATATTTATATATTATAAAAAAGTAGATATTTATTTTTTTAATTTTATTTATTATTATTTATTTATTTTATTTGTATTATTTTTATCTTTCATTGTTACAAGTTTCATTAGTGTTGTATTAAGTTTTATGTGAATATGCATATATAATATAATAGATAATAAATAGTAGCTATAAATTTGTTCCTTTTCTCTTGAATTAATTTAACTGTCCCACTTACTTGTGAAATAGGGGTAAGTAGCGTGTCTTTTTTAACCAATTAAGCTAATTGGTCTATGTTATGGGAGTCTATATTTTGGGAGGTTTGCATTATGGGAGTGGCCTTTACACATCTTGAAAATCCAGAATGCCTGTCATCTAGTTGGCAAAATACTGCAATATTAGGGAAGCTTCAACATTATCAGTCGAAATCTATCGATTCTTGGATCCTTCTAAAACAGGGAGAAAAGCTCATGAATGTTCCAAGTGAACTTTTTTTCAGTTATTCCATGTTCAGCTGATGCATCACTTTTATCCTTTGTGCTGTCAACATATCTGATCCCTTAAGACCTACCTTTGGGAAATATGTGGACTCGAAGGATTGCACTGTACCTGGTACATTCTGAAAAACCACCCTTTTGATCTTGGAGAAAACAATAAACTCCTTCTATTGATACAACTTGGAAGCAAGTAAAAAGTGGAAATTTCAAGTAATTTCTGTATTTACCATACCTACCACTGGCCCAGACATGCTGGCACTCTGATCATGCGAATTCAGGCCAAACCCTTAATTTTGAACACACCACCCCAACCCTTCAAAACAAAAACAAAAACACATACATCCAAAATTAAACTAAAACAATAAAAAAAACTAGAGTCCTGTACAATCATCCATACATGGCTTCTGCACATGCACAGAGACAAGAAAGTGTCCTTAATTCCAGCCAATAACCATTCTTTTGTGATGTCTGCTGAGTGTAGTAGTTCTTATGCAAGAAGATGTTGATTGAATAACTCACACAAGGGTACTTCATGTCTGGGCCAGTGGTAGGTATAATAAACAGACAGAGCCACACAAGCGTTTGAATGGGTTAATGTTTATTGCACGAGTTTGGTTGGGCACAATAATACCACGAGAGGCGAAGCCTCGAGTGGTATTCTGCGCCCAACCAAACGAGTGCAATAAACATTAACCCATTCAAACGCTTGTGCAGTTCTGTATTTATTACACACCTTCGCAAATTTCTAAAACAGGCCGTTTACAGTAATACTAAGTGAGAATTAACCTATCCTTCTGAGAAGCAAAGGAAATAAAATAAGACAAAAATCCAAATTATTCTTCACAAGCAGGAGACCAGTCTTATTGTTATTTCATATGCTGATTGAACTTTCATTCATAGTTTCAACTTGCAAATTGTAATGCGTCACCACTTCGATCGATGAAACACTGTTCATCTGAAATACAGTTCACCATCTTTTTGTGCCTCAATTTACAGCGCAAATTCTAATCGGTTGATGTGATCCCCACCAAAAAAGTTACCACACATTCACAAAAAACAATAGGTGTAAATTCGGAAAATCCATCAATGAGTAATTATAAAAAAAAACTCACATGTTTATCTGACTTCCAAATTCCCTGCGACTGTTGTGTTGTTACTCGACTTGTTGACAGACCGGTTAAGATTTTAGTCAAGATTACACTATTTACAGTAGCCATTGTCAATTCATCCCACGTAAATTAAATTTATATCCTTATTGTCCAAGAGAAATTATCGTATTGTTCACTATTCCTGCTCAAAATGTATTAAAGTTTGTGTTATAGCCTTTAACAGGGGTACATAATCCATACCAATTTAAGTGAATATTGTTTTGGATTTCGATTTGGTGACCTAGAAACTTGCTCGCGCAATGTCATTCATTCGAAATGACGTCACTCATAGACGCTTTCATATTCTGTTTACATTGTTCTTTAGTTTGAACTGTATGTGAGTCATTTCCATGTCATACTTTAACCCATCGGGTTATTTAATCAATAGTCAGTCAGTATTGTTCACGTTAAGAAAATAAATTAGAAAGTTTCTTTTGATGGTCGGACAGCCATTACTACACGAGTTTCTTCAGAAACAATATAAACGCAGATACTATAGACTGCGAACATCCACTTTACATCAAAATAAATGACCCATCGCATCGAAATGGGCCCATGTACTGTATCCCCAGAAATATGACTGGTTCCATTCGTACATTAAAAAGTGCCAAAATCTGTATCCCACACGTGTGCAATAAAAGTTTATTTTTATCACACATCCTAGAATGCCGTGGACAAACCTTAATTTTAAATGGGTGTGTAATAAATACAGAAATTACTTGAAATTTCCTTTATGTATATTATGTATACACCATTACCACTGGTCCAGACATGCTGAATAGATAATAGGATGGAGGGCTAAAAAAAAAAGAAAATACAATATCAAACAGGTGATTGCTTACTCCAAACTGTAGGAATCCTACTTGTTGGGGATAATATTTATTTACATCCAAGTGTGAAAGATGAATATCATTGTTGGATGTAATGCCTATAAGGATACAAAATCCAAAACTGGAGTAAGACTGACTAGGTACCTCTTATAAGACCATAGCAGATTACAAATCATGGGTTATTGGAATGAGCTTGTGACTACAATACAAATACAAATATACAAAAACACCAACCATTGGCATTAGTTGTGGTCCACCACAGCCAAAAGAGAGGCTCGCAGGCTTCTCACTCTAAAGCCAAACTGTATATGAGAACCCCCCCTCCCCTCAACTTTGTTTTGAAAGAGATACTTAGCAAAACAAAGAGACACATTTTTTTCAAAACTTTTTAAAGATAACTCACAGGATTCAAGAGCAGACTCATTTTTTAAAATAACTAGTAAAAAGTTAGACAGATTCAAAGCTGATAAGAAACATAAAATGTTGCAAATTCTTAATTTACCTCTTCTTTTTTACCTGCTCTCTTGAACTTGGTGAGTTTCTGTAAAACAAAATAGAATTGTCAATACCAGTAGAGTGTGAGAGTAATTTTGATCATCTGATTATGTTCATTAAAAATTGTTTCATTTTAATTTATTTTGTGGATTCCTATGCAGGCTTTAAAATACCCCCACATAATATTTCTGCTCTTTTATTAATTTGTTTATTGGGGTTTAATGACACTGATTAATTTAATTTCAGCTGATGAAATTGAATGCTAAACCCAAAATACAGAAAAAACCCACCCAGATTAGGGAGATAAAGGAGGAAAATTTTATCAATAAAGACATTATTTTTTCATTTCTTCAGACACATCCTTGCAACATGTTCATGAAATTTAAGTACATCTATCAGAACGGGCTGCTCCAAGTGATTTCAGTGAGAACAAGTGGAACACATCAAGACAGCCAATCTCCTGCCACCCAAGTCCAACAATGGCAAAAACTCTCAAATAAATACTTGGGCACTACTGGTTTGGAATCCACTCAATAATGATATTTTCACCAAAAAGCTGTATACTAAATTAGAATGATTCTTTTTAAAAGGTGATTACAAGAAATGTTCAACAAGGACAATAAGACATTAACCCTTTACCTAATGTAATGGCCAAAACCGGCCAGTGCTATTCTCAAAAATTGCCAATTAATTTTCATTATTTTTTCATTTTTGTCTCAAAAACATAGGTTATGACCTTTTGAGACAAAAAATGAAAAAAATTAGTTATTCAAGAATATTTTTTGCAAGTGTCATCTGCTTTTCATGTTAGGTAAAGGGTTAAGAAATATTTTCACATGGCTAATTCACAATCCCATTCATGATATTATCACCAAAAAGCTGTACATTAAATTTGAAAGAAAATTTTGATTGGTTTCCATTGAAATTTGATGACAAGAAAGTCCAAATATAACAAGGGCAATAACTCTAGAAGAAATACTTGACACAGCTGATTAGCAATCCCATTCAAGTAATTATCACCCAAAAGCTATATATTAACTCCCTAAACCCTGATGGTATCTACCAGGTTGGTTCAATAACATCAATTGAAAGAATCCATAATCATTATTTGGGGAAAGAACAATTAATACTTTCAATGTGATGCCTTGGAGCTGCACGTTGAAAATATTGATTAGTCAGCCCCAAAAATTCAATGTGCAGCCATCCTACTTAATGAATTATGATGTATCATGTTCCTTGGCTGGAAAAGCATCCCCTTGGGATGACAGGCTTAAATTTGGGCAAAATAATTTGAATGGCTTTCTTAAAAGTTTTGTGATGACAAGAAATAAATAAATGGATGGATGGATGGATGTGGATGGATGGATTGAACCCATTCCTATATCCCCTTCCCACAACATGACAGGAGATAAAAATGGTTCATTCTTGCTCAGTAAACTCACCTTAAAGGGCTCTTGAAACTATTCACATCTATTATGTGTAAATTGGAAATCTGTGATTCTGCCATTCCATCCAGCTATAATTGTCAATTGCATGGGGGGGCTTTTGATCTTGGGATAGGTTGGATGGCTAGTGTACAATATGACACAGATCAATCAACTGGTGGAGCAGATAAATTAATGCTTTCAATTTGCTGCAGCTGAAAAAACTCAATGATTTCCCTAACATGTCAATTCAGTATAAAAAGGGTGAGAATACTTGTATCTACAACTAGTCTACCATTTTTTACTGCATTACTCTGATATTTTATATACTGAACAACAATGGCTTGAACTTGCATATATTGTTAGACTTTAGACACTACATGTGGTGTTTTGCCAGTTATGGCTCTTTGCAACTAAAATCACTGAAATATTATACAGTGACTGTATACACAATAAGTCTCAGTCTTTACCACACTGTTCCAATATTTTGTGAATGGAACAATAGGGTTGCATTTGTGCAGATCATTAGGCTGTGTTGCAAGTTACATTTTTTACAGTTTTTACAACATAGCTCTGATATTTTATATACAGAACAAAAATGGCTTGAAATTAGGCATAGTGTCAGGTTGCTCTTCTACACACATTTTTGCCAGTTATGGTCCTTTGAAACACAAAATTCATTAAATTATTAAGTCGTTCAATGAAGCTGAAATGATTTAAATTGATTGTCCCTTTTGTTTTTCCAGTTCAGACAATCACAGTCACAGTTAGTGTTGAAATGATTAGCGATTTTTGGGTATCGACTAGTTGTCAGCAGTAATCGATTACTAATCAACTAGTCGAAGCCCCCATGTTATTGTTATCGAACACGTGTACCACCATTCTTCTCTGGTTAAAACTAACAGTAATACTTGCAATGAAACAATGGCAAGTGAAACTTTTAAAGTCCCCAAAACCTCTTTCAGTTTCAAGAGAGAATTAATGTTGGTAGCTTCAGTTTAAAATCATTTTTTCTCAATATAGCCACTGATATTTTAATAAAATAAATCATTATTCAGGTTTTTTTTTTTATTCGTTCCATCCCATTGAAAGTCAACAAAAGGAAGTGCTCTTTACGCATGTGTGATGCACATCCCCTGTCGAAAATTAAGCACAGTTAACGCCCACAGCAGTCATCAGTCTGTCAACAATAATTATTGTACACAGAACACTCCCACACAACTTCTCGTATTATGACTTAACCTCTCGTCTGTCCATAATAATGCATACATCGAACACGCCTACTAATTTCCATATTGTCTACTTTGAAAACCATCACCTGACCTGATTGGGTTTCCTCTTAACTCAGTTGCAGTTCGAGGAAAAGCTAGTTTCACTTTCAATTTCCCGGAAACTCACAGATTTCCAGGAATTTGTCCGCATGTATTTTACAAAATAAAAAGCACATGGATTTTGTAATTGGTTCTTTAGTGATAACAAATTGTTCCAAATACGAACTGGTATGTGTTCTTCCATAATGTCTCTTTGATGTTTCTGTAAGACATTTCGAACTATCCAGTACCAGGTGAACAAACTGATGTCCGTAGGTGGCCTAATTTCATGTCAACTTTGGGTTCTAATTTTCCTGCAGGCTGCTCCCTCGAAAATAAGCTCACCCATATATTTTTCCCTGTTTACATCACCAAGTCGTCAATGCCTGGATTTGCCCTTGTGGTAAAATAATGTTATTGTAACATTATTGATGGACCATATAATGAATGTTTCAATGCATAAGGCAAAGTTCTATTTGATGCGTGTCAATCGCAGTGTTTGTTTATGCCAAGTCTGAGTTGTTTGAACCTTTATAATGCAGATCAAGTTCAGTTGTATTAATTTCGGAAGCCATCAGTTTATCCGCGCGTCAAATTTAGTGCCACTTGTCTGTTTTTTAGAGCTAAATTGTAGTCTTTTCCAACTTCTTAGCTCCAATGGTGTATTGGCACACATGTAGGACGGTCCCTGCCAGTACAGTAATATCATAGAAGCATGTATTTTATTTTTATATCATTAAAAAGTGTGGGCGACTTGGGTGAGGGACAGAACGCTTGCATGAATTAACAGCATCTTTGAAGTTGTACATCAAAGTATTTTTCTTCAATACGTGCCAGTGATTAGGTTAGGTGAAATCAGTGCTTGTAATGCTGCTGAAATCTAAGTTGTAACATTATCGGCATCATCAAACGTCAATGATTGCATTGATATCCACTTCTCAATACAATTTAAAATAGGTCCACCACGAAGCAGAAATGTCTCATGTTTGTAATCCTTAACCCCCAATATTGGCATTTTATGACTTCATCTTTGAGTTTCCCAACTAATCGACTGGCAGATTTTAGAGTCGATTTTTCCGAAAATCGAATCGACTAGTCGACTAATCGTTTCAACACTAGTCACAATTTTCAACCTATAAGCAAAACATCTGGCACAAATTTTCACCAAATTTCAGACTTGAATGTAATGTTCCCAATTTTTTATTTTCGACATTTGTTCAAAATAAAACTCAATTTATGCATTTTTTGTTATCTTTTGATATCAATGCCTGTACTTTGGATATCCTATCTCCATCCATATAACAAAAGGCCCCAAGTGGCCTTAATTGCACACCTGCCAAAGTGGTTAAGAGAAGTATTTGAGGTCACATTCAGTCAGACATGGTTCATCAACACAACAAAGGAATGAAGTCATGAAAGGCAAATTTTGGGAAAAACACTAAGGAATGGATCTGAACAAACCTGAACCTAACATGCCCCCCCCCCCCCCACCTCTGCCATCCCCCACCCACTCCCACCCATAGAGCCCAAATATTAAGCCAGAGACTCAAATTGAACAAACTTGAATGCCTAATGAGATGTTATATACCAAAAGAAAGAAATTCTGACTGGTAGATCTGAAGAAGAAGGTTTTTAAAGAAATGTTCTCACATTGCACTAAGTTAAAATTCGGTCTCCCATTTGGGCTCAAATAGGGAGCCAAAATATTAACCCAGGGAAACGATTTGTACAAATTTGAATCTGACCCACCTAAAGATGTTGTATACCAAAAATGAAAGGATTCTGATTGGTGGATCTGAAGAAGATTTTAAAAGAAATTCCCTCATGTTGCACTAAGAAATGTCCTCACATTGCACTAAGTTAAACTTTGGGCTCAAATAGGGAGCCAAAATATTGACCCAGGGATGTGATTTGAACAAACTTGAATCTGTCTCACCTAGAGAATGTTGTATACCAAATATGAAAGGATCTGATTGGTGGATATGAAGAAGATTTGAAAAGAAATTCCTTCATATTGCACTAAATAAAAATTCAGGCTCCCATAAGTAGCCCAAATTAATAGCCAGGGACTCGATTTGAACAAAGTGGGAATCTGATCCTCCTAGAGATGTTGTATACCAACTACGAAAGGATTCTGACTGGTGGATCTGAAGAAGATTTTTAAAGAAATTTCCTCGTATTGCACTAAGTTAAAATTTGGGCTCCCATAGGGAAGCCCAAATATCAACCCAGGGACTAGGTTTGAACAAACTTGAATCTGACCCTCCTAGAGATGTTGTATACCAAATATGAAAACATTCTGACTACAGGGTCTAAAGAAGATTTTTTAAAAAGTTCCTGATATTGCACAAAGTTGATATTCGGGCTCCCATAGGAAGTCCAAATATTTACCCAGGTAACTGATTGGAACAAACATGAAACTGACCCACCTCAAGATGTTGTATACCAAATATGAAAGGATTCTGACCGGTGATTCCCTCATATTGCACTAAGTTACAATTCAGGCTCCCACAGGGAGCCCAAATATAAACCCAGGGACCTGATTTGAACACACTTGAATCTGATCCCCCTAGAGATGTTGATCCTCCTAGATATGTTGTATAACAAATATGAAAGCATTCTGACAGGTGGATCTGAAGAAGAAGATTTTTAAAGAAATTTCCTCATATTTCACTAAGTTAAAAAATTTGGGCTCCTACAGGGAGCCCAATTATTAAGCCCGGGACTTGATTTGAACAAACTTAAATCTGGTCCCCTTAGAGATGTTATATGGCAAGCATCCAAAGATTCTAATTTACGGTTCTGGAGAAGAAGATTTTTTTTAATTTTGGAAAACAATTTATGGATGCTATGAGTAATGCCCCCCTTTGTGGTGCCCCCTGTGATCATGACAACTTTATTTGAAGAAACTTGAATTGGCATATGATAAGGAACATGCACATCACATTTGGTTCAATTCGGCCCAGTGGTTTATGAGGAGGAGTCGATAATGTCAAGTTCACACAGGACGGACTCCCCCTGACTTTCAGTCAGGTGAGGTAAAAATGTGGTACCCACCTGGGAAATTTTAAATGGTTATGGTCAAATTTTTTGGTGACATCGACGCGACCAAAAATTAAATGTCAGACAATTTTCATGAAATTTTAGGATGTTGACCTCACACAATTAGTTGTTAGTTAAGAATTAATACAATTTGTATTAATGGAAGTTTAAGCTGAAACAAGAATATCTTTCACTAACTAGACTTTATGATTCTGGAGAATCATGGCTTTTCCTGATGAGATTCCATGATTTGTCATGACCCCCACAGTGTATGATGAATTGCTTTTGACTGTCTTACTGAAGTTCCTTCATTAATGTCATGAAAAAGGTGAGTCTAGAAGTCTCAAATGACTCAGTTTGATGAAAAAATTGTTTAGGTAAAAACCATCATTAACGGTGGAGAGGGTTAATATCAATATTGTTGTCCAACAAATTAATGACCGACAAAAGGAGTTATGTTTGTTTGACACATACCCACTGAGTGCTGTATCTATTTGAAAATGGTCTGTTTTATCTCAAATGTATTCAAAATCTTGATGTCTGGCAGCTTGTTAAGGGTTAACAAGTGCTAACAGGAATATTTATTCATGCAACTTGTAACTTCACACCAAAAACTGTGAATGGCCATTTTTACTTAAAAATCTACGAGATGTTTTCAGAGAAATCCAGGGAGAACATCAATTTTAAGCTGTTGATGGGTATAATTGTTTATCCAGCCCAACACGGGTTAAGGGTTGTTTTTTTAATACGCTTATTACTTATAAAAATAATTCTCAGTGAATTCTACTTCCACTTATGTTGATTTCTCCTCTTAACTTTGGGTGCTGCGGGTATGCAAACACAGCCCACTTTTTCAACATTTTGATGTCTGAGAACCAGCATAGGGTTAACAAATGCTTACTGGAATGTTTTGTACATGCAACTTGTAATTCACACTAAGATCTGAGAATGGCCAATTTTTCTTGAAAATCTACGGGATGTTTTTAGAGAAATCCTCGGATAACATGAATTTTTAACCTTTTGAGGGTATCACGCTGTAACCAGCTCTAAACGGGTTAATGCTTGGTTTTATGAATACATTCATTACTTACAAAAATGATCCTCGGTGAATCCCACTTCCAATGAAGGTGGTTATGTTCAACTCGCTGGTACACACTGGGTGTAATGGGTGGCCAAGTACAGCCCATTTTCTCAAAATTTGCTGCCTCTGGAGGGTTAACAAACACTTACCGGAATCTTTTGTTCATGCAACTTGTAATGTCACTCCAAGACCTGCAAATGGTCAATTTCTCTTGAATACTTACTAGATTTTTTTGAGAAATCCACAGAAAATGGGAATTTTAAGCTTTTAAGGGGTACATCTCCTTAACCTGGCAAAAATGGGTTAAGACCTCAATTTTTGAATACCCTTACTACTTAATAAAAGTGTTCCCTATCAGTTTTGCATCCGGTAAAAGAAGTTATGTTTCTCTGCAGCATTTCCATTTGATGGTGTTGGTGTCCAAAAACAGACTATTTTTTTCGAAATTTTGACATTTAGTAGTCCATGCAGGGTTAACAAATGCTTATCTGAATATTTTATCCGTGAAACTGGTAATGTGACTCTAAGACCTATCAACGGCCATTTTCTCTTGAAACCCTACGAGACGTTTGTAAAGAAATTCAGGGAAAATATGATTTTTTAAGCTTCTGATGGGTATTCCTTTTAACCATCCCAAAAGGGGTTAATGCTTGGTTTTTTGAATACCCTTATTACTAACAAATTTGGTCCTCGGTGAATTCCACTTCCAACAAAGTAGATTATGTTTATCTCTCGGGTATGCATTGGGTGCTGTGCGTGTCTGAAAACAGCCTATTTCAACAAAATTACGATGCTTAGCAGCCTGTAGAGGGTTAATAAATGCTCACCGGAATATTTTGTCCATGCAGCTTGTAATGTCACATAAAGACCTGCGAATAGTCAATTTTTCCTGAAAACCTACAAGTTGCTTTTAGAGAAATCCACAGAAAATGGGAATTTTAAGCTTTTAAGGGGTATCTCTCTTTAACCAGTCCAAAATGGGTTAAGACTTCGACTTTTGAATACCCTTACCACTATCAAAAATGTTTCCCCATCAATTTTGCATCCGATAAAAGAAGGAACCTTTCTCGGTGGTACACCAAGTGGGTGCTGTTGGCATCCAAAAAACAGCCCATTTTATCACAATTTTTACTTTTAGCAGCCCGTGGAGGGTTAACAAATGCTCACCGCAGTATTTTGTCCATGCAACTTCTATTGTCACACCAAGGCCTGGGAGTGACAAATTTTTCTTCAAAATCTACAAGACTCATTTAGAGAAATCCACGGAAAATACAAATTTTTTAGCTTTATGGGGGTATTGCTGTTTAACCAGCCCAAAACGGGTTAACGCTTGGTTTTTTGAACACCCTTATTACTGACAAAAATGATCCTAGGTGAATTCCACTCCCAATAAAGGAAGTTATGTTTATCTCTCGTGTATTGTTTGGGTGCAGTGGGGGCCTGAAACCGGCCTATTTCATCAAAATTTCGATGTTTGGCAGCCTGTGGAGGGTTACCGTATGCATCGCCTGATAAGTCGTGTGTATCAAAGGGCGTGTCACAGACAGGTCTAGCAATGACGAATGTATAAAAAAATCTACAAGACTTGATTCGAGAAAGTGCCGATAAACCCCAATTTTGGCAGTTTTTTGCCACTTCTGACGAATTAAGGGTTAAATCGAAAATTCCGCTTTGGTACATTTTTAGATTTTGTGCCCCTCTATGCGTGTGCAAAATTTCGTGAGAATCGGTTCGAAAATGGCTTCTGAATCGTACGGACGAAATGTGTGGGAAAAAAAAAAAAAAAAAAAAAAAAAAACCCAAAAAAATAATAATCTGTAGAAAAACAATAGTCTTTTCCAGAGGAAAAAGCCTAATTAAACTGATCTTGTATGGTTTCCATGTATACCAGGCTAGGTACAAGTAGCTGAGTTGCTTGATACCATGTATAGCCTCAAGAGCTATTTCTATGAGTTTAACTAAATTCTGTGCAGATATTTTAATGTTAATACTGGGCTTTCCTTGGTTGTTGAAATTTACCATTTGTTGCCTCCAAGCTGACTCAAGTCTTCAAGGTTGCAGAATGGTATTTTTCTGCAGACCTTAACAATCCATCCACAGTTGTGTGTTACTGGTGACATCCAGAGTTGTGACATGGGTATTCCAGCTAAACGTTTCCAGGAAAACTACAAAGAGGTACGACCAAATATGGAAATGGGAATTGCAAAACTTACTTGTATATACCAAGTCCTAGCTGGACCAAATCAGTCTCTCTCGTTTCTTTAAAATACACAGACATTCTGTTCAGTCTGATCAGTAATTAGCATTGTCAATCATTTCACAATTGAACAACATTCTACACACATGTACTTTCGGTTTAACTCTGTTTACGATTGTGTGTGCGGTGTCGGTAACATCGCCTGTTGACTATTTAAGCCACTGTTTGTTCTGGGGATATTACGTGTAGGAGACGTTTTTTCGCTCAAGTTTTGCTGGACTTTTAAGTTATAGTTACATTATGAGCCCGATAAAATGGCCCAAAACTTGGAAATGTCAGCTTCCATATACGGAGCTTGTGACACGGTCACAAACAAAAATATTAGACAGTACAAACAAGAGCACCGCGTAGCGGTACAATATACGCCTGTTTTGTATTTTTGAAGGGTTGGGGTAAGGATGGGGGTGAGGGTGAAAATTGTTTGGACCAACCCCATATTCAAACTTGACCTGTATTTTGTTGTGATTAAACAACATACCAAGTTTGGAACCAATCGGAAAACAAATAATAAAAGTTATCATCTGGAAACCAAATATTCGATGCATTCTATGTCCAACAGTTAGGCCATACTAAAGTTATAATCCGGAAAACACAAAATGCACAAATTCAAGAGGAATAACTCTGGAAAGGTACATGCGTTTTTGGCCGAAAGTGAACCTGAGCTGTGCTTTGTGGTCATAAACAAAATCTGAGAATTTGAAAAAAATTAGTCAAGGCAAACTAAAGTTATCATCCGGAAACGACATAATTCACAAATTTGCAATCATTCAAGGGGAATAACTCTGGAAAGGTATATGCGATTGTGGTCAAAAGTGAACTTGAGCTGTATTTTGTGGTCAAAAACAAAAAAACTGAAAATCTGAAATAAATCGGTCAAGGTAAACTAAAGTTATCGTCCAGAAACAAAAAGTTGGGCTAAATTTCCATAAATAAAGGGCCATAACTCTACTGCAAATGGGCCGCTAGAAACGGAAATCGAACCCATCCTGTATTTTGTCATACTAAATCCACATGCCAAATTTAACTCAGCTCAATCCATTACAACTAAAGTTATCGTCCGGAAACGAAATGTGTCCATGGACGGACAGACAGACAGACGGGTGGAGAGACCATTCACATAATACGTCCCGTTTTTCAAACGGGTGTATAAAATCAACATCTGAAAAATTTGATGTCAATCCGTCAAGGCGTTCGGCTTTAAATGAACGGAAACCAATTTTTTTGTCAAAAATTGTGATTTCAAAGGGCCATAACTCTGCAGCGGATGGACTGAGAAACACTAATATCGAACTTGACCTGTATTTTATTGCTACAAACAACATCAGAAAGTTTGATGTCGATCCGGTAAGGCGTTTGACTTTAAATGAACGGAAACCAATTTTTTTTCAAAAATTGTGTTTTCAAAAGGCCATAACTCTGCAGCGGATGAACTGAGAAACACCAATATCGAACCTGACCTGCATTTTATTGCTAAAAACAACTTCTGAATGTTTGATGTCGATCCGTCAAGGCCTTCAACTTTAAATGAACGGAAACCAATTTTTTAGAAAAATTCTGTTTTCAAAGGGCCATATCTCTGCAGCAGATGGACTGAGAAACACCAATATCGAACCTGACCTGTATTTTAATGCTAAAAACAACTGAAAGTTTGATGTCGATCCGTCAAGGCGTTCGACTTTAAATGAACGAAAACCAAATTGTTTATGGACAGACAGATGGACACACAGATGGACAGACAGACAGACTGATAACATAATACAACCATTTTTTTAAACAGGCATATAAAAATACGAACAAGAGTGTGTCAGAATCTATAAAAAGACGAACTACCTCACAAAGTTGGGATAACGCAATTCCGGAAAATTGGACAACGACCGAATTATGAACAGAACTGTTAAACCTTTGTGGTACCCGCAAGGCGGAAGAAATCGCTTCTTGTCCAGTTATATTTAGATAATGTATCTGGTAAGGCGATAACTCCCACACATATCGATGAACAGTCTGTTGTTGAGCAGTTAATTCCTTCATTACAGCATCCAGAAGTGCTGTTTCCATCAACGTGTCAAGGTCAAGCAGCGAATTACCACAACAAACTTCCATTACACATATTCAGGAGTCTTGGTCGAAATTACAGGAATCGGTTTCATCTTTCCAACAACCCTTGAATTTAGAAAAAATGGCAGAAGTGTCTACTATTATTCCGGAAATGTGTGCCTCAAAAAAACTGGCCTCTCAACCACCTCCATTGTTCTCTGCGATGGCTTTTCGTGACACTTTCCTTGTGGATTTGGAATTTCCTGTTTCATGTTCAACATCGAAAGAAACATCAATGCCAGTTTCTTCACTTCTGGCTTCTCAAGGTGCAGACCCAAATTCTTTACAAATGAAAGTGTCAATGACACTGTAGCTCAACTTGTCAAGACATGTACATGTATAGTATGTGACACAGCAATGACAAAGATCTAGGTAATGACCTGATAACAAAGGTACATATAAAGTATTGTAACGGTCTGTACATAAATACTGACCGTAGCCTGTAACAAATGTATAGGTAAAGTATTGTAAAGGTGGGGGTGACAGTCAAATGCTAAACTAGAAAAGAAATCTTTGAGTCCCAGAGTGGGTCTGACTGAACCCCAAAATATTTGTTCTCATAGCACAGTGATAACAAAGGCACCCCAAAACACACTCTTTCCTGTCCCAAGGTGAAAACAAAGGTACCCAAGAAGCTTTGTGAAGATCAGTTCATAAATACAAGCTGTATAGAAGTTGTGACAAAAAACTGATTGGACCTAATTTCGGTACAAAATGGCCACTGGCAGCCATCTTGAATTTTGGGCCGTACTCAGAAACACTCGTTCTCGTCCCAAAGGTACCCAAGAAGTTTCGTGAAAATGGGTTGATAAATACAGCCTCTAGCCCGAGCCGTATTGACATGTGCACTTACAGTGTATAAGTAGCACTAAATAAATCAAAATTCATCTAATTTGTATAATTTCTGCACGAGAAAAAAAGCCGTACTGAATGTGATGTATTCCATTTTACTAAACATTCATACAAAAATTTATTCAAATCAGAACTTTCATACAGAAGTTCTGTACAAAGACTGATTGCACTAATTTTGGTACAAAATGGCTGCTGGTGGCCATCTTGAATTTTGGACCACACCCAAAAACACTCGTTCTCATCCCACGGTGATAACAAAGGTACCCAAGAAGTTTCATAAAGATTGGTTCATAAATACGGCCTCTAGCCTGAGCCGTATAGAAGTTGTGTACAAACAAGAGGCCCCAAGTGGCCTGAGGGCGCTCACCTGACATGGTAGCCAAAATTTATATCAACCCAGAGAATTGATTTCAACAAGTTGCATCTGCTCCTCCTAAGAAAAGCTTATACCAAAGATTCTGACCAGTGGATCTAAAAAAAAAAGATTTTTAAAGAATATTCCTCATATTGAACTAAGTTATAATTCAGGCTCCCACAAGAAGCCCATATATGAACCCTGGGACTTGGCTTTAACAAACTTGAATCTCACCCCCCCAAGGATGCTGCACACCAAATATCAAAACATTCCGACTGCTGGATCTGAAGAAGAAGATTTTTAAAGAAAAGTCCTCATTTTGAACTAAATTACAATTCGAGCTCCTACAGTGAGTCCAAATATGGACCTAGGGACATGGCTGAAGAAGAAGATTTTTAAAGATAAGTCCTCATTTTGATCTAAGTTACAATTCGAGCTCCCACAGTGAGTCCAAATATGGACCTAGGGACATGGCTTGAACAAACTTGAATCTCACCCCCTAAGGATGCTGCATACCAAATATCAAAACATTCCGACTGCTGGATCTGAAGAAGATTTTTAAAGAAAATTCCTCATTTTCAACTAAGTTATAATTCGGGCTACCACAGTGAGCCCAAATATGAACCCAGGGACTTGGCTTGAACAAACTTGAATCTCACCCTCCTAAGCATGGTGCATACCCAATATCAGAAGATTCTGCCTGCTGGATCTTGAGAAGAAGATTTTCAAAGAAATTTGCCTGAAATGCACTAAGTTCAAATTTGGGCTCCTATTCTGAGCCCAAATATCAACCCAGGGGGCCGATTTGAACAAACTTGAATCAGACCCACCCCACAATGTTGCATACCAAATATCAAAAGATTCTGCCTGCTGGATCTGGAGAAGAAGATTTTTTAAGAATTATGCCTGAAATGCACTAAGTTAAAATTTGGGCTCCTATACGGAGCCCAAATATAAACCCAGGGGGCCGATTTGAACAAACTTGAATCAGATCCACCCCACAATGTTGCTTACCAAATATGAAAAGATTCTGAAGCTGGATCTGGAGAAGAAGATTTTTTAAGAAATTTGCCTGAAATGCACTAAGTTCGAATTCGAGCTTCTATAGTGAGCCCAAATATGAATCTAGGAAGCCGATTTGAACAAACTTGAATCAGATCCACCCCACAATGTTGCATACCAAATATCAAAAGATTCTGCCTGCTGGATCTGGAGAAGAAGATTTTTTAATAAATTTGCCCGAAATGCACTAAGTCCGAATTCGGGCTTCTATATTAAGCCCAAATATGAATCCAGGGGGCCGATTTGAACAAACTTGAATCAGATCCACCCCGCAATGTCGCATACCAAATATCAAAAGATTCTGCCTGCTGGATCTGGAGAAGAAGATTTTTGAAGAAATTTGCCCGAAATGCACTAAGTTTGAATTCGAGCTTCTACAGTGAGCCCAAATATGAATCCAGGGGGCCGATTTGAACAAACTTGAATCAGATCCACCCCGCAATGTTGCATACCAAATATCAAAAGATTCTGCCGGCTGGATCTGGAGAAGATGATTTTTTAAGAAACTTGCCTGAAATGCACTAAGTTCGAATTCGAGCTTCTATAGTAAGCCCAAATATGAATCTAGGGAGCCGATTTGAACAAATTTGCATCAGATCCATCCCACAATGTTGCATACCAAATATCAAAAGATTCTGCCTGCTGGATCTGGAGAAGAAAATTTTTAAAGAAATTTGCCTGAAATGCTCTAAGTTCGAATTCGAGTTTCTATAGTGAGCCCAAATATGAATCTAGGAAGCCGATTTGAACAAACTTGAATCAGATCCACCCACAATGTTGCATACCAAATATCAAAAGATTCTGCCTGCTGGATCTGGAGAAGAAGATTTTTTAATAAATTTGCTTGAAATGCACTAAGTTCAAATTTGGGCTCCTATACTGAGCCCAAATATAAACCCAGGGGGCCGATTTGAACAAACTTGAATCAGATCCACCCCACAATGTTGCTTACCAAATATGAAAAGATTCTGCCTGCTGGATCTGGAGAAAAAGATTTTTTAAGAAATTTGCCTGAAATGCACTAAGTTCGAAATCGGGCTCCTATACTGAGCCCAAATATTAACCCAGGGGGCCGATTTGAACAATCTTGAATCAGATCCACCCCACAATGTTGCTTACCAAATATGAAAAGATTCTGCCTGCTGGATCTGGAGAAGAAGATTTTTTAAGAAATTTGCCTGAAATGCACTAAGTTCGAATTCGGGCTTCTATAGTAAGCCCAAATATGAATCCAGGGGGCCGATTTGAACAAACTTGAATCAGATCTACCCTGCAACGTTGCATACCAAATATCAAAAGATTCTGCCTGCTGGATCTGGAGAAGAAGATTTTTGAAGAAATTTGCCTGAAATGCACTAAATTCGAATTCGAGCTCCTATAGTGAGCCCAAATATGAATCTAAGGAGCCGATTTGAACAAACTTGAATCAGATCCACCCTACAATGTTGCATACCAAATATCAAAAGATTCTGCCTGCTGGATCTGGAGAAGAAGATTTTCAAAGAAATTTGCCTGAAATGCAGTAAGTTCAAATTTGGGCTCCTATACTGAGCCCAAATATACACCCAGGGGGCCGATTTGAACAAACTTGAATCAGATCCACCCCACAATGTTGCATACCAAATATCAAAAGATTCTGCCTGCTGGATCTCGAGAAGAAGATTTTTTAAGAAATTTGCCTGAAATGCACTAAGTTCGAAATCAGGCTCCTATACTGAGCCCAAATATGAACCCAGGGGGCCGATTTGAACAAACTTGAATCAGATCCACCCTACAACGTTGCATACCAAATATCAAAAGATTCTGCCTGCTGGATCTGGAGAAGAAGATTTTTTAATGTTTTTCCCATTGCCTACAGTGTTTAAAAGTGCTGACTCAGCACTTTTTCAAAGTCCCGAAACTGTACCCTATGATAAAACCGATGGCAATTTTTTTTTACCAATCCTTTCTGTTGGTCCTAAGGAAGCTGCACACCAAATAAAAATTCTCAGTGCTGTGCAGTTTTGGAGATATGGGCGTTTTAAATTTTTTCTATTTTTAGCTCCTGCGGTTCCCACGGGGCTGCGGGAAAATTTTTTTTTGCATAAATCAAGTACTCATGACCCAATAAGCCCTCACATAAAATTTGGTTCCAATCAGCCTCTCGGTTTGGAAAATAGAAATTTTGGGCGGGGCAAAAAATTTTGCCCCTCCCATAACGACGCCAAGTATAGCCCCACAAACTTCTCTTGAACAAATCTGAGTCTACACCTCAAAAGGAAGCTGCACACCAAATATCAAGTCTCTGCTACTGCTGGTTCTTGAGAAGAAGATTTACAAAGATTTTGGTGCCCCTTGGGGGCGTGGCACCACCCAGGAGGAGGGGCAACTTCATTTGAACAAATCTGAATTGGCATTAGGTAATAAACATTTAGCCAACATTTGAATAAAATTGGGCTAGTGGTTTAGGAGGAGAAGTCGATAATGTAAAGTTAACGCCGGACGGACGACGACGAACGCCGGACAGAAAGTGATTAGTAAAGCTCCCCTTGAGCTTCGCTCAGGTGAGCTAAAAGCAGATTAGACCTAATTTCTGTATAAAATGGCCACTGGCAGCCATCTTGAATTTTGGACCGCACTCAGAAACACTCGTTCTCGTCCCAAGGTGATAACAGAGGTACCCAAGAAGTTTCGTGAAGATCGGTTGATAAATGCAGACTCTAGCCCGAGCAGTTTTGACATGTGAACTTACTGTGTGTAAGTAGCACTGAAAAAAGCAAAGTTCATCTAATTTACATAATTTCTGCACGAGAAAAAAACCTGTATTATATGTGATGTATCCCATGGTACTAAACATTCATACAAAAAATTATTCAAATCAGAGCTTTCATGTGGAAGTTCTGCGCAAAAATCTGATTGCTCCTAATTTTGAACAAAAATGGCTGCCAGCGGCCATCTTGAATTTTGGACCACACCCAAAATCACTTGTTCTCGTCCCAAGAAGTTTCGTAAATGATCGGTTCATAAATGCGGCCTCTAGCCCGAGCCATATTGGCATTTGCACTGACAGTGCTGAAAGTAACACTAAATAAATCAAAGTTAGTCTAATTTGCATAATTTAAGCACGAGAAAAAAACCTGTATGATATGTGATGTATCTCATGGTACTAAACATTCATACAAAAAATTATTCAAATCAGAGCTTTCATATGGAAGTTCTGTACAAAAAACAGATTTCTGCATCGTCGGTACAAAAATGGCGGCTGGCGGCCATCTTGAATTTTGGACCGCACCCCAAAACACTCGTTCTCGTCCCACAGTCATAACAAAGGTACCCAAGAAGTTTCGTAAAGATCGGTTCATAAATACAGCCTCTAGCCCAAGCCGTATCCAATTGTTGACATACGGACAGGCAGACAGACGGACGACGGGCCATGATAAAAGCTCAAATTTGGCTTTAACAAAGTTGAGCTAAAAATAGACACTGTGTCCCCATCTTTACGAAGTCAAATTTTATCCGGAAAAAATGTTAATTCTTTTCCACATAAAACTCCAAGTATCCTGGATTACAATAGCATTATGTCGTCACATATTGCACACAGTTCTCAATTCAAAGCCACCCAACAGTGACGGAAGTCACGAGATGTCTAAGGGTGAGTGATCATTCATGCCCTAGTATACAAGGGAATGTCCCTGACAATATTCATATTTTGTCATCGAGAGCACACTGAACAGGTTGATTATGCCTAAGAAAACGTCAAAACTTAGTTCCCCTCAACGGGGTGGGATAACACCAGATGATCCGTTACATTTAAATCGGGATATTGAGTCACAAAAATCACATACTCACAGGCATATCGATACCTCTTTTTCTGAAGATGAACGAGACGATGTTCGTAGCATCTTCGTCTCAGATACTGAGGAGACTGCTATTTCAGGTTTCGACGAGGGAGAGGCAGTTAAATCGGTTAAAAGAAGGGCTGATTCGAAAAAATCTAATGAGATCGCGACAAAGCCGCAACTTGACAAAGTCAAATCACCACAATCAAAATTCCGGAAACGAAAACAAACGAAAGTATCCACGGGCGATAAACCAGGTACTTCCGGTGTTATAGCACATGAAAAACTGGCAAAGCAGTTGAAGTTCTCAGAAACCAAAAATGACGTTTCACGGGAAATTATCGCAATCCCCATTGTCGATTCATCAGTAAGTGGGCAAAGTACTTTTCTTTTAAAGGAAATTTTAAGTTCAATTAGTTCAATTAACGAATGTCTGAACTTAGTTGAAACGGCTAAAGACAGTTCCTCAAATAAGGACACCAATAGGGATACGCCCGGAGCCATCTCGACCCAGTCGTATCGGCCAAAATACAATAAGAAATCCTCAGATTTGCTTGATTCTCCTGTTTTTGATAATGACAGAAAGAAAAAATTGCCCCATACTGTAACTAGGGAAATGTTAACCAACACTGCCTCTGAGAATATCATTGTCCAAAGAAAAAATTCTGAGGCTTTAGACAGCATTCAGGAAGTGAATGATCTATTTGGGCTCGATTCGGCTTCCTTTCCTGAAGGCAATTATGATGAAACTGACTAGATTGCTGGGTTTGAACTACCAGACATTACAATTGAGTATAATTCTGTTAAAACTGGCCCTAAAGTTAATGAAAATTTGGCAAATTTTTCAAATAAAAATTGTACCAATGGAAAAAGATAAACTGGAAAAGTTAATTGAGAGGTACCCAGTACCGGAAAATGCTCTGCTTCAAAAGGTCCAACGCACCTTAACTTCAGCAACCTCGTCAACGCTTCAACTCACGGAAGAACTGAGAGTAAAGAACCCAAATTGGGAAAATATAAAAAAATTAGCTGTAGATAACCTGCTATTGCAGGCTAATGTACAATTTGA
Organism: Pictodentalium vernedei; assembly: GCA_031216915.1. Lineage (NCBI taxonomy): Eukaryota > Metazoa > Mollusca > Scaphopoda > Dentaliida > Dentaliidae > Pictodentalium > Pictodentalium vernedei. Next base: position 217,188,654 of record CM062289.1, on the reverse strand, counting down.
ACTCTCCATGTTAAGGAGAAATGCTTTGAGGCCAATATATAAAAATTCTTATAAAAGCCTTTTTGCAGCCGATAACAAAATCTCAAGTTTTCTATTCGGCGAGGACGTGTGTAAGCGTATTAAGGAAATCAACAAACTCTCAAGGACTGCAAATAATAAATCTCTTAAGGAATCATTTGCAGCTTTGGGACAGTACAATAAGTCTTTTTTAGGCCGGGGCCAGTACAACAGTGGGAGATCGAGAGGACACCAGAGGGGAAGACGTCCCTTCACCAACTTCAGACGGCAAAGTTGGCAGCAACAGGATTTCCCACGAGTTTGAGACGTCAACAATTAAGTGCAGAGAGGGTAGGTACCGGTACACACTTTGTAACACCACCCATTTCTGGCATTCCTGGTTATCATATTAATCTTCCTTGTTCATCTGGTTCTCTGAGAAATTTCCTTCATGTGTGGAGAAAATTTACTACTGATCAGTGGATCTTAAAAGTAGTTAATGGGTATAGCCTTGAGTTTAGAAAATACTACAACAAACTTTTGAACCTAACCCCATCAGGTTTAGGGACAATGCGGTCCAATTTGTGGACAGGGCAATCCAAGAACTTATTTCAAAAGGTGCTATTACTTTATCAACTGAACAAAATGACCAATTTATTTCCAACATTTTTTTACGGGAAAAAAAGAATGGTACTTACCGACCTATTATCAATTTGAAATCGTTAAATAAGTTTATGTCATATTTTCATTTTAAACAAGAGACCATTGATGTTGTTCTACAATCCATTCAACCCATGGAATTTTTTACTTCTGTTGATTTACAGGATGCATACTTCAGTATACCAGTATCCAGTCAAGACCGTAAATTTCTGAAATTTCGGTGGGGAGGTTCACTGTTTGAGTTTACTTGTCTCCCTTTCGGGCTTTCCACAGCACCTCATGTGTCCACTAAGGTTCTTAAACCTATTTTCTCTTTCTTGCGAATGTAAGGTATCAAATCATTCTACTACATTGATGATTCTCTGTTAGCTCATATTGATCCACTCATTTGTAAAAGAAACTCTACCACTCTTATAACGATTCTACAGTCATTAGGATTTAGGATTAATTGGGATAAATCTCACCTCGAACCCAGTCGAACAATTGAATACCTAGGTTTATAATTGACTCTGAAAGCAATCAGGTATTTTTACCAGAAAAGAAAATTGGTGGATTACTTGAGGAATCTAATAGGCTTTTAACTCAAGATCTAATGTCAATTCGAGATGTAGCCAGACTGATAGGTATCTATACCTCATCAATGAGGGTGGTGAGATTAGGACAGTTGTTCTATAGAAATCTGGACAAAGAAAAGAATGATGCCCTTTCTGCTAATAATTAAAATTCTGAGGGTCACATGAGACTATCACAACTTGCTAAAAATGAGATAAAATGGTGGATAGAAAATATACACAATATGAATGGAAAAGTCATCCAACCTTCTAAAGTATCATTATATCTGGAGACTGATGCCTCCCTTTTGGGCTGGTGGGGGGGGGGGGGGGGGGCATTTTGTGATCCAATATCCACACAAGGTAAATGGTCGGTATTAGATAGACTACACAGTATTAATTTTTTGGAACTAAAGGCTATTTATTTAGGTCTGACACAAATTTGTTTCCATAAATCATCATGACATGTTTGTATAAAATCAGATAACACAACAGCTGTTTCATACATTAATAATATTGGACGCACAAATTTGGAATTGTCAGATATTGCCAAGGACATTTTTCTTTGGGCTCATACTAAAAATATTGAACTATCCGCAACTTTCATACCAGGGAAATTGAATACACGGGCTGATTGGTTATCCAGATCGTTTTGTGACTCCACAGAATGGCAGCTTGATAACCTCACGTTTAAGCAACTTTGCAATCTCACATTTCACCCGGACATTGATTTATTTGCCTCTGCACTCAACCATCAGGTTAATAAATATGTATCCTGGATTCCAGATGCCTCAGCCTTTCATATAAATGCTTTTACACTCAACTGGTCAAATTTTAACCCTTATATTTTTCCTCCTTTCAGTTTGTTATCCAGAATACTACACAAGATAAACGAAGACAAGGTGAGGAAGACATTGATCATAGTACCCAAATGGCTCACCCAACACTGGTACCCCCTCTTGCTTCAACTTCTGATAGAGAAACCTATCTTCATACCACAGAGTTGGAAGAAAGTCCTGACACCTTGCAACGAGGAGTGCCATCCAATGGAGAGGAAATTGTCCCTTATCAACAATACTCTCCAAGCAAGAGGAATTTCTGACATTTCTATCAGACACATTTTATCCTCATGGCGGAAATCATCCCAAAAACAGTATGGATTGGCATGGAGAAAATGGTATATTTGGTGTATGTGGAAACAAATTGATCCCTGCAATCCCTCTATCAACAAAGTTGCCGATTACTTAAGTTCACTTGCTCATATGGCCAAATCTTATAGTGTTATAAACACTCACAGGTCAATGATCAACCAAACTTTGCTTTTATTAAATGGAACATCTTTTACCACTTCACCTATCATTAACAGAGTGATGAAGGGAATTTTTAACCTTCGACCCCCCAATACCTCGATACAGGGGTACATGGGACGTCAGTATTCTTTTTAAAATATTTGGCATCATTATCTCCTCTATCAAATTTGAACTTAAAATTGTTGACACATAAATTGGTATGCTTAATAGCTCTTACAACAGCGGCTCGATCACAAACATTAGTTGGTTTAGATTTGCAGTTTATGACAGTATCCAAGAATGTTGTGGAATTCAAAATTCAAGAGCTAACAAAAACGTCTCGGCCATCTCACTTGTACCAGACACTCAAATTATTTGAATTCAAAAATCACAAGCTATGTGTCATATGTACCCTCAAAGAGTATCTAAAACAAACAGAACAAAAAAGAAAAACAAGTAAACTGCTGGTTTCATTTAAAACTTTTAATAAGATTACAACATCTACTACATCGAAATGGATATCAGATTCTTTAGGATCAGCTGGCATAGACACTAATATCTTTCATGCCCACTCAACTCGAGGGGCAGCGACATCGCAGGCTCTGAAATCTGGGGTGACACTCCAGGATATCTTAAAAACTGCCAATTGGTCTTCTGCTAAGATCTTTCATCAATTCTATTTTAGAGACAGTATGGTACCTATGGTTGACAACAATCCAGAAAAGAAGCTTTCCGATGCTGTTCTTACGGGACCTATCCTGCAATGATGAACTTTAAATTCAGAAAAATATGAATGTCCTCGAAAATCATTAACTTCAACAGATTCAATCTACCTTTGTGTTGTTATGTGTTATATTACAATATTAACACAGGGCTGTGAGTAATACATATATATATATATATATATAACTTCGTCAAATTGCCGTCATGCTCGGAAGTTTACTTCCTTCTAAGCGGCTTTCATTTTTGACTAATACTTATTCCGTTACGTTAAGTGCTGTACCAATGTGTATCGCGTCATGGGAACGTAAAATTTAGCGTCACGCTGATCCTAATTGTTGAATGGGAATTATAAAATTGATCGTGATACGCGTACGTCTTACAGATCGATTTATTATTTGGCAAGTGGCTGCCTAGCTCCTAATCACGAACCCGTCTATAAAATCGCCGATGCATGTCTTCCTTGGGTGGCAACAAGTAAAGATATGTTCCGCATTACACGTTGTTCACTGTTTTTAATTGTAAATTATGGACAAACAAGACCGTATCATATCTTCCTAAGGTGATAACGAGTGGAGATATATTCCGCGTTATTGCGCGCATTTTTGTGTTCTCAGCCTTAGAATTAGAAGCATTCAATCATTTATCTCAACCTCGCCCTGGTAACAGAGGCAGAAGCGAGTTCGCATGCAGTATTCACACATTCAGCCATTCCTTGACCCGAATTGTTCACACGCGTTGTTCTCCATATTCAAGTGTATTGCTTGTAAAACCACCGTATCATATCTCCGTTGGGTGGTAAAGATATGTTCCCCGTTTCATGTTGTTCCCCGTATCCGAGTCTATTACGCGCAAAATAACCGTATCATATCTTCCTTGGGTGGCAACAAGTAAAGATATGTTCCACGCTTCACTTTGCTTTTTGTATTCAAGTGTAAATTATATAAAAAAAAAAAAAAAAAAAAAAAAAAAAAATACTGTATAATATCTTCCTTGGGTGGCAACAAGTAAAGATATGTTCCGCGTTATTACGTAAAAAGCAAATATGAATTAGACACTATTTCTAAAACCTCGCCCTGGTAACAGAGGCAGAGGCAAGTACTAGTAAGTTCGTATACCGTATTCACACATCCAACCAAAATGTTCAACAATCAAGGGATGGGATCTGATAGATGCGAGAGAAAATGTGCAATCTGTGGGTTTATGCTCCAAACAAAACAATTCGCAGACAAGAACGGGACGGCCTACCACATAGGCAAAAAAATCACCTGCATGTCCAGGAATGTGATATATGGGATTTTCTGCGACAAGTGCAATGAAGTCGTGTACGTGGGAGAGACGGGGACAAAATTGTATGAGAGAATGCAAAACCACCTGAGTAGAATAAAACTTGAGGTTATGGATGAACCGATACCACATCATTTTCTGACCAAAAACCATAGTATAAACAATTTTAAGATTATTGGGATTGAACAAATTAATAAACAAAATACAGCTTACAGGAGGGGTCGTGAAGCATTTTGGATTAGCAAACTTCAAACACTAGAACCCAATGGGCTCAATAGACAAGAATAATTCCAAATATTCTCATTTATAAACTTGCTGAACGGGGGGGGGGGGGGAGGGGGGGGGGGACATAAATTAGTGCACAGAGCAATTACACCTAAACACGCATTGGTGTTGGACATAGCGTGTATATGTTGCGAGGTTATGATCATTTGGTACATGTCAGTGCGTACATCATGTGAATGTGGTGTGTGTGTGTGTGGGGGGGGGGTGTATGGAACCCTAGCCTACGATTGTCAGTGTAGACATTATAGGAGGGACTGCACTTAGATCAGTGGTGGAGGGCATATATATGCCGCAACAGTGGGTTGGGACAAGACATTTACACACCCTGGAAGGATCGGGCGGGGGGGGGGGGTTATTACTACGCAAGGAGGGTATAAAAAATTATATTTTCCATCAGCGGTATTGATGTCTGATTGACGCGGTTTGGGTACTGGGGCGGAGATATGGAGGCGCGCGGAGTGGTTGGATGTGTGAATACGGTATACGAACTTACTAGTACTTGCCTCTGCCTCTGTTACCAGGGCGAGGTTTTAGAAATAGTGTCTAATTCATATTTGCTTTTTACGTAATAACGCGGAACATATCTTTACTTGTTGCCACCCAAGGAAGATATTATACGGTATTTTTTTTTTTTTTTTTTTTTTTTATATAATTTACACTTGAATACAAAAAGCAAAGTGAAGCGTGGAACATATCTTTACTTGTTGCCACCCAAGGAAGATATGATACGGTTATTTTGCGCGTAATAGACTCGGATACGGGGAACAACATGAAACGGGGAACATATCTTTACCACCCAACGGAGATATGATATGGTGGTTTTACAAGCAATACACTTGAATATGGAGAACAACGCGTGTGAACAATTCGGGTCAAGGAATGGCTGAATGTGTGAATACTGCATGCGAACTCGCTTCTGCCTCTGTTACCAGGGCGAGGTTGAGATAAATGATTGAATGCTTCTAATTCTAAGGCTGAGAACACAAAAATGCGCGCGATAACGCGGAATATATCTCCACTCGTTACCACCTTAGGAAGATATGATATGGTCTTGTTTGTCCATAATTTACAATTAAAAACAGTGAACAACGTGTAATGCGGAACATATCTTTACTTGTTGCCACCCAAGGAAGACATGCATCGGCAATTTTATAGACGGGTTCGTGATTAGGAGCTAGGCAGCCACTTGCCAAATAATAAATCGATCTGTAAGACGTACGCGTATCACGATCAATTTTATAATTCCCATTCAACAATTAGGATCAGCGTGACGCTAAATTTTACGTTCCCATGACGCGATACACATTGGTACGGCACTTAACGTAACGGAATAAGTATTAGTCAAAAATGAAAGCCGCTTAGAAGGAAGTAAACTTCCGAGCATGACGGCAATTTGACGAAGTTATATAAAATATTTGATGAAGTGTATATATATATAATATATATATATATACATATCTAATTTTTGACCTACGACATAGTTGTGAAAACGTTAAATATGCTATTGTAATCCAGGATACTTGGAGTTTTATGTGGAAAAGAATCCCCCTCTCATACAAGCATGTATGCCAGGGATGAGATGGATTCTTTCTAACATAAAACGGAAAGGAGGAGGGATTACGCCCTCCCTGTTAGAGGGTTACCCTCCCAAACTCAAAATTCGAAATTTTGCATTTCACAACTACGTCCTACAGCTTCTGCGACTATTACTTTCTCCAGCGTTGAAATATGAATATTGTCAGGGACATTCCCTTGTATACTAGGGCATGAATGATCACTCACCCTTAGAAATCTTGTGACTTCCGTCACTGTTGGGTGGCTTTGAATTGAAAACTGTGTGCAATATGTGACAACATAATGCTATTGTAATCCCTCCTCCTTTCCGTTTTATGTTAGAAAGAATCCATCTCATCCCTCGCATACATGCTTGTATGAGAGGGGGATTTAGCTTGTTTGTTGATACCACATTACGGTATTCAACAGCGTCTGGTCAACACAGGTGATGGACAAGTTAATTTATGTCCTGACCCTAGGTTGTCCAGACAACTCTCACTTAGCAAATTTATAACAGTGTTTACGACATATAAATCTGTCATGTGTGAACATTACCCGACACGGCGCGTGGAGCTTAATGCATACGAGAATGAAATTGTTGAAATGGCTCAACAATTTGGGAGAATACATTTTTACTCATATCACCAAGTTTTCGCAGCTCAGGCAGCCATTCAATCGCTAAACAGTAAAAAAAATGTAGATTGGAGTAAGTGGGATACCAAGCTCTTTAGTACTATATTTGCTGGCCATCAAATGTTATGCTGTCGGATTTGCAACTTGGAAGACCATACCATTGAGTTTTGTCCCCGGGTTGATACATCTTATTTTTCGAGGCCCTCCGGGTTGTATACTAGGAGGCTTTCCAAAAATACTTTGGATGCCCAGGGTCGACAGTGGGTGACACACAACGGAAAGAAAATTTATAATCATTACAATGCATCAAAAGGATGTTGCCGACAATCATGCAATTTGGTACATATATGTTTACAATGTAAAGGGGGACATTCTTCCATAAACTGCAAAGGGACTGGTAATCAGAAATGACTACATGTACCACTCTCACAGGATGACTTGACCCTCCACTATTCTCAATCTTGCAATACATTTATTGACAGGATGGCTACAGATGTGGTGCCCGGGTCCAGTGCTGGTGTGACATCTTCTCAAACTCTTTCCCATAATTTGACTGCTATTCCGGTGTTGAGGACTTCACAACCATTGGCTTCTCTGCATGACAGGTTTCATGTGCTAACCGATGTCTCCCTTTCACATCTATGTTCTAGTGACACTCCAGCTTTCTCACCTGTAGATTTCACTCAAGAAAATCCAGCGTCGATCCCTCACAACTCCAAGCAACTGTTACAAACAGATTTCAGTTCAGCAACTACTCCTATCAATATTGCACAATTTTCCCATGAATTATGTTTGCATCCAGATCAAAGGTTTGTACACTATCTCCTAGATGGATTCTCCAATGGTTTCCACACTGGACTTAGCAACATCCCTTCCACTTCCTTCGAATGTAAGAATCTCAGATCTGCCTTCAATCAACCTTCCGTTGTCGATTCTCTTATTCAGACAGAACTAGAAAAGTGTTACATCTTAGGCCCTTACAGCTCCCTTCCCTTTCCTGCATACCTTGTTAGCCCCAGCGGCATAGCTGAAGGAAAATATTCTCACAAAAAATGATTAATTGTTGACCTCTCGGCTCCTCATGATAATGTGACCGGGTTGATGACGCCATTAAATTAATCTGCAAATTGGGTCTCGGGGCTTGGATGTGCAAAACCGACATCACTGATGCTTTTAAATTGTTGCCCATACTCCCATCCCTGTGGAATCTCTATGGGATACACTGGAAGGACCAGTATTATTTTTTTGTTCGCCTAGTTTTTGGAAGTCGTTCATGTCCAAAAATCTTTGACCAACTATCTACTGCTATATGTTGGATTGCACAACACAATTACAATATTTCAGATATTCTGCATTTACTTGATGATTTTCTGACAATAGATCCCCCGGATGGTGAGCTTCTCAGGATTTGTTGATTATGAATTTTCGTAGACTCAATATTCCAATTGCTGGCTACAAAACACTTGGCCCAGCCACCTCTCTGGAATTTCTTGGCATTATTCTTGACTCTGACAACATGGAGGCCCACCTTCCTTTCGAGAAAATACAACGCATTCAAAAGATCATCTCTGACTTTATTACATGGTCCAAGTGCAAGAAGATTCAACTGCTGAGTCTTCTTGGTCATTTGAATTATGCTTGTAGAGTCATTATTCCAGGTAGGTCATTCATATTGCATTTGTTAACACTGTCTGTTAAAGCCTAGAAACTACACCATTTTGTATACCTCAATCCTAGCTGTCGACATGAGCTGAATATGTGGAGAGAATTTCTCATTGGATGGAATGGAGTTTCTTTATTTCTTGAGAATGCTTTCATCCATGTACCAGACTTTCATCTATATACAGATGCGGCCTCCTCGGTGGGCTATGATGGCTATTTCCAGGGTGCTTGGTTTCAGGAGAAGTGGTCATCTCAGTTTCTTTCAGAGCTCGGCCACTGTCAGGACAAGTTTTCTATGACCTTGCTAGAATTATATTTCATTGTTGTGGCCTCCGTTCTGTGGGGACAGTCATGGAGTAGAAAACGTATTGTTTTTCACTGTGACAATATGGCCACGGTACACATTTTACGGAAGGGTCGAAGCTCTTACTGCCATACTTTCATTATGAAATTAATGCGTTGGTTAACATGGTGTGCAGCAAGATACCCCTTTCATCCAGCGGATTTTCCTTCAGAAGTTTCCTAAGACGTCCTTCTGACATATGCAGCCTATTGTCATGGTGTTAAGTTTCTTTCTTATCATACTATAAAATTGTACATTTCTGGCATTCGCTATTTCTGCCTCCGTTTTTGAGTCTCTGCCCCATTTACATGCACTGATGATTCATAGCTCGCACGATTCCAGATGTTTCTGCGCGGTATTAAGCGTTTACAGAAATCCTCTACCACCCGTCATTTGAAAATTACTTTAAGCATTTTGTGACTCCTTAATGGAATCTGCTTGCTGCATCGCGGTTATGCATTTTTCGGTTATCTTAGATGTGGCAAATTTACTTCCCATAGTCTGCGTTTCAACCCAGCCTGTAGTCTCTGTGTGGGTGACATATCGTTTGATGGATCAAGTCCTTTTGCTTCACTTGAAGGCCTCAAAGTGTGACCCCTTCCAAAAGGTGTTAGCATTCTGCTCTATCGGACTGGGCATGATGTTTGTCCCATCTGCAGTCTCCTGGCTTAACCATCAACTTCATTCCACTCTGACGCACCTCTTTTTTGTCTTTCAAATGGGTCTCCCCTCATTCACACTCTTTTTATCCAGTCGTTGAAGGTGCCCCTCTCCCTTATTGGCCTCCCTGATTCCCGCTACAATGGTCACTCATTTAGAATAGGCGCAGCCACTTCTGCAGCAGCCGCTCATGTTGAAGATCAAGACATTAGGGTGATGGTCATTGGATTGTTACTCCCAATATATTCATGTTCAGGGTGTCAGTGTCATGCAGGCACAGAGGGCCATGTGTACGTGACCATTGTCCTGTACATGTGGTGTTCTGGGCAGGCATGAGCACCCCCTTCGTCGCAGCAGCCCATGTTTACGACCACTCGCTCGTGTTTCGGTTGGGGGTATATATTGTTACTTTCACCCCTGTATGTTCCAGGACACTGTGTCATGCGTACACGGAGGGTCACGTGTGCATGGCTGCTGTCATGTACAGGTGGTGTCCTGTGCGGACATGAGCATCGTGTTCATCACAGGCTTTGTAGCCACTTGTGTTCAGGATCCCTTGATCAACACTTTTAAGATGGTACTTGTCTGATTGCCCCGACATCGACCCTCTTGCTGTTCCAGGCAGCGCTATCGGATTTGCACAGTGGGTCACCTGTGTATGTTGCTGTTGTCATGTACATGTGGTCACCTGTGCATGCCTGCACATCGCGTTCTGCCTATATGCATGATGAACCCAGACCTGGGTCGCTCCGTTGGCGGTTGTCCAATTGCTCTTGTTCCTGTTTTTCATCGCCACGGTGTCATGCATACTCAAAGGGACATATGGACAAGGGTTGTTGTCATGTCCATGTGGTGTTCTGCGCCGACATGAGCACCGTGCTCCACTTTTTCTCTGTTTTTTCCTCCACCATCCCTTTCCGTTTCCCAACTCTGCCCATCCCACCCCAGCCTTGTTAAGTATATTTCACATTTCTGTCTGGGTACATGCTATTATTGTTGTGTTTCTCTTTCTCATTCTGACTGTATGTATATGTTTGTGTGCATCTCATTGTTTTCTGCCCATGTGTTCGTGCACACAGGCCACAATACTGCCTGTGTGACTTCTACTGTGGAATTCGTGGATGTGCATTTGTGTCTAATGGCCATAATAATGCCATTTGTGGTTTCCAGGATTTTGTTCATGTTTTTCTGTGTGCGCGCATCTTTTTCCCAGATCCTGTTTTCAAGTGGATGGAGACCTCATGCCGACGAGCTCGTTGTCTCCTGGACACTGCTCTCATGCAGTTTCTAGACTGAGTACTGTTCCTTTATTTCAGTGCCTGCTGACTATTCCTGGTGTGGGGGTGTGCACATTCCCCATTCTCCGGATGTGCTTCGGAATTCTCTCCTTGTTTTCTTTCCTGCACTGTGTACCCGACCGGTTCCTCTCTCCTTCCCTGTGCCTTTCCCCCACCCTCTTCTCCATTCTTTGGGGAGATTCGGCTTGTTTCACAATCCTTCTTTGGCAGTTGCGATGCTGAAAATACTTTGTGTTCTCAAGCATCATCTCTCCAATTCATTTCAGTCACCTAGACTGCAATACTAATCTTCACCCATGGTGGACTTTGCAACTAGGTACTAGTTCAATAACATTTCTTTTTGTGACACTGCAGTATTCATACCTCAGTCACACCTGATGATATGTCTACATTGTGGTGCTCTCCTAATTCTATGCTGTATTGTGAAGCAGACCGAATCACCTCAAAGGGGCAAAATGTTAGCTGAATTTTAATTTATTACCATTTTTGACCTTTTTTTTACTTCACTACAAATATGGGTTATTTTTCACTTTTCTCATTGAAAATGCTGATTTTCAAAAATGCACAGCCCTGTATCAATAATACACACAGCTATAAAATTTTGCACACTTTCACTTTCATAACAGCTCTACTAAATGCATTTCTCAGATTTTCAAATTTTAACCTTTATCCATAATAAAGAAAATTTTACTTCTTTTCCATTAATGTTTTAATATTTGACAGCCTGTAAAATTTGTCTGGCCTGTTGTTGTCATGATGGGCATTAACTTCAAAAAAATTAAAGTTCACCCAACTTACATGAGATTGTTGTATGTTGTGCAGCTCCAAAAATTATATAGATATCTGTTTTGGGATTTTTTTTATTTCATGTAATTTTCAACTTTTTACGTCACCTTATATTTGTACACACCCCATCCGATTTCATGAACACTCCTCCACAAAACAGAAACAGATATCCCTGTCATATTTTACATACTTCTCAAGGAATAACTGAAGTGATGACCAGTCGCATTTTCATTCAGATTATCAGACAACATTTAACATTATGATAAAAATTCCACCAACTACCGAAAAATGGCAAAATTAATTTTCATTGCACGACATTCAGATCATGTACTCATGGTTCCAAATACAAAGTTGTAAAATATTGTGAAAATCTGATGTCAGATACCAAAGATATGATGTAAACACCCTCAGGGTATAACCTCCCATTTTTTGAACAGCCCAACCCGCAAAAACTTCCACAGATATAGCTATAATACTTCGAATACTCCTAAATAAATAGGGGGCATGGTGGCTCAGTTGGTAGAGATGCAGACTGCAAGCCAAGAGGTCTTAAGGTTGAATCCCACCTGCGACAACCGCGTTGTGTCCTTGGGCAAGACACATGGGGACACGGTGACACTGTGTACTAAGGCATACTGCACGCCGATGATGATGCACCTATCTTCAACCACTGCTAACCCTGCTTATGTGGAGTTAGTATGTTGGGGAGCTGACAGTTGCTCACCAGTGCTAGATGGTTCTGACCGGGTACTCTGGCTTCCTCCACCCGTAAAACTGTTGTGGTCATTGTGCAGAAATATGTGACCTGAAACACCAATAAATAAATAAATAAATAAAAAGCTGAAATGATGTCTCATAGTATTTTTTATTCACACTGTTGGAAAGAATTTAACACTACGACGAAATTCCTACCCTCAGACAGAAAACATCAAAATTAAATTTCACTGCACAGAGCTGAAATTGTGGGACATAATAGTACTTCTGTTCCAAAATAATAATTTAAATTATCGTAAATCTGGTATCACATACCGGACATACAACATAAACAGCATTTGTGAGACTCCCATTTCGTGAACATCCGTACCCTCAAAATTGCAAGATACCTCTATAATATTTATCATACACCTCAATGAATAGCAACAGTGATGTCATCACTTTTTATTCACATTGTTGGAAAAATCTTAATGTCCCGACGAAATTCCCACCAATAGCCAGAAAACGTCAAAATTCAACTCCACTGCAAAAAGTTGAAATCAAGGGACATTTAGTACATGTGATCCCAAATACTAAGCTGAAAAAAATTGAAAATGTGACATCAGATACCAGAGATAATGTAAACAATGTCAGGGGTATACTCTCCCATTTTGTAAACACCACTACTGCAAATACTGCAAGAGATATTGCTATAATACTTTGCAGAATTGGGAATGAATTGTTAAAGTGAAGTCTCATTACTTTTTATTCGCATTGTTCAAAAATATTTAAAGTTATGAAGTTAATTTCACCAACAGCAGAAAAACATCAAAATTTAGTTCCATTTTCAGTCATTTGTACCATGTGACTTTTTAGCATTCATGGTCCCAAATAGAAAAGTTACAAATTGTTCAAGATCCAACTTCAAAAACCAGAGATATGATGTCATTACCATCAGGAATATCCCCTATTAGTGGTGGACAGTATCGGAATAATTAAGTACTTCAGTATTCAGAAAACGATACCACAGTGTACCATTATATCAATTATTTTTTATTACGATGTGCCAACATCCTATAGGGATGAAATGTCTGCTTAGAACTTCTCCCAAAATGTCTACAGCAAGACCAAAATGTCCACTAATAATTACACCCAAAATGACATTTTATTAGCAAATGCTTTATTAGTGATTTCTGTGGACATTTTAGGTGTAATTTCATTTGATTTGGCCAACTACAACTAAAATTAGCATTGGGAAACCCCCCAAAAATGAATTTTCAAAGTCAAAAAGGGATTATAACTCTGGTAAAAATTGACAGACCGCACCCCAATTCGAACTTGACCTGTATTTTATGTTGATACAATGACATACCATATTTCATTTGACTTGGCCTGCTATAACTAAAGTTATCATCAGGAAACCAATGTGGGATGGATGGATGGACAGACTCACGCTCGCATGGATGGATGGACACCAACCACGTATTTTAATAGTCCCAAAAAACCCAAAATTTTCGGGGGACAAAAAGTAGAGCTGCTTCTACGTTTCCAACATGGCAATCAATTTTAGAATCTTCATTAAACATTTTTTCCATTTTGGGCTGTTTTGGAGAACAAAAAGTGACACCTAGTGTATGGGGATCAGAGAAAATTTGGGAACATCTCCAAAATTTGGAGCAGTATTAAACAGAGCGAGGTTGGGGGAATTTATAGGTCAGTACACTGTAATACATTTATCTTACCATGTTGCTGAATGTGATGGACATCTGACCTGAAGATTCATTGTAATTCATGTGACCTGTGTTGTTGAGGATTCCTCCAACACTCGACTGACTTGGCACTGTATCCCTCAACTTTGTTGCTTCGTTTTCACTAAAATAGAGAGGTTTTCTTTAATTTACCCAACCAGTTGTGTCTTTTGTGAAGACTTTATTTAGAGATTTAAATGACAGTTTCAGATTGAATATCCATAAAGAATGTTAAAAAAGACTACAAATATTTTGTGACAGAAATGGGTCCCATAAATGATACAAGGCCAAAACATCCTTAAATTAAGAGCCAGGACACTGTTTTTAAGGACCCTGTGACCTTGACCTTTGATTTTTTGATCCCCCAAATTTACAAGTTTAATTCCTGTTGCCAAAGCAGTGTGTCTGAGAAATTTCATACTCCTAGGCAAAGCACTGTTGAGTCAAAAGTTCAGAAACAGAGTAGAGGTTAAAACACCCAGTGACTTTGATCATTGAATTTACAACCTCCAAACTGATAGGGTTCATCCCTGTTCCCTAGAGAGTGTATGTGTTTAGTTTCATGATCCTATGTTAGGTCCTTGTCAAATTAGAGTCCGGAAACAATTTTTGAGTTCATGTACCCCGTGACCGGTGTTCTTCTGACCCACAAATTTACAGGGTTTTTAGGGTCTGGAAACTGCTTGGGGGTTAGAGCTCCTTGTAACCTTAACCTCTTACATCCCAGATCAATATGGTTCATCCTTTCCTCAAGGTAATGTACCTATTAGGTTTTATGATCCTAACTAGGCCAAAGCATTAAGCTAGTGTCCTTAAACAGTTTTGGGGTTAGAGCACCATGTGACCTGTGACCTGAAATGCTGAACTTCTTACCCCCAAAATCAATAGGGTTCATCCCTTTCTCCTACACAGTGCACCTGTGAAGTTTTGTGAACCTTAGCCCAATCAGTGTCAGGTTTTAGAGTCCTGAAACCCAATCAAAAGCACCCTGCCTGAGGCCTTTGACATAATCCCTTTCCCCACAGAGTGAAGCTGTAAAGTTTTATGATCCTAGGCCATAGAATTGTCTTGAAACCAAATGGTAAAGATGGAAGGATATAGGAACACAATCACATACGGATAGGGGAATCATTATAGGGCTCTCGTCAGGCCCTAATAATTATTTAAAAATGTTCCCCAAAACTATTAGTTCATAACAACAAAACCTGACAAAACACTGTTTAACAGAGGGATGTTAAATCCCGTCTGCTTGCCTTCATTCATGCATGATACATTTGATCCAATGTCAAAAAAGATCCTTAAAGCTGCATTTTTATTGTTTATATTACTCCAAATAATGGATATATTTAGTTTCAATGGGATATACTGTGACTATCACAAAGTTCATATTACTGTAAAGGTTTTCAGTAATTCAAGTCTACAATATCAATGACCTGGATAGTCCACAGGCTCACCACAAAAAACTCTTACAATCTAAAATTGACAAAGTTCCAGAAAAACATGAAAATTGAGACAGAAATAGAAAAAAAAAATACCGATCCAATGTCGAGTTGTGACAACAGAAAAGGTGGGTTTGATCATTATGAAGTTATTGTCTGCAAATGAATTATTGAGTGTGTGCTGGGTCTGTGACCTTTACATTTGACGTACTGAATTCCAAATAAATTGAGTTCCTATGAAGAATGACAGACGAGGGTGGAACGATTTTCATGTTATTGTGTAGAAACCAATGGAGTGCAATTTGTTGTGATTTACTATGTTCAAGGTCACTGTGACCTTGACCTTTGACCTGGCGAGTTCAAGATCAGTAGGGTTCTTCCTCACAGCAAGGCCAATGCAGCAATTAAGTTTCATGACTATAGGCTGAACCACTGTCAAGTTATTGTCTGGAAACCAATTGTTGCAATTTGGTCACTGTGACCTTGACCTTTGACCTGGCGAGTCCAAGGTCAATAGGGTTATTCCTCGCACCAAGGCCAACACACCTATGAAGTTTCATGACTCTAGGTTGAACCACTATCAAGTTCTCATCCGGAAACCAATTGTTGCGATATACTATGTTCAAGGTCACTGTGACCTTGACCTTTGACCTGGTGAGCCCAACATCAATAGGGTTCTTCCTCGCACCAAGGCCAATATGCCTGTAAAGTTTCATGACTCTAGGTTGAACCACTATCAAGTTATCATCCGGAAACCAATTGTTGCGATATACTATGTTCAAGGTCACTGTGACCTTGACCTTTGACCTGGTGAGTCCAAGATCAATAGGGTTCTTCCCCGCACCAAGGCTAACACACCTATGAAGTTTCATGACTCTAGGTTGAACCACTATCAAGTTATCATCCGGAAACCAATTGTTGCGATATACTATGTTAAAGGTCACTGTGACCTTGACCTTTGATCTGGTGAGTCCAAGATCAATAGAGTTCTTCCTCGCACCAAGGCCAACCCACCTATGAAGTTTCATGAATGTAGGTTGAACTACTATCAAGTTATCATCCGGAAAGGAATTGTTGCGATTTACTATGTTCAAGGTCACATTGACCTTGACCTTTGACGTAAGGAGTCCAAAATCAATAGGGTTCTTCCCCTCACCAAGGCCAATCTACCTATGAAGTTTCATGAAAGTGAGTTGAACCATTATCAAGTTATCATCCGGAAACCAATTGTTTAAGATTTACTACGTTCAAGGTCACTGTGACCTTGAACTTCGACGTAGCATGTCCAAAATCAATAGGGTTCTTCCTCCCACCAAGACCAACCTACGTATGAAGTTTAATGAATGTGAGTTGAACCACTATCAAGTTATCATCCGGAAACCAATTGTTTACGCCCGCCCGCCCGTCCGCCCGCCCGCCCGCCCGCCCGCCCGCCATTCACCAAACTATAAGTCGAGTTTGACTTCGTCACAACTCGACTAAAAATGCAGTTAAATCTTTGCATCCAGTAAGCTTAATACTAAAGATGTTACTGAAACAAACAAATGAAAGTGTCAATGACACTGTGGCTCAACTTGTTTAAGACATGTACATGTATATACGTGACACTGCAATGACAAACATCTAGGTAATGACCTGATAACAAAGGTACATGTAAAGTATTGTAACAGTCTGTACATAAATGCTGACCGTAGCCTGTAACAAATATATAGGTAAAGTATTGTAAAGGTGGGGTAACAGTTAGATGCTAAACTAAAAAAGAAATCTTTCAGTCCCAGAGTGGGTTGACTGAACCCAAAAATATTTGTTCTCATAGCACAGTGATAATAAAGGCACCCAAAAACACTCGTTCCTGTCACAAGGTGATAACAAAGGTACCCCAAGAAGTTTCGTGAAGATCGGTTCATAAATACAGACTCTAGCCCAAGCCGTATTGACATGTGCACTTACTGTGTATAAGTGGCACTGAATAAATCAAAGTTCATCTAATATGCATAATTTCTGCTCGAGAAAAAAAACCTGTATTATATGTGATGTATTCCATGTTACTAAAGATTCCTACAAAAATTTATTCAAATCAGAACTTTCATACAGAAGTTCTGTACAAAAAACTGATTGTACTAATTTTGGTACAAAATGGCTGCTGGCGGCCATCTTGAATTTTGGACTGCACCCAAAAACACTCGTTCTCATCCCACGGTGATAACAAAGATACCCAAGAAGTTTCGTAAAGATCGGTTCATAAATACAGCCTCTAGCCTGAGCCGTATAGAAGTTGTGCACAAAAAACTAATTGGACCTAATTTCAGTACAAAATGGCCACTGTCAGCCATCTTGAATTTTGGACCGCACCCAGAAACACTTACTCTCGTCCCAAGGTGATAACAAAGGTACCCAAGAAGTTTTGTGAAGATCGGTTCATAAATACAGCCTCTAGCCCGGGCCGTATTTGACACGTGCACTTACTGTGTATAAGTAGGACCGAATAAATCAAAGTTCATCAAATATGCATAATTTCTGCTTGAGAAATAAACCTGTATTATATGTGATGTATTCCAGGTTACTAAACATTCATATAAAAATTTATTCAAATCAGAACTTTCATTCAGAAGTTCTGTACAAAAAACTGATTACACTAACTAAAGTACAAAATGGCTGCTGGTGGCCATCTTGAATTTCGGACTGCACCCAAAACCACTCGTTCTCGTCACATGTTGATAACAAAGGTACTCAAGAAGTTTCGTAAAGATCGGTTCATAAATACTGCCTCCAGCCCGAGCCCTAATGGCATTTGCAGTTACAGTGCTGAAAGTAACACTTAATAGATCAAAGTTAGTCTAATTGGCATAATTTATGCACGAGAAAAAACCCGTATTATATGTGATGTATCCCATGGTACTAAACATTCATACAAAAAATTATTCAAATCAGCCCTTTCATATGGAAGTTCTGCGCAAAAATCTGATTGCACCTAATTTTGTACAAAATGGCTGTCAGTGGCCATCTTGAATTTCAGAACGGACCCAAAAACACTCGTTCTCGTCCCACGGTGATAACAAAGGTACCCATGAAGTTTTGTAAAGATCGGTTCATAAATATGGCCTCTAGCTCGAGCCGTGTTGACGGCATGACAGACGGGCAGATGAATGACAACGGGCCATGAGAATACCTCAAATTTGGCTTCGTCATTTGCACTTACAGTGCTGAAAGTAACACTAAATAAATCAAAATTAGTCTAATTTGCCTTATATTACGCACAAGAAAAAAAAACGTATTACTTGTGATGTATCCCATGGTACTAAACATTCACACAAAAAATTATTCAAATCAGCCCTTTCATATTGAAGTTCTGCGCAAAAATCTGATTGCACCTAATTTTGTACAAAATGGCTGCCAGCGGCTAGCTTGAATTTCAGACTGAACACAAAAACACTTGTTCTCGTCCCACAGTGATAACAAAGGTACCCAAGAAGTTTCGTAAAGATCAGTTCATAAATACGGACTCTAGCCAGAGCTGTATTGGCATTTGCACTTACTGTGCTGAAAGTAACACTAAATAAATCAAAGTTAGTCCAATTTGCATAATTTAGGCACGAGAAAAAAACCTGTATTATATGTGATGTATCCCATGGTACTAAACATTCAAACAAAAAATTATTCAAATCAGAGCTTTCATGTGGAAGTTCTGTGCAAAAATCTGATTGCACCTAATTTTGTACAAAATGGCTGCCAGCGACAGTCTTGAATTTCGGACTGCACCCAAAAACATTCGTTCTCGTCCCACGGTGATAACAAAGGGACTCAAGAAGTTTCGTCAAGATCGGTTAAAAAATACGGCCTGTAGCCCGAGCCGTGTTGACGGCGTGACAGACGGGCAGACGAATGACAACGGGCCATGAGAATACCTCAAATTTGGCTTCGTCAAAGTTGAGCTAAAAATACACTGTAATGGAAAGTTAAGGCCTCACAATCTGCGGGGGTGGGGGGTAGGGGGAAGCTGCATACCCAGTGCGTTGATGACTGGATTCGCCCTTGTGGTAAAATAAAGTGATTGTAACGTTTATTGATAGACCATTTAATAGATGTTTCAATGCATAAGGCAACTATTTAATGCATGTCAATTGCAGTGGTGGCTCACCCCGTTGGAGTACAATGGACAAGTCCAGGGGACCCCGGTCCAGGGGGGGGGGGGGGGGGAATGTGGTGGGAAGCTACATGAAGCCAACCGGGGCTCCCTTTCATGTGGATGTGAATGAATCGCCAATTCTGTCACTAGATGCAAGGAAATGGCTTCTTTTAAACATAAAATTCAAAGTTTTCTCCACCAACAATACTTATGTAGGACAACAATTTGCGCTGTAACCTGCGCAGTTGTTGTATTTATATTGTTTTTTCTGTCATGTTCAGGAAAAACCAACATAAACACAACAACTGTGCAGGTTATGGCACAAATGGTGCTCTGATTCTGAAACTATGAAGTCTCAAGCACAAACGAGTGTTGGATTTTCTCGACAGGGATGAAGACATTGGGGTGATAAACAAACAACGAAAAACAAATAAATGCAAGTATTTTTTAAATCTTTAATAATAATTTTTCTTTATTCTTTTATCTTATTCAACATGTGATAACTCATGAAAACTTACCTATTTCCGTTGCATCCCAAATTGGCAAACTGTAACTTGCAACTAATTCTTGTTGACTGCATATACTTGAATATGGGTGTGCGACTTATACATGGGCTTTAGTCAAAAGGGAGGAATTCCAAGTATGAATTGGGGGTGCGACTTATACATGGGGGCGACGTATACACCGACATATACGATATTTTTGTTATACTGCAATGAACGTCTTGAGATCATCGGTGTTTTGTTTACTTTTGGGAAAATCTCGAACCTCCATAAAAAAATTCAATGCGGGGGGTATTTTTCCAACGCGGCGGTGCCTGAGAACCAAAACACATTTTTTTTTGGCCTTTGAGAGGCAAACTCAAACACAGACTCTTACAATTTGAGTATTGGAGCTGACTTTAATTGTTTTTAAGTGCACGTTCACAGATTTCTTGCTGAAAAAAGGAACAAGAGGCCCAAGGGGGCCTGAGGGCACTAACCTGACATGGTAGCCTAAATATCAACCCAAGGAATTGATTTGAACAAGTTGCATCTGCCCCTCCTAAGAAATCTAAATTTTATAGTAAATTTCCTTTCTTATTATACCTACCACAATTGTTTATTACAGGCTTGCACTACAGTGGAAGAACCTAACACGGATAAAATACTCTCTATTTTAATCTTTCCCAAGAGATTTGGGAAAGAAAAGTGGTGTAAAAACACCACGAAAATCTAAATTTTATAGTAAATTTCCTTTCTTATTATACCTACCACAATTGTTTACTACAGGCTTGCACTACAGTGGAAGTCCCTAACTCGGATAAAATACTCTCTATTTTTGTCTTTCCCAAGCAAGTTGGGAAAGAAAAGTGGTGCAAAAGCACCAATAAAAATAAGCCAAAACATAGTCGAGTGCAACCGGCGCAGACCCAGTACGGGACGCTCTCTCCCAAGTACAACTCCACGACTTCCGTTGCCAGTGCGCATATACCGTCTCTAAAGACTCATTCTTTTTTGAATCCGTAAACGTTAGAGTTATGTGATCAGCGGGGAGGAAAGATTCTTTACCCGTAAAGAAGACGGGAGGGCCTCCATGTAAACAATTGTGGTAGGTATAATAAGAAAGGAAATTTACTATAAAATTTAGATTTCTTATCAACCTACTCACAATTGTTTACTACAGGCTGAATAGACAAAAGGCTGGAGGGAATCGCATAACCAACCCCCACATAACCCTAGTGCACTGGAACCGTGAAGCAGAAGGAAGAGGTCCCGAGGCTTATCAACCATAATGTCGCAATCATTGGTAAAGGACAATGAAAAGAGACATATGAGCCTGTGTGACACACAGACAGAAAAAAGGGCAGTAACAGCACAAGGCTGAAACTGACCTTCAAGAAGCCTAATGGCTATGGCAGACAACAGCCTGAGCAGAAGAAAGAGGACCCAAGGCAAAAAGGTCCTCCGACTGCTCCTGCAGCTGGCGTAAATAAAAGGTGGAGAAAGTAGAAGCATTTCTCCAGTAGGCTGCCTGCATAACATCCGACAACTTGACGGAGTTAGAATAAGCCCAAGAGGTAGACAGTGCCCGCACCTCGTGGGCAGAAATACGATTGGTAATACAATCGCCAGCTGCTAAACGACTATAAGCCGTACGAATAGCAAGACAAATCCATCGAGAAATGGATTGAGGAGAGATCTTCTGTCGACCCGGAATGAGAGACAGAAAAAAACGTTTTCTGCCCTTCCGTATGAAGCGTGTCCGATCAAGATAAATGCGAATAGCACGGACCGGACAGAGCAAAGGGCGAGTACCCTCAACAGAGGGAAGAGCCCTAATACAGATAGGAGGAGGAGTAGTATCTGGTAACTGATTCTTAGCCAAAAAGGAGCAATCAGTGGTAAAAGTAACACTGTTGGGAGAACTCCTAAAAAAGGCCGGGTCAACCGAGAGGGCGTGAAGCTCACTAACCCGTCTGGCCGAAGCAAATGCCATCAGAAAAGCCGTCTTGTATGTGAGAAATTGCATATCCACCTGGGATAAAGGTTCGAACGGCGCCCCCCCCCCCCCCCCCCCCCCCCAAGCAAAGCAGCACCCACGAAAGATTCCATCGTGGAGTAAGCTGCAAAGTCCGAGGCCTTTTCAAAGAAAAGTGCCGAACAAGCTTGGAGAGGTAAGGATTAGTGCCGATACGACGCTTCCCCACATAAGAAAAAGTCTCTGAAAGCATAGACCTGTAACCCTTGATGGTAACAGGCTGGAGACACCGAGAATCAAACAGATATACCAGAAACTCCGCAATCTGTGAAATCGAAGGATTGGCATAATCAACAGAGTGATCAGCACACCATCGACAGAAGACCTTCCATTTAGCTGCATAAGCTAAACCAGTGGAGTGCCTCCTTGAAGAAGAAATGCACTCCACTGCTCGTCTCGAAAAACCTCTACGGAGGAGACAGGACCTGACAAAAGATATGCGTGAAGGCACAATGAAGTCGGGTCGACGTGAAACCTCCTCGGGCGACCTTGACAAAGAAGGACGCGACGTAGCGGGAGACGTGCCGGAACCGCCGCCATCAGCGAGCGGAGCTGATTGATCCACACCCGCTGAGGCGACAGGCGAGCGATCAGAATGATTCGACAACTGCAGGTTCGAATTTTGGCGAGAACCTGAGGAAGAATCGGAACCGGCGGGAAGGCGTAGCCGACTAAACCGTTCCAATCGAGTGACAGAGCGTCCACGGCAAAAGCCAGAGGATCTGGACACGGGGACACGAAAGTGTCCACCTGATGGTTCCAACGAGTCGCAAAGAGATCGATGTGGGGATGTCCCCAGAGATCGCAAAGCGACTGGAACACTGCCCTGTGAAGCATCCACTCGGTGGAAATAACCCTGCCCTGTCGGGACAGGGAGTCGGCTAGGACGTTCAGACGACCAGGAATGTGACGAACAACCACCCCGGCGTGAACCTCCTGAGCGAGCAGTAAAAGATCCCGAGCTAACTCGTACATCGGAAGCGAGTGCGTGCCGCCCTGGTTCCGAATGTAAGCAACCACTGTCGAATTGTCGGATAGTAGAAGGACCTGGCGATTCGACAAGTGAGGGATCCACTGCCTGAAACTCAGAAGAAGAGCAAGAAGCTCCTTCTGGTTGATGTGTAGAGCTGCTTGATCCTGGTCCCACATCCCGTGTAGGGAAAGACCGAGAGGATCCAACGTCGCACCCCATCCGAGATCGCTGGCATCTGCCGTCAGAACGCGATCGGACGTGGGTAAGTCCAGCGGAACACCCTGCGTAATCCACTGAACATCTGTCCAGGGAAGAAGGTGAGGATACAGAGAGTCCGGAAACGGAAGCACCTGATCCAGAGAATCTACATTCGGTCTCCAACGACTGAGCAGAAAGTGTTGGAGAGGTCTGACACGCAGCCGACCTCGAGGAATGAGATCCGTCACCGAACCGCAGAGACCGATCAGCCGGAGAAAACTCCGAGCCGTCGTGGACCTGGACTGGGACAGAGTCAGAGCAAAAGCTGAGAGAATCACAGCCTTGGCCTGGGGAACAGCCACCAAATTGAATTTGGTTTGGAAAGACATCCCCAGATGACAAAACGACTGAGAAGGGACCAGGTCCGACTTCTCCTCGTTGACTCTGAACCCTAGCGACGTGAGCAAGCTCAACAGAGTGGCGACATCCGATTCCAGTAAGGCAGCATTGGAATGCCTCTGGAGGATATCGTCCAGATATGCCGAAGTAGTCACCCTGGACTGTGTGCGATGGAACGCTATCACATGCGACATCAGTCTGGTGAACGCCCAAGGAGCCAGGTTGAGGCCGAAAGGCATGGCCTTGAACTGGTAAACTCGCCCCAGAAAAGCGAACCTGAGATACTTCCGTGACGCCCGATGCATCGGAACGTGGAAGTAAGCGTCTCGCAGGTCGATGCTGGCTGCGAAATCTCCCTGGTGAATTGATTGGCGGACCGACCTGAAAGTCTCCATGCTGAACTTGGGAGCAATGATAGACTGGTTCAGGATGCTCAGATCGATAACCGGTCGGAGTCGGCCGTCCTTCTTCGGCACCAAGAACAGGCGGGAATAGAAACCCACTGACTGAACGTTCTTGACGACCTCGATCGCCCCCTTTGCCAGGAGATTGGCAATCTCCGTGGACAAAAGTTCCCGACGTAAAACGTCTGAAGGAACTGTGGTTG
Source organism: Pictodentalium vernedei (assembly GCA_031216915.1). Lineage (NCBI taxonomy): Eukaryota > Metazoa > Mollusca > Scaphopoda > Dentaliida > Dentaliidae > Pictodentalium > Pictodentalium vernedei. Next base: position 217,164,226 of record CM062289.1, on the reverse strand, counting down.
GAAGAGGCACCCTTGACAGAGTGGGGTGCCGTCGGAAGGATATGCGCAGCCCGGACCGAACAACATCTAACACCATGGATCGGATGTGATGGTGGTCCAATGGTCTGCAAACTCTGCTATCCTTCCTCCAACCTGGGACGAGTCGAGGTGAGGACCTTCATTTCGAGCCCCGACGAGGCCCGCGAGAGGAGAAACCACCTCCTCTGCTAAATGAAGAATCCTGAGACTTCCCTCGATTCTGCCGACCCCTACCTTTACCCCGTGAGTAAGAAGCAGAGGCGGCGGCAGAAGGACCAGCCTTTTGCTTCACAGAGGAAGCAGAAGGGTACTTGTTAGGCTTGGAACGGCCCTTGCCTCCCCGAGAAGGCTGATCAAGCTGACGAAACAGCAGCTGATCTTTGGAATGATGTAGGACGTCATCCCGGACCGTCGACACAGAACCATGGAAAAGTTGCGGACCTGCCAAAGAAGCAGATCGAAGAGTAGCACGCTGCTCCTCGGGAAGGGATCGTCCTGTGTCCAGCACAGCGTCCCTTCGAACTAATTCCAAATTGGCCGTGTTACAGGCATGCGTGTGAGTAAGGTGCATAAGCGCCTTGGACAGCACACGCAAAGGAGCCTGTACCTCGTCAAACTTATCTGGAGGCAGATAAGCAGCCAAAGCTGAGACGACGTGATCTGAGAGAGAAAGCATGCCAAGCATCTCTCTAGATAAGCCCAACGTGGACTCCAGAGTCGTCATTGGAATGACGGCAGACTTGGGCTTGGAAAGCCCGAGGGAAGTGGAGTCCTGATCCAGAACCGTCAAAGTTTGGCAGACTGACGGATTGGCGGAATCGTAGGAACGATAACGCACAGGAGGCAAAAAGGTGTCAACCCTGGTGAAGAACGAAGTCTTCAAAGCCTTGGAATTCAGCTTGGCATCCAATGCTGAAAAAGCTTCAACCACCTGTACCGACTGGCACGGTCGAAGGCGCCCAGAAGCAGGTTGCTCCATAGGCTGTTGGCGCGCGACCGATGATCGCGGCGAGGCTGACACTGTCGGCTGGTTAGCAGGTTTGAGCTCAGGCAGAAACCCAAACACAAAGTCAAGAGCCGCCCCCAAGTCCGAAGACTGCTGGCCCTCGACCTCAAGCATGTCGGACTCCTCCCCAGAGTCGGAAGACACATAGCCCATCGTGGGCAAACCAGCCGACGCCTCCCATGGTGTCGGGACACCAGAGGAATCGGAAACCGGCCTGTTTCCAATTCCGGGAGGCGGCGCCATAGGAGGCGCCTGGAAACCACTCATAGCCTCGCTGGAAGCAACAGGAAGGCTCTTTGAGAGAACCTGAGTGAGTAAGGAGAGGGCCTCCCTAAGCTCACTGCCTGTACCGACCGGTTCGACAGGGGAGCGAACCGGCAAAGTGGCTTCACCTCTGACCCTCTTAACCAGCGAAGGGTCACGATCCTCCAAAACACCCGACGCGGGACGACGGGCGGCAGCCGGAACATCTGAAGGCAGACGTGTATAGGGGTACGATGCACCCCGAGGATCAATATTGCGAGAACTCATGAGAGTCACCGCGGACCTCTGCGGGGCAGAAGGTCCAGGCTGCACAAAAGGCGTTGGTCCCCCAAAACTGGTCGTGTGACCAGAGTGAGTGGACGGAAACGCCACGGAGTTCATAGTGTTTCCACTACGAACATCCGAATCCAAAGACACAACTGTGGTACTCGACGGCGACGAGACCACAGCGATGGGCTCGGCCGGCAGCCCCTTCCGACTTCGCCGAGTTGAAGTCAGGGAAGGCTGGGGCCGATATCCCACGTCTACAGTATCGGACAGTTCTGCAGTCCCCTGCAGTGAAAAGCCGAGGCCGGCTGAAACAGACAACGAAGCAGACGGACCAGCAGCAGTAGTAGATACGTCGAGAGTCGTTGAGGCTGGTGAAATAATGGAGAGAGGACACCGGCTCGGCTCCGAAGGAGGAGTCACAACCCTAGTGACAGCCTCAGATGTCGACTGGAGGGGGACCGTAGTCCCGGAACCAGGCATCTCTACACCAGAACACTCAATGGCTCCCGCAGTATCCACCACAGGAAAAGACCGCACATCCCCCACGGAGGAGGAATAACTCTCACCAGACAAAGTCGGCTCGGGAGGCCCCGAACGACCATGTTCTCCTTTCCCGCGGGAGCGGGAGGCACGGCCACGAGAACGAACGACACGATTTACAGACGCCCAAAAGGTGGAAGACCATGTTCCACAGACACCACACGGCCGCTCGGCCGAACACCCATTACAGGAGGAACACGACGAATGTACATCGTCCACATGCTTAGGCAGGAGACACTGCCCACAAGGAATTGTCCTAGGCATGAGAGAGGTGAGAGGAGCAGAGAAGGTGAGATCAGAAAACAGAACACCCCCAAAGAGAGAAAGGTGACAGAAACAAAGACCCCAGACGGTCGACCGGGAACCACCCAACAGGAAGACTACTCTCAACAGAAAGAAGAAACACTGCAGGAGTGGTACCCCGCTGACACCTAACTCTAACACAATTAGAAAAATTTGCAAAAAAAGCATGAACAATAATTGTGAAAATCTAAGTCCGAACCGCGTGGCCCGCGAAAATCGCGCGCGACCCGGGAGAGAGCAAATAAATATACATTATGGACATATAATAGAAAAAAGAGAATATAAAACACTGTTCCTGAGAATACAAAGGATACACTGTGGTATAATGAATCAGGAATCATCAAACATCGAGCTGGTGGAACAATGATAAGCGTGCAAAAACATCTCGACACGAAGCGGATTTCAAAAAGAATGAGTCTTTAGAGACGGTATATGCGCACTGGCAACGGAAGTCGTGGAGTTGTACTTGGGAGAGAGCGTCCCGAACTGGGTCTGCGCCGGTTGCACTCGACCCAGTTTTGGCTTATTTTTATTGGTGCTTTTGCACCACTTTTCTTTCCCAACTTGCTTGGGAAAGACAAAAATAGAGAGTATTTTATCCGAGTTAGGGACTTCCACTGTAGTGCAAGCCTGTAGTAAACAATTGTGAGTAGGTTGATAAGAAAAATAAGCCAAAACTGGGTTGAGCGCCATCGGCGCACACCCAGTATGGGACACTCTTCCATAGTACAAATCCACGACTTCCGTAAAACAATGCGCAGTGCGTCAATTCATCATTTTTTTTATTCCGACAACACAGGAGTTATGTGATCAGCGGGGAGGAAGGATTCTTACCCGAATAAGAAGACGGGAGGGCCTCCATGTAAACAATTGCGGTAGGTATAATAAGAAAGGAAATTTACTATAAAATTTAGATTTCTTATCAACCTACCTTGCATTGTTTACTACAGGCTGAATAGACAATAGGATGGAGGGAATCACATAACCGACCCACACATAACTCAATAGCACTGGAACCGTGGACCGAGGAAGAGATCCCTAGGCCAATCAAACCATAGCATCACAAACATTAGTAAAAGACAATGAAAGATGAGGCGTATGGTGAAGTGCGATGCACAGACAGAAAGGGCAGGAACAGCACAGAGCTGGAACTGACCCTGAAAAAAGCTGAATGGCTGGGATAGACAACAGCCTGAGCCAAAGAAAGAGGGCCACAAGGACAAAGGTCCTCTGTCGGCTCCTGCAACTGTCACAGATAAAAGGAGAATATAGCATTTCTCCAGTAGGCAGCCAGTATAACATCCGTCATCCGACAACATGACAGAGTTATTAAAAGAGGAAGACAATGCATGCACCTCGTGGCAGAAAAAACAATTGGCAATACAGTCACCAGTAGCTAGACAAGTGGAAGCTGCACGAATAGCAAGACAAAGCCATCGAGAAATGGATGCAGGAGAGATCTGGCATGTGAGAAAACGCATATTCATCCAGGATAAAGGCGTGCGCCCAAGAAAGTGACCATCTTGGAGTAAACTGCAAAGTCCTAGGCCTTTTCAAGGAAAAGAGCTGAACAAGCCTGGAGAGGCAAGGATGAGTGTCGAAACAATGCGGTACCACATATGAAAAAGGTCTCCGAAGCATGGACTTGTACCCATTGCTGGAGACCCCCAGAAACAAACATATACCAGAAACTCCGCAAACAGTGTGAATGAAGGAGTGACAGAAGCAACAGAGTGATCGCACACCATCGATAGGCTAAACAAGTGGAGTGAGTGCCTCCTTGAAGAAGAAAAGCAACTCCACTGCACATCTCGAAAAACCACTACGGAGGAGACAGGACCCGATAAAAGACATGTGCGAAGGCACAATGAAGTCGGGTCAACGTGAAACCTCCTTGGGCGACTTTGGCAAAGAAAGTCGCGAGGTAGAAGGAGACATGCCGGAACCGCCATTAACAGACAGCGGAGCAGAATGATCCACACCCACCGAGGTGACAGGGGTGTGATCGAAAGGATTCGACGAGTGCAGGTTCATATCTGGGCGAGAACCTGAGGCAGAATCGGAACCGGCAGGAAGGCATAGCTGACAAGACCATCCCAAAGGAGGGTCAGAGCGTCCACGGCGAAAGCCAGAGCATCTGGACACGGGGACACGAAAGTGTCCACCTGATGGTTCCAACGAGTCACAAAGAGATCGATGGAACCCGCCATGTGGAGCATCCACTCGGAGGAAATGACCCTGCCCTGACGGGACAGGGAGTCAGCTAGGACGTTCAGACGAGAATAGAACCCCACTGACTGAATGTTCTTGACGACCGTGATCGCCCCCTTTGTCAGGAGATTGTCTATCTCCGTGGACAAAAGTTCCCGACGTAAAACGTCTGAAGGAACTGTGGTTGGACGAGGCATCCTGGACAGAGTGGGGTGCCTTCGGAAGGATATTCGCAGCCTGGACCAAACAACATCTAACACACAAGGAACGGATGTGATGGTGGCCCAGCGGTCTGCAAACTCTGCTATCCTTCCTCCAACCTGGGACGAGTCGAGGTGAGGATCTTCATTTCTAGCCCTGACGAGGCCCACGAGAGAAGAAACCACCTCCTCTACTGAATGAAGAATCCTGAGACTTCCCTCTAGTCTGCAGACACTTACCCTTACACCATGAGTAAGTAGAAGCGGTGGCAGAAGGATCAGCCGTTTGCTTCGCAGAGGAAGCAGAAGGGTACTTGTTAGGCTTGGAACGGCCCCTGCCTCCCCTAGAAGGCTAATCAAGCTGACGAAACATCAGCTGATCTTTGGAATGACGTAGGACGTCATCCCGGACCGTCGACACGGAACCATGGAAAAGTTGCAGACCTGCCAAAGAAGCAGATCGAAGAGCAGTGCGCTGCTCCTCAGGAATGGAGCGGCCTGTGTCCCTTCGAACTAATTCCAGATTAGCCGTGTTACAGGCATGCGTGTGAGTAAGATGCATGAGCGCCTTGGACAGCACACGCAAAGGAGCCTTACCTCGTCAAACTTATCTGGAGGCAGATAAGCAGCTAAAGCTGAGACGACGTGATCTGAGAGAGAAAGAATACCAAGCATCTCTCTCGATAAGCCCAACGTGGACTCCAGAGTCGTCATCAGAATGACGGAAGACTTGGGCTTGGAAAGGCCGAGGGAATTGGAGTCCTGATCCAAAACCGCCAAAGTCTGGCAGACTGACGGATTGGCGGAATCATAAGAAAGAAAACGTGCCAGAGGCAAAAAGGTGTCAACCCTGGTGAAGAACGGAGCCTTCATAGCCTTGGAACTCAACTAGAATCCAAGGCTGAAAATGCTTCAACCACCTTACCGACTGGCACGGTCGAAGATGCCCAGAAGCAGGTTGCTCCATAGGCTGTTGGCGCGCGACCGATGATCGCGGCCTGGCTGACACTGTCAGCTGGTTTGATGGTTTGAGATCCGGAAGGAACTCAAACACAAAATCAAGAGCTGCCCCCAAGTCCGAAGACTACAGGCTCTCGACATCAAGCATGTCGGACTCTTCCCCTGAGTCGGAAGACACATAGCCCATCGTGAGCAAACCAGCCGACGCCTGCCATGGTGTCGGAACACCAGGGGGATCAGAAAGCGGCCTGTTTCCAATCCCGGGAGGCGGCGCCATAGGGGGTGTCTGGAAACCACTCGCTGCCTTGCTGGAAGCAACTGGAAGGCTCTTTGACAGAACCTGAGTGAGTAAGGAGAGGGCCTCCCTAAGCTCACTGCCTGTACTGGCCGGTTCGACAGGGGAACGAACCGTGAAAGTGGCTTCACCTCTGACCCTCTTAACCAGCGAAGGGTCACGATACTCCAAAACACCCGATGTGGGACGACGGGCAGCAGCTTAAACGTCTGAAGGCAGACATGTATAGGGGTATGACGCACCCCGAGGATCAACATAGCGGGCACTCATGAGAGTCACCGCGGACCTCTGCAGGTCAGAAGGTCCAGGCTGCACAAAAGACGTTGGTCCCCCAAAACTGGTCGTGTGGCCAGAATGAGTGGACGGAAACACCACGGAGTTCATAGTGTCCACACCAAGAACATCTGAATCCAATGACAACTGTGGTGCTCGACGGCGCAGAGACCACGGTAGAGGGTCCGGACAGCAGACACTTCCAACTTCGTCGAGTTGAAGTCAGGGAAGGCTGAGGCCGATACCCCACATCTTCATGAGAAGATTTTTTAAGATTTAGGCACACTTTTGGGGTGTGGCCCTACACAGGGGCAGGGGAACTTGAACAAAATCAAAATGTGATGACATAAAAACGAAGCATCTCAAATTTCACCTAAATCAGCTCCGCGGTTTTGGAAAAGTCGAAAACACAATGTTCACGGACGACGAACAAAGAGTGATCACTAAAACTCACCCTGACTTTCAGTCAGGTGAGCTAAAAACAACCAATATAACAGCACCTGTACTAACAGAAGGACTCAGAGAAACTACAAACACAAAAAACATATCTATAAGCAGCATAGATTACAATAATGTGCTGTAAAATTTATTTTACTGCAACTTCTTACAACAGAAAATAGATTAAGCTTTCACCTGAAAAAAAAAATTTCAAGAAAATAAGAGTCAAGTACTGTAGTCATTAGTGATGAACCGATAATTGGAATCAGCAATCAGAACAGGCCAGTTATGGAACATCAGCCGATTATGACAACCGCCAATTTCCAGATATTCTATATTTAATACTGGCTATTGAAATCTCTTTAATATCTGGCCTTTTCAATAAAGTTTCCCCATTAAAAACGTGTGGAGTGCATATCAGAATATTTAAGGATTTGCAGAGCTGAGATATTACAGAATTTACCATCTGCAATTGGTACGAGATCGTCACTATTCCCAGCTGATCGAAATCACTGGTCTTCAATCATGGTGCTGTACAACGCTATTTATTTGGGTACATGAATAAATAAAATGTCTTCAGTCGGTAGTCTGTTAGGGATCTGGACATTTCGTACTCAGTTGGACATTTCATACCCAAATCTTTGGTCGTTTCATACACCAAATTTCTGGATGTTTCATACCCAAGATTGGACGTTTCATACCTTAGGAATTTTCAGTTCTCCACCTAATTTTTGACTGTCACAAACACATTTTCAGTTTTTCAAGTTCATTTTATAGCATGTCAACACTGAAGAAACATATCAAGCTAGGTAACAAGTTGAACAATGAACATTACATAATATATACTGATGCCGCATGCGTTTTTGTAAACAATGTACCAAACAACTTCACAACACACATTAACACCAAAGGTATTATTCAATTAAGACAAAAACTATGTGTGCTCAGTATCTTCCTGGTTAATATTGTCAAGTGTAATGTATTCTTACATAAAACCGTATTAACACTATTTATCAGAATAAACCACAATCTTCACAAGAGAACAATATTGTGTGATTGTATTGTATCTTCCCACACCTCAATTCCCAAAATGCAAATATTATTTTGGCCAATATTGCCCAGCACCAAACATGCATACTCTGAGAACTTATGTGGTATTAAGCTTTCAAAATTGGTGATTTATCCATGAAATTCCACAGTATAACAGGCACTAACAGATTTTCTTCTTGGTCCTATTTCAACCATCAGAATCGGCATCAAAATCGGCACAACTGGCAGAGAAATAATCGGTAATCGGTTCATAGCAAGTTTTGATAATCGGCTCATCGCTAGTAGTCATGCTCCTAAACAACCAGCAACTGCAATACAAAGCCACTGGGTCTGAGAAACCAACTCAAACACAAACTTTTAAAATTTGAATATTGGAGCTGACTTTAATTGTTACAAGTACAAGTTAACAGATTTTTTGCTGAAAAAAGGAAAAACGACCAAAATAACAGCACATACACTAAGTAGAAGGGTTAAGAGAAACTACAACCAAAATAAAACATATCCATAAGAAATTAGAGATGGGCGGTCTTTAAATTTCTTGTCGGTTTCGGTTTCATTCAAACATTCGGGTTTTCGGTTTTGATTTCATAAAAATTTTATAGAGTAAAAGTCGCTCAAAAGCCTCATATAGGTCATTGTAACCCAAAATTTCTACCCAACTTCAACTGTAATTTTGATGCTCGCTTTGGAGTTCATGGTTTCAAAATTACATGTAGAAATAAATATATTTGTCATGGAACGAGTGACAAGTTTCAGTTCAGCAAAGGAAATCGCATTTGATAAACAGATGAATGTTTAAAACACGATGCGTAAGAAGTAATTTTGTCACCTATTTTCGAGGTAAATGCCATGCTCAAACGCAATACCAATTACCGCAGCTGTTCTGAAAACAGGGAACCGTAACTCTGAAGTTTGAAAATAGGTTAATTTTAGGTTGTTTATCTCTTTATTTTGAGAATTGAAGACCTGATTAGAGTTTTTCAACACTGAAGTTGAAAACCGTGACGACGGTTTTCTGTAATTGTTTCAGTCTTGGTTTCGGTTTTGGTAACAAAACCAAAACCGAACCGAATTTTTGGTTAACCGCTCATCTCTATAAGAAATATAGATCACCACAATGGGCTATAAAACATGAAAAGCAGATGACACTTGCAAAAAAAATTCTTGAATAACTAATTTTTTTCATTTTTTGTCTCAAAAACATAGGTTATGACACCTCATTGGAACAAGCTCGATGAGCTCATTCCAAAGAGGGGTCATAACCTACGTTTTTTGAGACAAAAAATAAAAAGAATAATGAAAATTAATTGGCAATTTTGTGAATAGCGCTGGCCGGTTTTGGCCATTATGCTGGGTAAAGAGTTAACAAAACATCTGATAACAGAAAAGTTTTCACCTGAAAAAAAATTTGAAGAAACTCTTCCAGAAAATAAGGGTCAAATACAGTAGTCATTGTTATATTAACCCACAACAGCAATATTAAAGCCCTGAAGAAACCAACTCAAACACAAATTCTTACAATTCGGATAGGAGATGACTGAAACATTAACTGTTACAAGTACTAGTTCATAGATGTTTTGCTGAAAAGAAGGAAAAACTGGGCAAAATAACAGCACATATACTTAGTAAAAGGGTTAATAGAAACTACACTTGCAATAAAACACACCTATAAGCAATATAGATCACAATAAGATGCAATAGAGTTTACTTTAACACCTCTTACAACAGAATATCGACTAAGTTTTCATCTAAAAAAAAAAAACTGAAGAAAAAGTTCTAGAAAAAAGAGCTAAATACTGTAGTCACAGTCCTAAATAACCCACCACAAACACAATATAAAAGCCCTGGGTCCAATGAGTTTGAAGAAACCAGCTCAAACACAAATGCTTAAAAATCAGCTATTGGAGCTGACTGAAACATTAGTTGTTACAAGTCCAAGTTCAACAATTTTTTTGCTAAAAAAGAGAAAAACAGGCAAAATAACAGCACATATGTAATAAAGTTTACTTTATTAAAAATTTGTTAAAAAACTTTTTTTTCAACTGCTCAATTTGTAAATTACATGGGGAGATGTGTCTGATTCATTTTGATGAAGGATTATCAACATGTTTTGTGCACTTCAGATTTTTTTGTAATTTCAGCACATGTGGGGGAGTAGAGGGATAATACTGACTACTCTTTTTTTTTAAAAAAAATCATGTCACCCACTTACATTTGTTTTCCAGATTTTGTTATATAACTCTTAAGAATTCTGGAAACCGAAGTGTTGACTTGGGAAATTTATAAAAATCTGGTCAGACGTTTTAGAGTAAAAGACAAACAGTAAGGACTTCTTGGCAAGCCAGCTCCTCAAATTGCATTAAAACCCAAACATAATTTTCCCACATTTTTTTAGTGTTGGTCCAGTTAGAGGATTAACCTTTTACCTAACATAGCGGCCAAAATGGTTTTATTGAAAAACTGTGAGAATTTTAATTTTTTTTTTAAAAATTGTGAAATTTAATTTATTTTTTAAAAAAGCTGTGTTAGGTAAAGGTTAACCCTATTCACAAAATCACATTTCAAATTTTACTGTTTCAATTCTTGCTTCCAAAAGATAGCTTCAGACCCCTCACAGAAATGAGCTCAATGTGATCATTCCAATAAGGGGTCATAAGCTATATTTTTTAGGCAAAAAATTTAATTATTTAGACATTCAGTAAATCTTTTGGCATCTGTTGTCTCCTAGTCATGCTAGGAAAAGGATTAATTTCTTGGTTAAACCTTTGAACTCTAGTGGTATCTTCCACGCCAGTCCAATGGAAGCAATTAGAAGAGTTCATATTCATTATTTAGGGTAGACCAATCAATATTTTCAACGTGCAGCCTTGGGGCTGCACATTGAAAATATTAATTGGTCTACCCCACACATATATTGAACAGCCATCTTATATAATGATGTTATGACGTATTTTATTCCTGGCTGGAAAAGGGCCACTAAGGTTCAAAGGGTTAAACTATTTTAACAAAGTCAGAAATTCATGCATTATTGAAAATTTCTAAAAAATAATTTCAGTTCTCTTCAAGTAAAGGAAATGATGTCAGATCCACTCAAGATTGAATTTTCCAGTATTTTTTACAAAGGGACTGAAAGGTAAAAGATATGAAAAAAGTGTTCGGATTAAACTTTGCTTTACCTTATTATAGTTGCCATAACTTGTGGTGGCTGGATATGCACATTCAGTTTTCCTCCAATTAAGAGACGTAAAGTTGCAGTAAATTTTGTGTCTGTTTTTATCACCTGATGTGGTTGTGTCTCTATTATTAAAGTGCTAAAATAAAACATGATGATTGTCAACTAATATAAAACCAGAGAAAGAAAAACTGTGAAGTTGAATTTTTTAAATAAACTTCATTTTCTCTACCATATCTAGCCTACCATTTGAAAACAAAGATGAACAAGCTCGGCACCCACAACACATTGGAATATGTCTTGATATGTCCTGTGACAGTACACTTGGAGGAACTAAATTAAAGTCTAATGCTGGGACACACAAGTAAACATGTCCAAATGTATTCTCAATACCAAATCTCCAGTAGAAAGCCACCATGTCCATTGATCCTCAAACACCAGAATTTTTACATGTGCTACATGGGTTGTGACCACATTGTGCACAAGCACACAGGCACATATCCAAAGCTCAAATATGTAGGCAGAGATCACCCTGGCATCGACTTGGTAAATTGGCTGCTATTGTGCTGTATTTTTAAACTGAATAAGCTTTCAAGTCAATCAAAATCTAAGATTTGGGGATGTAGTATATATTTATTTATTTTATTGGTGTTTAAGGTCACATACTTATGCACAATGCCTAATCATGACTGTGACTGTTTTATGGGTGGAGGAAGCCAGAGTACACGCAGAGAACCACTAAGCATCGATGAGCTCCTGGCAGCTCCTCAACACTCTAACTCTGTTCAAGCTCTGCTCAAGCAGGGTTACAGCAATTGAAGACATGTGCACCATCGACATGCAGTACGCCTTAGTACATGGTGTCATCGTGCCCCCATGTAGGCAACTGGGATAAAGTGCCTTGCCCAAGAACACAATGTGGGCCATCCCAGATGGGGATCAAACTCGGGACCTCTAGTACAGAAGTCCAACAGTCTACCATTGAACTACCGCACTCACGATGTAGTATATAAACAAGTGTAATGCAGAGAGTGGCTATGCACCCCCCCTGCCAAGTATGAGTTTCTAGTCATTTATCTTTGTTGATATTGAATTAATAAATATCTTCTTCTCTTATCTCCATTAAACCATAGCACCAATACAGCAGGCCACCAAATGTGTTCATGGGACACTAATGCCCCCGCTTTATGATATGATAAGATAAAAATTATAGTGCCACATTCAAAATCAAACCTGGCTGGTATATTGTCTACTCTAAGCTATATTCCAAGTTTGATTGAAATCAGACACCAATAACTTAAGTTACCATCTGGAAACCAATATCAACATGTCTCCTATTCAGGAAATGGGCCATAACTCTGCAAAAAAATATCAGACCAAGCCCACTATCAATACCAACCTGTATTATGTGGTTATAAACCTATGTACAAAATTTTGTTTCATTTCGTTCAAACTTATGTTTCTGCCCCAAAACCAATATCAACATGTCTTCTATGTAGAAAAGGGCCGCAACTCTGCAAAAAAATATCAGACCTAGCCCACTATCTATCTCCACCTGTATTATGTGGTTATAAATCAATGTATGAAATTTTGTTTCATTTTGTTCAGTCCAAATAAAGTTATCGTCCGGAAACCAATATCAACATGTCTTGTAAGTTGAAAAGGGCCATAACTCTACCAAAATATTGGACCAAGCCCACTGTCAATCCTAACCTGTATTATGTGGTTATAAACATATGTACAACGTTTTGTTTCATTTCGTTCTGTCAGACTAAAGTTATCGGCCGGAAACCAATATCAACATGTCCTGTAAGTTGAAAAGGGCCATAACTCTACAAAAAAATATTGGACCAAGCCCAATATCAATCCCAACCTGAATTATGTGGTTATAAACCAGCGTATAAAATTTTGTTTCATTTTATTCAGTCAAACTAAAGTTATTTCCATAAACCATATTTGAGGCAGACACCATATCCGGGTCATAGATACGTACATATGGACTGACAAAGGTAACACTTAATGCTTCATGCCAAATTGGCAGGGGCCTAAAAAAATAACCTTTACTTTATAGAAATGTAACAGTAGTACTTGATGATAAATTACAAAATACTAACTATGTGCAGTAAAAGTGGGCAAGCAAAACTGCAAACATTTCATTCTGTTTTGACTACTGGCAAAAAATAATATTTGCCAATGATTACATGTTTTTGTCTTCATCATATTCCAAACATTTACTAACCTCAGAGTAAAGAAGACTGTTTCACAACTCACTGATACATATAGTGTTAACCTCTTTCCCCAATGTGTATTGTAATATAAAAGGCATAAGGAGGCCTGAGGAACTCACCTGATAAAGTTGTTTAAAGAAGGATTTTAGACACCCCCCCCCCCCCCCTCCCCCCCCCCCCCCCCTCTCCCTATTAGGTTAACTGGGTGAAACATGTTTTTTAATGGCCTCACATGACCTGGTTGGCCCCATTGGAACAAATGTTTTTCTTATCCACCCACATATACATCTAACCAAATTTACCCACAATCAGTCCCACCACTTGCAGGCGATATTTATTTAAACAAATGAATAGTAAATTTTTCAAAAGGTTCTGTCAAATTTCAAACCTATTCTGTGCCCCCCATCCCCACCCCCATCTCATAATCAACTGAGCGTAAACATTTTGAACAAATTTTAATCTAGGAGTCATCCATAGTCATGCATAGTGATGTTGTATTTCAAATTATTTTGCCTAGTTGGTCTGAACAAGAGCTTTAGAGAACATTTCTCATATTGCACCAGGTTAAAAGGAAGCCCAAAGATGATCTGAACAAACTTGAATCTAGCTCCTAAGGATGCTGTATACCAAAAATCAAAAGATTCTGAATGATGAATCTTAGAAGATTTTTAAAGAATTATACTCCTATTGCACTGAGGTAAATTAAGGATGTGTTGGGAGCCCAAATATGTTTCTATCTATGTGACAAGGAACATGCATACCAAATTTGGTTCAATTAGGTCTGGCAGAAGTTGATAATGTAAAGTTCACAACAGCTGACTAATGCCATATGACAAGTACTAAGTTAAGCTCCTGCAGATGAGATAAAACATTCTAATGAAATCTATTGAATTTTTATTGCCTCCAGGTCATGTTGTACTGAGTTTCAGATATTTTTTAGTCTGTCTGTGGCTGTCAAAACTGGTAAAGTGTAATATGAATTACAACCATTTAATTGAAAGATGACCAGTTAATCGATCTACAGTTTATTTTGTTGATCAACACGATTGTGTCCATTTAAAATTTAAGAATACTATGGATTATTTCCAACTTTAGGATTCTGACAAGAAGTTTTGAGAGAGGTGGGTGATCAATCACACCCATTATGCCAGTCAGGCCTGCTATAAGGCTCACGGGTGGTTGTCAGCCTCAAATTGACAAGTCTGGATGAAATATCTGTGACTTTGTGTCTATTGCCTTGGTGGGCACCTTTGATGCCAATTACTTTGAAAGTGGTTCAAGTAAACGGGGACTGATTGGAATATTTGGGTGTATTTCACAACCTCAGAAAAAATGCACAATCAGAATCTAAATCGGGATTGGCTAGTTGTGGTCTCAAACATTTGGCAATCAATGCATGACGCTTTCTCACAATCCGTACACCACTACTTGCAGATTGTTGAGGAGATCGCATGAAGCTGTAATTTGTTTGGTTTCCCAGTTGTGAATAGTGGGGTTCATATATTAAGTTACTGGACCTACTGTTTTCCAGCAGACTGGTTGAGATGGGGTGACGATACAGTGGAGCCCACTTAATTGGATATTTCTTAACTGAATATTATTATTATTATTTATTGGTGTTTAAGATCCAAAACTTATGCACAATGGCTAATCATGACCGTGACAGTTTTACAGGTTAGGAAGCCGGAGTACCCAGAGAGAACCAATGAGCAACGACGAGCAGCTGCCCGCTCCCCAACATCGTAATTGCGCACTGCAGCACAGGCAGGGTTAGATTGACTGAAGACATGGATACCATCGACGTGCAGTATGCCTTAGTACACGGCGTCATCATGCCCCCATATGGACAATCGGGGTTAAGTGCCTTGCCCAAGGACACAACGCGGGAGTCCGAATCGATCGCTCAGACGGTCACCCATCCGAGGATTAACTGGGCTTGACGTTGCTTAACTTCGGTGAACTGACGAGAACCGGTTACCGCAATGCCACCTTAGCTGGTAGAAGAAAATTTGATATCAGTTGTTAGGATAAAATGGCAGAGACCTTTTATACTGGTGAAATATATAGCTGCATCCCCAATTTTTGTAACAAAATTGACATCCATATTGTTTCGTGGGGGTTGGGACACTGTTTTGTCTGCAGTATGGTTAAATGAGACGGATTTTTTCAAAAAATATTGTGTGCTGATGCAGATTTTAGTTTTATTTTGGGATCAGGGTAGTTTTTAAAAGAAAGCTGTAAATTGTCATCCCTCTCAATTAATTTATAAGGTAACAGGATAGAAAAATCTTTTGGAGGCAATACCAATTTTTATGCCCATTTGACAGTTTGGACACTAACCCTTAAAAGTGCAAATTTTAAGGTTAAGTGCCTTGCCCAAGGACACAACACGGGAGTCCGAATTGATCACTTAGATGGTCACCCATCTAATGATTAACCGGGCTCGACGTTGCACAACTCCGGTGATCTGACGAGAACTGGTTAACACAATGCCACCATACCCCCTCTTTACTCAATAACCCTGTTAATTGAATATAAGTTTCCAACACAAAAATATTTACCATATCTCCAGTACAAATTTGGCCTGTTAATTGAATATAGGTTATAAAGTAGAATCCTGGTAATTGAATAAAAAATCATGCAACCTGTCGAGAAATTTATTTTGGGAAAGAAAAGTGGTGCAAAAGCACCAAGAAAAAATAAGCCAAAACTAGGTCGAGTGCTACCAGTGCACACCCAGTAGTGGACACTCTTCTCCTAGAACAGATTCACGGCTTCCGGTACCAGTGCGCAGACGTGTAACCAATGACTCATTCTTTTGAATCCACCAAGATTGGTGTTATGTGATCAGCTGGGAGGAAGGATTCTTAGCCGAATAAGAAGACGGGAGGGCCTCAACGTAAACAATTGAGGTAGGTATAATCAGAAATGAAATTTACTATAAAATTTAAATTTCTTATCAACCTACCTTGTAATTGTTTACAACAGGCTGAATAGACAATAGGAGGAGGAAATCACATAACCAACCCCAACATAACTCGACTGCACTGGAACCGTGGACAGAAGAAGAGTTCCATAGGCCTATAAAACCACAGCATCTCAAACAGTAAAAGACAATGAAAGATGAGGTGTATGGCTCTGTGTGACACACAGTCAGAAATGACAGTTCCCAAGCACATCGCTGGAACTGACCTTGTAAGAAACCCAATGGCCAGGGTAGACAACAGCCTGAGCAGAAGAAAGAGGGCCCAAAGAAAATACGTCCTCAGACTGCTCTTGAGAGATCACAAGCAAAGGAGCCTGTACTTCGTCAAACTTATCTGGAGGCAGATAAGCAGCCAAAGCCGAGACAATGTGATCCAATTGAGAAAGCATGCCTAGCATCTCTCTCGATAAGCCCAACAGAGACTCCAGAGTCTCTGTTGGGCTTATCGAGAGAGATGCTAGGCAAGACCATCAAAGTCTGGCAGACCGACGGATTGGCAGAATCATAGGAACGAAAACACGCTGGAGGCAAAAAGGTATCATCCCTGGTGAAGAACAAAGTCTTCATAGCCTTGGAACTCAGCTTAGAATCCAATGCTGCAAACCTTCGACGACTTGTACCGACTGGTATGGTCAAAGGCGCCCAGAAGCAGGTTGCTCCACAGGATGTAGGTGTGCGACCGATGATCGCAGCATGGCTGAAACCTTCGGATGGTCAGACGTTCTGAGTTCCTGACCCATCCTCCGAGTCGGAGGACACATAGCCCATCACAGGCAAACCAGCCAATGCCTCCCATGTTGTAGGAACACCAGGGGGATGAAAAAGTGGCCTGCTTCCAATCCCGGGAGGTGGCACCGCGGGAGTGCCTGGAAGTTACTAGTAGCCTCACTGGAGGTAACGGGAAGGCTCTTGGCATGAGCAATGAGAGGGTCAACCTGGGAATGGCCCGACAAAGTGGCTATGCTGCTGACCCTCTTAACCAGCAAAGGGTCACGATCCTCTAGAACACCTGACACAGGGCAACGAGTGACAGCCAAAACATCTGAATGCAGATGTTTATAGGGGTATGAAATACCCTGAAGTTCTGAAGTGCAGGAACTCAGGACATTTGCCGCGGACCACTGAGGGACAGAAGGTCCAGTGTGCACAAAATGTGTTGGTCCTGCAAAAATGGCCGAAGGACCAGAGTGAGTGGACGGAAATGCAACAGAGTCCATGGTGACCCGACCATGTACATCTGAATCCAATGAAAAACCCGTAGGACTCGATGGCGGAGAGACCACAGCACAGGGTTCGGCAGGCAGCTTCTTCCGAGTTTGCCGAGTTTAAGTCCAAAGTCCAAATTACCAGACAACCCTGCAGACGCCTGCAGGGATAAGCAGAGGCCGGCTAAAATGATGACTGTAGACATTGCAGATGGGAGTAGCAATGGCAGCAGATACGTTGGAAGCTGTTGAAACCAGTGGAAAGGTGGAGAGAGCAACCAAGCTTAGCGCCAAAGGAGGAGTCACAAGCCTAGTGACAGCCTCAGATGTCGACTGGAGAGGGACAACCGTCCTGGAACCAGGCATCTCTTCACCGGATAATTCAACAGCTCCCACAGTATCCACTGCAATAAAAGACTGCACATCCCCCACGGAGGGGGTAGAATTCTCACCAGATGTGGTCATGTCGGGAGCCCCCGAACGACAGCATTCCCCTTTCCTGCGGGCTCAGGAGGAACAGCCACGAGAATGCACCACATGGTTCACAGAAGCCCAAAAGGTGGATGACCAAGATCAACAGAGCTCACAGGCTCAATCGGAAAAACACTCATTACATGTGGAACATGAAACATGAGAATCATCCACATGCTTTGGCAAAAGGCATTGCCCACAAGGAACTGTCCTGGGCATAGCAGAGGTGAGAGAAGTAGATTGGAAGGTGAACCCAACCAAAAAAGGAGAACATCCCCAACTACAAGAGGAAGGTGGCAGGAAATAAAGGCGGGAACATAACAGAACCCAGACAGTCAAAAGGGACCCAGAAAGCAGAAATTCCACTCTCAACGGACGAAAGAAATCCTATCAGAATAGACCCCACTGACACCTAACTCCCAAAATAATATCCAAAAGGATTGCATAAATTGACAATGTCAACCAATATCCGAACCACATGGTGCACGAAAGTCACGCATGAATACAGAGAAAATAATAATTACAAAAAATGTGGTTGAATGTTATAACGAGAATATACAAAATACACAGCCCTGTTATTTGAAGATCAGCATATCCATAATTCAGTCACAGGAACATTGTGTAAACGTGTTGAATTATCACTGTTTATCAGAGCAAATGAAAGCACATCTTAATAGGACAGCGGAGGAAAAAAGAATGAGTCATTGGTTTTACGTCCGTGCACTGGTACCGGAAGCTGCGGATCTGTTCTAGGAGAAGAGCGTGCCCAACTGGGTGTGTGCCAGTACCACTCAACCCAGTTTTGGCTTATTTTTTCTTGGTGCTTTTGCACCACTTTTCTTTCCAAAATCGCTTGGGAAAAATCAAAATAGAGAGTATACTTCTGAGTTAGGAACTTTCAATGGAAAGACAATTGTAAGGTCATAAGTTGATAAGAAATTACCCGGACTCTCCCAGTCTTTTTTTGTTTATAGACCTATTTGGCTTCAGTGCATCCAATGCAGGCATTTAATCTACTATATCTTGTTTCACAGAGCTCATGGAGCTCAATCAAACAAGATATAATGGAATAAATGTTAAGTTTATCTCTAGAATACAGGAAAGTGACACAATCCCTGTTAATTGAATACACCTGTTAACTTAATAATTTCCATCGACTGTACTGCTGAGCTTCTGGTTTGGTTTCCCAGTGAACTGTGGATCTTTATTCAAAATTACCCTAAAACTGGTCTTAAAATCAGCATATTGCTGAGGGAGCACACCATTCATATCTGCTCAATGAATAGTAGTGGTGGCATATATTTTCAACAAATATTAATGCACTTTAAGTCTCATTACCAAATAAAAGTCACGGTCAACATTTTCTCCATAATAATAGTGCCATCACTATCATTCAGCAGATTAGAGTAGTTTCTATGAATGTAACGTGACATCAGGATTGCTTTCATAGTTTGGTCTCCCAATGGAATATGGGTCCACAAAGAGACATGAAAATTGGGACTCTAGTGGTCAGTTCTTAACAGGTTGAGGGCTAGATTATTGTTGGTGGTCTAAATTTCTTGTTCAAAATTTGTTTTATTACAAATTATTGGAGAGTACCTACAGGGATTCTCCAATAATTTATAATAAAACAAATATATATATATATATAATATATATATATATATATATATATATATATATATATATATATACACTTCATCAAATATTTTACATAACTTCGTCAAATTGCCGTCATGCTCGGAAGTTTACTTCCTTCTAAGCCACTTTCATTTTTGACTAATACTTATTCCGTTACGTTAAGTGCCGTACCAATGTGTATCGCGTCATGGGAACGTAAAATTTAGCGTCACGCTGATCCTAATTGTTGAATGGGAATTATAAAATTGATCGTGATACGCGTGCGTCTTACAGATCGATTTATTATTTGGCAAATGGCTGCCTAGCTCCCAATCACGAACCCGTCTGTAAAATCGCCGATGCATGTCTTCCTTGGGTGGCAACAAGTAAAGATATGTTCCGCATTACACGTGAATATGAATATAATGACAAAAAACCGTAGTATGACAAAACATACGCTTTAAAAATATGAATTACAGAAGCGTCAAAAATCGCCCGCAAATATATACGGTTTTCCAAGTTTGAGTTTATAGCATGGAATATCTCGAAAAATGTTGTTTTAATTAAAAACAGATTTGTTCTCGTTATTTAGCGTGCAAAACTTAACATTTCTACATACAGGGGTTTCTGCACACATCTCTTGTTCTTCAGCGCGGAGGCACTGAACATTAGGGCACTGTGAAACAGGGTTGCCCAAATGTTTTAGCACGTAAAAAAACCGACCTTTGGACAACTTTCGGTTGTCCAAATGTCGTTTACATGAATATATTATATATATATTATATATATAACTTCGTCAAATTGCCGTCATGCTCGGAAGTTTACTTCCTTCTAAGCGGCTTTCATTTTTGACTAATACTTATTCCGTTACGTTAAGTGCCGTACCAATGTGTATCGCGTCATGGGAACGTAAAATTTAGCGTCACGCTGATCCTAATGTGTGAATGGGAATTATAAAATTGATCGTGATACGCGTGCGTCTTACAGATCGATTTATTATTTGGCAAATGGCTGCCTAGCTCCTAATCACGAACCCGTCTGTAAAATCGCCGATGCATGTCTTCCTTGGGTGGCAACAAGTAAAGATATGTTCCGCATTACACGTTGTTCACTGTTTTTAATTGTAAATTATGGACAAACAAGACCGTATCATATCTTCCTTAGGTGGAAACGAGTGGAGATATATTCGCGTTATTGTGCGCATTTTTTGTTCTCAGCCTTAGAATTAGAAGCATTCAATCATTTATCTCAACCTCGCCCTGGTAACAGAGGCAGAAGCGAGTTCGCATGCAGTATTCACACATGCAACCATTCCTTGACCCCGAAATGTGTTGCTAATGTTCAACGCGTTGTCTCTCATATTCAAGTGTATTGCTTGTAAAAACACCGTATCATATCTCCCTTGGATGGTAAAGATATGTTCCCCGTTTCATATTGTTCCCCGTATCCGAGTCTATTAGCGCCAAAATAAAGTTCTGTATCATATCTTCCTTGGGTGGCAACAAGTAAAGATATGTTCCGCGCTTCACTTTGCTTTTTGTATTCAAGTGTAAATTATGAAAAAATACCGTATAATATCTTCCTTGGGTGGCAACAGTAAAGATATGTTCCGCGTTATTACGTAAAAAACAAATATGAATTAGACACTATTTCTAAAACCTCGCCCTGGTAACAGAGGCAGAGGCAAGTAAGTTCGGTATACCGTATTCACACATCCAACCACTCCTTGGCCCGAATCATTCAATCACTTAAAAGCGCGCCTCCATATCTCCGCCCCACTACCCAACCCGCGTCAATCAGACATCAATAACCGCTGATGGAAAATATAATTTTTTTATACCCTCCTTGCGTAGTAATAACCCCCCCCCCCCCCGCCCAATCCTTCCAGGGTGTGTAAATGTACTGTCCCCGCCCACTATTGCAGCATATATATGCCCTCCACTACTGATCTAAGGGCAGTCCCTCCTATAATGTCTACACTGACAATCGTAGGCTAGGGTTCCATACCCCCCCTCCCTCCCCCCCCCTCACACCCAATACACATGATGTACGCACTGACATATACCAAATGATCATAATCTCACAACATATACACGCTATGTTCAACACCAATGCGTGTTCAGGTGTAATTGCTCTGTACATAATTTATATCCCCCCCCCCCCCCTTGTCTATTGAGCCCATTGGGTTCTAGTGTTTGAAGTTTGTTAATCCAAAATGCTTCACCGACCTCTCCTGTAAGCTGTATTTTGTTTATTAATTTGTTCAATCCCAATAATCTTAAAATTGTTTATACTATGGTTTTTCGTCAGAACAATGATGTGGAATCGGTTCATCCATAACCTCAAGTTTTATTCTACTCAGGTGGTTTTGCTTCTCTCATACAATTTTGTCCCCGTCTATCCCACGGGGATATCTATATATATATTCTCATTTATAAACTTGCTGAACGGGGGGGGGGATATATATTAGTGTACAGAGCAATTAATTACACCTGAACACGCATTGGTGTTGAACATAGCGTGTATATGTTGTGAGATTATGATCATTTGGTATATGTCAGTGCGTACATCATGTGTATGTGGTGTGGGGGGGGGAGGGAGGGGGGGTATGGAACCCTAGCCTACGATTGTCAGTGTAGACATTATCAGGAGGGACTGCCCTTAGATCAGTGGTGGAGGGCATCTATATGCTGCAATAGTGGGCGGGACAAGACATTTACACACCCTGGAAGGAGTTGGGGCGGGGGGGGGGGGGGGGGGGGGTTATTACTACGCAAGGAGGGTATAAAAAAATTATATTTTCCATCAGCGGTATTGATGTCTGATTGACGCGGGTTGGGTACTGGGGCGAAGATATGGAGGCGCGCTTTTAAGTGATTGAATGATTCGGGCCAAGGAGTGGTTGGATGTGTGAATACGGTATACGAACTTACTTGCCTCTGCCTCTGTTACCAGGGCGAGGTTTTAGAAATAGTGTCTAATTCATATTTGTTTTTTACGTAATAACGCGGAACATATCTTTACTTGTTGCACCCAAGGAAGATATTATACGGTATTTTTCATAATTTACACTTGAATACAAAAAGCAAA
>CM062289.1:210693327-210970606 GCA_031216915.1 Pictodentalium vernedei | reverse complement strand
GTCAGGTGCTGTATGTGATTTACGCACATAATGCATTTTCACACAGGCACATATCGGCACATTCAGAATGGCCTAATGTGTTGTATGTGATGTGCTCACATTATGTACTAGACCACCATCACATTCCATCAGACACCAACCACACGTTCCGTGTAATCCTTTACACAGAATCCATTTCTAGTGGCTGGTTGTGGAATCCTTTTTTAACGAGATGAGTCGAAGAGAAGTAGGGGTATTTACTCCAAGGAGTAATTACTCTCATTACTCTTGTTACTCCAAACAGATGAGTTGAAGAGTCGAAGGAGTATTTACTCCTAGGAGTAATTACTCTCATCGCTCTTAAGTTCATTTGACAAAATCACTAACCACCTTCCAAGAAATCCCAATCTGACTAGAAACCAGAATCCTTTTTTACCGAGATGAGTCGAAGAGTAGTAGGAGTATTTACTCCAGGAGTGATTTTTTTCGTATGGCTCCTCTTGGTCTAAACAGAGAAAGCCAAAGGCCATTGGCGCTTCCATTTGGTCAAGGGACTGTATAGACAGATATGGGTTATAGGTTTGGGGGTGATCTAAAGTAGCAGGGCTAGTAGCAATAGCAGTAATATCGGCAGTATTGGCAGTTTTAGAAGTAGTAGGGGCCGTAGTAGAATTAGTAGTAGCAGTAGTAGTGTTGGTAGTAGTAGTGCTAGTGTTTGGTAGGTAGTAATATTGGTAGTGGTAGTAGGTAGTAGTAGTGTCAATGGTAGTAGCAGTAGCAACAGTAGTAGTATCAGTAGTAGTTGTAGTAGTAGCAGATAGTAGTATCAGTAGTAGAAAAGCAGTAGTGGTATAAGGGATAAAAATAGACCAACAGGCGTACAGACAGTTCATCCTATACGGCTTTACCAGACAACGAAACATACCTACAAAACCACCATAACCAAACATTACATACGACCTATTCCAACCACACAATGACATAAGGTATTAGATGGATGAGCGTTGCTAAGTGCTAATAGTATACCAACATAGGTATAAACAACCCATCCTACTCTACTGTACTAGCCAACCAAGCTTACCCACACAACACAACATAACCTAACATTACGTACCAACCAAACGGTCATATCAGGCAACTGGTGTATTAGCAGTAATAAGAACTAAAAGCAGACCAGCAACGGTACAACAACCCAGGTCAAGAGGACAGGTGGGTATAGAGCCATACATAGACGGATATGGGTAGACTGGAGTAGATGGCAGTGATATCACCACAGAACAGTCTAAGAAAGATTTTAATCCACTAAGGTACACGGGTAGAGTAGCTTGGGGAAGTCAGGAATATCCAAATATATGTAGACTAGATAAGATAGCAGTCATATCACAGGTAGAACTGGCCAAGGAAGGAATGAATCAACTAAGGTAAGGGTCATCCAGAGGCAGGAAGGGATAATCATTAATTAGTACACTACAGCAGATAGAAGTCATTACACAGGCAGTACAGACCCCTGTATGGTGGGAATAGGATATAGGATAAACAGTAGATGCTCTAAGTAGTCAGGAATGGGTAGTAGTAAGTACGCATACGTAGTGGGATTAATAGTCGTAGTAGTACTAGTATTAGTAGGGGGTAGTAGTAGTATTAGTAGTAATAGTAGTAGTCGGGGTGGTTGTGGTGGCTGGTGCAGTATTAGTAGCAGTAGCAGCTGTAGTAGTAGTAGTAGTAGTACTAGTAGTAGTCTTTCCAGTAGGGTTATAAGAGAATCCGGGCCAGGGATATGTCTGTAAAAGTGAGGAGCCGTGCCTGTTTCGGTGATTTCCGGTGATTCTCGGGCTCATTTCGGTAATTATAGGTAGGAACCAAAGGTTCTGGCTCGAGGGACATACTCTATAATCGAGCACATCCCATAGGGACTTTATAGCACTACGTGACACTATTTAGATCAAAATTCTAAGAGAATCTGTACCAAAAAAGGTCCGTGCGACCGATTATTAGAACGAGCTTATTGAGCTCGTTCCATGATAAGTTGCATAATATGGTTTTCTTGATAATATGCAGGTTTGGAATGAATGCAAGTCCTCAGAAAAAGTAGTCCCTCTGGACTATACTTTCGCGGAATTATAGTCCCAGGTCTAACATTTCTAGGAATAAATGTCCGCAGGACTACTATTTCTAGAAATGTTAGGCCTATGACTATAATTCCGTGAAATTATAGACCAGAGGGACTACTTTTCCCGAAGACTTTTCACACATGCACACGGCTCTGGTCGATTTATCAATAATATTCAAATAAATCACATATGATGGCTTTAATACAGGTTTTGGGTTTTTCTTAGAGTTGTTATAGAGCACTAGGTGACTTGGTACGGCATCCGTAATTTCTTGTTACATAATTTTTGGGGGCTGATAAAAAATGACGGAGCTGAATATGGATCTTGGGCCAACTGGCCTCGAGCAGATGTAAAGCCTGGTTGAGCATAACTGGCTTTCTCTGAGGTTTGTTATAAATCACTAGGTGATTTGGTACAGCGTCTGTCATTTCTTGTTACAGAATTTGGGGGAGGTAGGGGAGGGGTGGGGGCTGATAAAAAACAACGGAGCTGAATATGGATCTTGGACCAACTGGCCTCGTGCAAATGTAAAGCCTTGTTGAGCATAACTGTCCAGTATTTATGTGTGTAATTATCACTAAAAAACTAGAAGTAGATGGAACTATTTTGTTTAATATAACATATAATATCATACTTATTTGTCATGAAATATTGAACAAAGAAATAAAATAAATAAGGAACAGAGAAAACGTACATAATAATAAACGTATTTTCATATATTTTCTAAAGTTGAACGAATTAACAACATTGCACAAACAGCTTTCATAATTATTAAAAATATAAATTCAAATTTAAAATCGCAGCAATCTGAAAATACTCTTGGTTTCCAAGAAGGAATATTTTGAATCAATGTTTTTCAGTAGAGGGCACTGCATTACAGTTGCTGATGTGGAAGGAAATGTTTTCTGGAAGTAACTTTTAATTCAATTGTTTATTTATATATTGGTGATTACGATCACTTTCAGCATTGATGGTTATATCGTGCCCACGACATGGGCATGAAGTGAAGTTTAGCCAATCATTTATACCTATGTGCCCGCTTTAGGTTGTTTTTAGCCCAGGCTTTGGATACCAGGTCCTATTTTTCCAGAGAACAAAATTTGTTAACCACAATAAACAAGCACAACTTCAACCGCCCGAGGTTCCCAAAAGGAATAATTCAGCAATTAATGTGGAAACTGGATAAAACAGTCCGTTTTTGTTTAGCAGTAAAACGTTACTAAAAGTCTGTTCTGTTTATGCGGTGTGGTAAGAGCGTTTTGCGCATGAATATTCATTCTAGTTCACGTGTACGTCTCTGTTTCGAGGTATCGGGCGTTTCCGAATCGAAATTAAATACCTGCATAATATGCCGATTCGCCGACCGTTTTGCGTGTGCTCGGCATAGTGACGTCACTAAATAAGCTCGCGGCTGGTACATTAAATGTCATGTCCATCATATGGAGTCAGATAGTTAATATATTAAATGAATGAATGAATGGAACTTTATTTTGCAGTATACGGAAATACAGTTTCAATCAAAATACCAATAAGAATCAAAAAGGTGTATATTGCATGAAAATGACATAACCAGGGAGAGACACCCTGCCATTTCCATATATAGGCCTATATGAAGAGCAACCCGAAAGTGTGAGATGGCTCCTTTGGTGAAGATTCCGTATAGTAGTTATGAGGGTCTAATCAAAAGTGCTCGATTTGAGCTTCATCGGAGGCTTTCGTGGTTGCTTCGTGGCTTCCTCCCCTTTTCATAGCAAAAGCCTGGCAGTTAGAGTTTGTGAGTGGAAATGACGGAAATAATTGCTTATTTGTTGCGTTAGTATATTTTCGGAGGGTAGGAGTGGTGGGTAGATCTGGTAGGTCAGGTTTAGATTCACAATAGTTATATAGTATCAGGGTCGAGAAGTGTTGGGCTAAACAGAACAAGAGTTCATATAGCATTATGTAGACCAGAGATATTAAAAAAATAACTCACTGTGCTGTTATTTCTTCAAATTATTTCCCGCCACATGGGGTTAACGGGGCGTTGTAAAATAATGTAAAGAGGGTCCCTATATGAGATGTTGGCCACATATCGTAACACCTTGCCGATTACAGAATCTGTGTTCGGTTAATTGGTTGAGTATCACCCTGGCGGACGAAATGCGTGGATTCTGTGATTCGATATCAGTACTGATGTGGCATCTACAGGGGTCTGTCCATTCAGATTTTGGTCTGTGTTGGTTGTCTGGCGTGTTGGTAGAGTTGGGGACAGGGCGCTGTTTCCATGTGATGGTATAGCTTGTCAGATCCCATGAAAACGGCTCATTGAAATGGAAACAGAATGATCTGTACCAGATGGAGTCATCCTTTGAATTGTAACGAGGGAAATCATAATGTCAGCACTCTTTTTTCAGCGGACCAGGGTCAATCCAAACAAATACACCCAATGCTATACTATCAGATGAAAATAGCGAACTGGCCCCAATTCTGACAACACACCAGACTACCAACAGAGAGCAAAATCTTGAACCTGCAGACCCCTACAACTGCAACGTCAGTACTGATATCAGATCACCGAATCAATGCATATTGTCACGCCAGGGCAATACTTAACACAACGCCGACCCTGTTTTCATTTTGAGTCTTTCCAACACCAGTAAGGTGTTATGATACACAGTCAACATTTTATATAGACACTCTTTAAATTATTGTACAACGCTCCATTAACCCCTCGCAATAGGAATATATTTAAATAAATGAAAACACAGTGGATTAGTGTTTTTAATATCTCTGGTCTACGCAATGGCATACAAACTTTTGTTCAAGTTAACCCAGTACTTTTCCGACACTGATACTATATTAATATCGGAAATCTAAACCCGGACTGTTATTTGCGTGTTAATTCCTATTCTTTGTCCGTACCCTCAGCAGAATCTGGAAGATAAAAATGGCTATTACTGTTTACATAAATGACGTAAGTCAATACATTTCAAGCCTACCAATACGCTAAATGAGTGGAACTCTACCCAACACACCAACTTGCCAGATCTACCCGCTACACCTACTCGCCGAAAACACACTGACGCAAAAATCAAGCAATTTTACCCATTATTTCTACCAGAAACATTTTCCCGACTGGCTTGTACTATAAATAGGAGTGGAGCACGATGCAACCATAAAAGCCTCCAGTGAAGCTGGAACCGGTTTGGCCGTCATAATTAGCAACTTGCATATTACAGAGTTTTCGTTCTTTCCCCTTGGGGATTTGGAATTGGAAAGAGTTTCACACAAGAGGATGACCTAATCCCATCTGGACAGTTGCAATAAACGGGATTATTCAATGCGACATATTAGTGTTTTATTACCAGGAGCAGCATGGTCAATGGATGATAGAAAATCTATTCTTACATATTCTATCGATCATTGAATGTTTTATGATGTTTGCCTAATAAATGTCACACAGATATTTCTTAGATTTCAGTGATATTTCGATATTTCTTACATTTCAAATATCGATATATTTCTCGCATTTCAGTGACATCCACGTGTTGAATAAAACCAATGATTCCAGTAAAGCTTGTAATTTTCTACGTTTTTCTCTTAGTTTAGTTTATTTAACTTCTGTGTAGCCCAAATGAATGGGATTACACCTTCATAAAAACAATTAAGACAAATAAATCAAATACAACATGGCCTTGGTGGTAAACATATTAGATCAACAAACAAAGAATACCGATAAACAATCATCCGAGCTCTCTCTCTCTCTCTCTCTCTCTCTCTCTCTCTCTCTCTCTCTCTCTCTCTCAATGTCACTTCTTCTCTACTCGCACAAAAATCATGCTTTCTTCACACATCTTTGAAAACACACAAATGCTTTTTCAAAGAAACGTGCTTTCACTAAAAGATAAGCACAATTTTATGATAGAAATTCACTGGAAATTTTTTTTTAAGATACAGAAAGAAAATCACCAAATGCATTCTGATTGAAAAGAAAGAAACACTGATTTTTTAACTTATTTGCTTCTGAATGGGGGTAACTTTTTCCTCCTCGCTCAACATGAAGCAAAATTAAAAGAGTCCAGGCAGAGCTGGGGGTGGGGGCGTTCACCCACGAAAGGAGGAAACAAAATTTCAGAGTCAAGTTTATTTATCCTCTTACGACATTCAGCCCTAAATGAGTGAAGTATTCATTATTTATTTCTTTACCGTCGCAAAATCTCTGAGTAATATCGTCTTTGGTGGCCCAAACTAAGAACCACATCCTTCCATCGTTATCCCTCCCTGTGTGCACAGGTAGCACGTCGAACGGCAATAGGAGTCTAGTTGGGGTCTCCTTCGGCATGTGTGTGTGGGTTTTCATTTCTGAATATATCTAGTTTGTTTTTTTGATTATATCACATACAAATTGTAGCATGCTTCCATCGTTATCCCTCCCTGTGTGCACAGGTAGCACGTCGAACGGCGATAGGAGTCTAGTTGGGGTCTCCTTCGGCGTGTGTGTGTGGGTTTTCATTTCTGAATATATCTAGTTTGTTTTTTTTATTATATCACATACAAATTGTAGCCGCCAAAATAAAAGAAGAAGAAACAAAACTTAAGGTGGGGAAGTGGGAAGGGGAGGGCGGCTTGATGAAGTAACTCACACTACGTTTGTGTATAGTGTAATGTATTTTAAAAAAAACGACTCTTGAAATTTTTGGCTGGTCTGAAGTGCGAATGAAATTTCCTGTGTGAGGTGTGTGTGTGGAGGGGGTGGAGAGGCACCTATTTACGCATTTGTAAGCCTGGTTGACCTGATTCTTGTTTGTCGCACAATAACAGATCGTTCACTTTCAAACACATCAGTTAAACAAATATTAAATACAGCTAGACTTTATGATTCTGGAGAATCATGGCTTTTCTCGATTAGATTCCATGATTTTTCTTGACCCCACAGTGTCTGATGAATTGTTTTCAAATGTCTCATTAAAGTTCCTTCATTGATGTTATGAGAAAGGTGAGTATAGTAGTCTCAAATGACTCGGTTTGGGTTTGATAAAAAAATGTTTAGGTAAAACCCATCATTAATGGTAGAATGGGTTAATATCAATATCAGTGTTTCCCTATCAGTTTTGCGTCCGGTAAAAGAAGTTACGTTTCTCTGTGGCATTTCCATTTGATGTTGACGGTGTCCAAAAACAGACTATTTCCTCAATTTTTTTACATTTAGCAGCCCATGAAGGGTTAACAAATGCCTACCAGAATAATTGATCCATACAACTGGTCATATGACACCAAGACCTATCAACGGCCATTTTCTCTTGAAAACCCCACAAAATGTTTGTAGAAATCCAGGGAAAACGATTTGTTAAGCTTTTGATGGGTATCCCTGTTAACCTCCCCAACAGGGGTTAACGCTTGGTTTTTTGAATACCTTTATTACTTACAAAAATGGTCCTCTGTAAATTCCACTTCAAACAAAGGAGATTATGTTTATCTCTCCTGTATACATTAGGTGTTGTGCGTGTCTGAAAACAGTCCCATGTTAACAACATTACGATGCTTGGCAGCTTGTAGATGGTTAAAAAACGCTCACCGGAGTATTTTGTCCATGCAACTTGTAATGTCACATAAAGACCTACGAATAGTCAATTTGTCTTGAAACTCTACAAGTTACCGTTAGGGAAATTCACAGAAAATGGGAATTTAAAGCTTTCAAGGGATATCTCTCTTTAGCCTGCCCAAAATGGGTTAAGACTTTGACTTTTGAATACCCTTACTATTTACAAAAATGTTTCCGTATAAATTGTACGTGCGATAAAAGAAGGCACTTTTCTTTGTGGTGTACCCTTTGGGTGCTGTTGGTGTGCAAAAACAGACCATTTTATCGCAATTTTGACCTTCAGCAGCCCTGGGAGGGTTAACTAATGCTGACCGGAATATTTTGTTCATGCGACTTGTAATGTCACACGAAGACCTGCAAATAGCCAATTTTTCTTGAAAACCTACAAGATGTTGTTAGAGAAATCCACAGAAAACGGGTATTTTAAGATTTTAATGGGTATCTCTCTTTAACCAGCCCAAAATGGGTTAAGACGTCAAATTTTGAATACCCTTACCACTTTCAAAAATATTTTCCGATCAATTTTGCGTCCGATAAATGAAGGCCCCTTTCTCTGTGGTATATCGTTTGGGTGCTGTTGGTGTCTAAAAACAGCCCATTTTATCACAATTTTTACGTTTGGCAGCTCGGGGAGGGTTAACTAATGCTGACCGGAATATTTTATCCATGCAACTTGTAATGTCACACCAAGACCTGAGAGTGACCAATTTTTCTTGAAAATCTACAAGACTCGTTTAGCGAAATCCACGGAAAACATGAAGTTTTGAGCTTTTTTGGGGTATTGGTGTTTAACCAGCCCAAAACGGGTTAACACTTGGTTTTCTGAACACCCTTATTACTTACAAAAATAATCCTCGGTGAATTCCACTTCCAATAAAGGAAGTTATGTTTACCTCTCGGGTATCGTTTGGGTGCTGTGGGGGTCTGAAACCGGCCCATTTCATCAAAATTTCGATGTTTGGCAGCCTGTGGAGGGTTACCATATGCATCACCTAATATGTCGTGTGTATCAAAGGTTGTGTCATAGGCAGGTCTAGTAATTATGAATATTTAAAAAAAATCTACAAGACGTGTTTTGAGAAAGTGCCGATAAACCCCAATTTTGGCAGTTTTTTGCCAATTCTGGCGAAATAAGGGTTAAATCGAAAATTCCGCTTCGGTGCATTTTTAGATTTTTTGCCACTCTATGCGTGTGCCAAATTGTGTGGAAATCGGTTCGAAAATGGCTTCTGAATCGTACGGACAAAAATGTGTGGAAAAAAAAAAAAAAAAAAAAAAAAAAATAATAATCCGTAGAAAAACAATAGTCTTTTCCAGAGGGAAAAGCCTAATCAATTAAAATGTAGGGAGGGCTTAGATGTTTTTAATGACTGAGTTAAGACATGGGCGGAATTTTCCCTAATGAAAACAGTTGCAAGGAAAAGTGATTTGAGCGGTTTATTGAGTATTTGAGACACACACATTGACGACAGGAACTATCTGGGAGTGCTGTATGCCGCCAATCTCATTTTTTTGTAGAAAATTGCAAATACATTTTATTCCGAGGTCAGGACCTGCATGCATCATTATGTCTGTTCTACTCTTAGTAGCCCCTCTCCGATAATGTTCATAAATGGAATTAAATATGCTTATAGAAGGGCTGGAAATCTGTTGATTGTATCATACACGAGGGGGCTCATTGAGACCTGTCGTGCATGATATAATCGACCGAATTCTTAATGACAAGACAATATTGCCTGAACCCACACTCACCAAACACATTAAATACCATAATCCGATTTCTCAGGCAATTAGAGTTTATTTGGGTGGGAGGGGGGGAGAGAGAAAACAAAGCTATTGGGTAAATTTTACGGCCATAGACCAATTTACAGTGCATTTGCATTTTTTTTTTCTCTTCTTTTTTCAAGCTTGTTGAACTGTTGGGAAATTTTTGGTCAGTGGGAGAATGTTGCCTTGCCTCTACGCCAGCAAAATGCCTGTCGTGCATGATGTACTCGACCAAATTTTTAATGACAAGGCAATATTGCCGAAACCCACACACACCAAACATATTAAATACCATAATCCGATTATGTTCAATCATTCGCACACACACAAGAGAAAACGGCGCGTTTTATTTATAGACACAGGGGCGCCTGTCTGACTAACTCGACTCATTTATTTATTTATCTATTTATTTATTTATTTATTTATTTATTTTTTTATTTTTTATTTATTTATTTGTTGGTGTTTAAGCTTGGTCAGTGTTTTACAACTGCCTGGATGCGCACCCACAGCCCGTCCATCTGCCTGAATGCACGTCAGCCCACCCACTCGCGCTTGCCCACCCACCCACCTGCCCGTCTGCCTACATCCCAGCCTGCTTAGTACTTTGGTGTAGTTTCAGGAGAGAGAGAGACAGAGACAGAGAGAGAGACACACAGAGAGAGACAGAGGCAGACATAGAGATACAGAGAGAGAGAGAGAGAGAGAGAGACAGAGACTGAGAGAGAGAGGCGGAGAGAGAGAGAGAGAGAGAGAGAGACAGACAGACAGACAGACAGACAGACAGACAGACAGAGAGAGAGAGAGACAGGCAGACAGACAGACAGAGAGAGGGCAAGACAGACAGAGAGAGAGAGGGCAAGACAGAGAGAGAGAGAGAGAGAGAGAGAGACAGACAGACAGACAGACAAGGCAGACAGATAGAGAGAGGGGCAAGAAAGATAGAGAGAGAGAGGGAGAGAGAGAGAGAGACAGAGCTCACCAAAAGCATGGTGATGTCATCCATGTGCAAACCACCAAGAAGCTATGCGACTTTCACTCAGCATGCCCAATTAAATTCCGGACCACCAACACAATAGGACGAAGGTATCATTGTCAAGGGCGGAAGTCTCTCAAATAGAGCTCCACAAGTACGGATCACGAGGCTGACCCTATCCAACATTCGCGACACGGCTATGATAACAAACTTGTTGCCGAGTCAGTAAATATCCAAATCGTACCCGTAATACAAAACAAGTGTCCTTAGCCATGCGAACATTAGTGGCATAGATGTAGCCCTGTCCGACATTTATTGGTACCCTTGGGCGAATTTATGTCTAATAGCATTAAAATACAGGCTTGTTTCTTCGGAGAGTGGGGAAGGAGGCTTGGTTGTTGTAAAAACAAAGCTATTGTGGCGAATTTTCAGGCCATTAACCAATTTACAGTACATTTGCAGTGAAAAGGTTTTTGGGGAGGGGTGGGGGGGGGGGGGAGGGGAGGGGTAAGTTTGTCGGGAAAATTTTGTCTTGGGGTGACCATTTCAGTGACTGATTCGTGTTCCTGCATTGTGTCCTTGGGCAAGACGCTTAACCCCGATTGCCCACAAGGAGACACGATGATGCTGGGTACTAAGGCATACTGCACGTACAGTGGCGGCACTAAGGGGGGGGGAGGGGCAGCCAATACCCCCTCAAATATCCAGTGTGCCCCTCCCCCTAATCCTCGGGCGAAAGTGGGAAAAAATCGGACACAGGAAATCACTAAAATGGAACTGAAAATTAACGTTGTAATTATTGCCAGAACCCAGGAAAACACATCTGAGCTCATAAATTTTTCAAAATTTTCTGAGAGTGGATCCCTACCCCCCCCCCCCCTCCCCCCCAAAAAAGCTTTCGCGCCTCGCAGGTTTGTGCCGCCGGCGTTCGCGTGTCGGCGGTCCACTATTCAACAGTACAGTTCAATATTATATGCGACCTCATACCGTTAAAGCAAATCCTGCTCCCAAGTGGGGGTGGGAGGGGGCACATTCTCCCACACCTGCCTTGCCATCACGCGTCTCACCCATGCCATCACAGGTAAAATCAATTTTAGGGGGAAATCTTCAACCCCCCCATCCCCCCCCCCTTCCAAAAAAAAAAAAAAAAAATAACATTTCATCCAGGCGCCTGTGGGCGTATGGCAAATAACGTCCAGCTTGTTCAACCAATTCTCCGAAGTCCAAAATGCTGCGAGATATTTTGTTACGATTGTTTGTCACACTCATTCCTTTGTGCATTGTATATTTTCTGGTTTGTAATGAGTCATAAAAATGGTCCAGATAAAAGAAAAATGCAACGAAAAAAAGCAGTTTTTAAAAAAAAATTCCTGCCCGGGGAACACCCTGTCTCGAGCTCACCCCTCCTCACTTCGTGGCACGGGTGATGCTGCGCGTCATGAGTCCAGTTCTCCCACCCTAATATTTACAGGCCCCCCTTATTTCGAAATCATGGCGCCGCCACTGTGGTGCGCATGTCTTCACCCAATCTACCCCTGCCTGTGCCGCGGTGCAGAATTCAGAGTTACGATGTTGAAGAACTGACAGCTGCTCGTCGCTGCTCAGTGGTTCTCTCCGGGTACTCTGGCTCCCTCCACCAGTAAAACTGTCACCGACATGATATAACCCTGGCTGTTAATGTGTCGTTAAACTCCACTAAATAAATAAATAACTGGCAGACACCAAAAGACCCAGCACCAGTCCCCAGCTACCTAGCCCTACCATACATTTTGAAGAACTCGCCCACACTATCAACATGCACTGCACAATTTTCCTCACTAATAATTACTAACTCAGGTAATCAGAACAGCAGGGGTTATTGTGTTGACTGTTTTTTATACGAAAATAACAGTTTATTACTTTTTTTTAATCAATTCATTCTGTGTTTCTCAATGTCTGATTCAAATATATGTATGATTCGCAGCACCCACAATGTACCTTTTTTCACCATGTAACCCGAAACCTCAGAAATTTTCTGAAAATGGAAACACAAAAAAAGATTATCAAATATATCCTAGGATTTTAAAGGACAGACTTATTATTTTTGTATGGTGATTTTTCAGTATACTTTCGGTCATCAAGTAATCATACAATTAAAACATATCGCCTGAAAAAAGAGAAAAATAACTTTAATTGAAAGTCCACTTAATGACTGTTTTTTGACAAGCGAACATATAGCACATCAAAATTTCACCACGCGTTTGTGGCTCGGGTACAGACTCGAAAGTGACATCGGGTGCACAACACAAAATATATTGTTTAGATGAATACAAGAGAATCAAGATTAAAAAAAGAAAATCACACAAAAAGTGACAATTGAAGATCAAAGTATTAGGGGGACACGTATATGTCCCGCTAATGTTGATGTCTACTTAATGTATGTTTTTTACACACCAAAAGTCTCCCTAATGTATGAAACAGGGATATATATATATATATAGAGAGAGAGAGAGAGAGAGAGAGAGCCCCGAACTACCCCCACATACCAAGTTTTACTCAAATCGGCCCAACATGAGCCAAGATATAGGTTCAAGGTCAACGGTGTGAATATCAATCAAGGTCACACATGACGGGCATCGGGTGTGGCAAAATTGTTGGGCGCCCGAACCACACACCAAGTTTCATAAAAATCGGCCCATACACAGGGTCAAGGTCACCGGATTGATGGTCAAGGTCACACCTCACGGTCAAACGGATATGCCCATGTTACACCTGGTGTTTAGCTACGTATGTTGTTTGAGTGTAGCCTAGGAGAAGATGGCACAATAGCGGGGATGAACACGCGAATAGTCGATGTGATAGAGTATGCGGTTGGCAGGAAGTTCCTGCCAACCGCCAGGAACTGTCAGGAAATGTAGGTGGTTTAAGTGGTAGTCCCCACAGCTCAGAAAATGCTGTGGAATGCTTTTCCAATCAACATAATCTCAAGAACCACCAAAACTACTCTCTATTATAGATCTGCATTCGTCCTGTGCATGCTATGAGTGATGCCACACCACTGGTGAAATTTATTTGAGAATGCAATCTCCTGAGCTCAATACAAAGAGGCTGCTTTGTACAACCAAGTGATGTGCACATTAACTCGACTCAGTTACTGGTCACAGCCACAGGTGAACATGACATACTCTTAACCAATCTTCTCGCAAAGGTGGCCTGCATGGATGATAGCAGTCTACAAGGCATTTAACTTGCTTCGGTTCATATCAATTGAGGGTGTTCAATCTGTGGTGTGTTGAGGTTTTAGAAAATAACACTGAGAGGAGTTGAAACCATTTCACTCAGGGCTGTCACTATTGAAACTGATACAATTTTTATTGAAAATGTAAGGTCTTTCTTGCATGTGCGAAGTGCAAACTATTTGACTGGAAAGCATTTGATAATATTACTTGACACATGTGATCACAGGACCGAGAATATGATGTGGTCGTTATTAAGTGTGGTCCTGGGCTCGGGCTCATTGGTTTCAAGGTGCGGAGGGTGCGACATGAACTTATAGTAGTACAGTACAGGGAAATTACTAATTTGTTTAGGTAGTGAAAATTGGAGAGACAGAGGATAGATTGTACGCTTAATTTGGAGCAAAGTAGCCTAATCCAAATCCCATCGAGCTATAGGATATCCCCCATTCCAATACCAGTACACTCACCATATCGCCTCCCGATATTCCTCTGCGCCGGTTGACTCAATGTCTTGCTTCTGTTCTATCTTTTCCTTGTATCCCACACTATACGCCCCCCCCCCCCCCCCCCCCACTATCCGGTTATTGTGCACCCAAACCCCACTGCACCCCACTACACCCTCTGCCTCAGCAACTTTGGCCAGAATTGCTTGCACTTATTAACAGTATAGGAACCTGCTACCCGCATTGCTTTTATGCAAGTGAACAGCCGGTCGAATATGATGATTGCAGTTATAAATGACCATCCTGGAATCAAAATTATTGAATGTCTTGTAAGGTAGACCTACATGATTGTGGCAGGGCAGTAGAGGCTATCGAGGAAGTCGTTTGCGTGGGTGGTACAAATAGAAGAGGGATAATGCCTGCCACTCAGAGCAGAGTATACCCGCCCCAGGTCCCGGAATACTCACCATCATAATCCCAACACACCCACACATGTTGGCTGTGTACGGCATAGGGGCCATTGGCAGCATTGATGAAGGCGTAGGATGTGTCATAAGTAGCCGAACGCACTGCTGGAGTAAAGAGAAAAAACAAAAATCAAACTTAGAATTTTATTACATTACGGGCCTGGAAAAGTGTAATTTGTATCTAATTTTTTAAAAATTTTATTACATTATGGGTACCTAACATTTATTACATGTTATTACATTTATTACATTATGGGTCGTTTTTTATTACATTATGGGTTCGTATTACATTATGGGTCGTTTTTGTATTACATTATGGGTAGGTATTACATTATGGGCATTTATTACATTACGGGTCGTAACATCCACCTTTGTTAACAGCTAGTACTGATGTATCCGCTCCTCCTGGTGATGTCATCAGTCTCCGTTTCAGCTGGCCTTGGCTGATCCCTGCAGGGGTCGGCAGGGATTTCTGCTTCTTGGACGTGGGATATCGGCCTCGGCCTTCTCTGGCTTCAACTCGGCAAAGTCGGAATTGGTTGCCGGCCGATCCCTTTGCTGTGGTGTCTCAGCTGTTGAGCCCAGCAGGTTTTGATTTGGATTCAGATGTCCATGGTAGGGTCACCATGGACTGTGCTGCGCTTCCGTCCACTCACTTAGGTCCTTCGGCCAGTTTTGCAGGACCGG
This sequence comes from Pictodentalium vernedei, assembly GCA_031216915.1. Taxonomy (NCBI): domain Eukaryota; kingdom Metazoa; phylum Mollusca; class Scaphopoda; order Dentaliida; family Dentaliidae; genus Pictodentalium; species Pictodentalium vernedei. The sequence continues at coordinate 210,955,380 of CM062289.1, read as the reverse complement.
CACATTTTTTGGTGCAGCCTGGACCTTCTGTTCCTCAGAGGTCCGCAGCAACTCTCCTGTATTCAGATGTTTCGGCTGCCACCCATTGTGACCCTTCGCTGGTTTAGAGGGTCAGATGCGAAGCCACTTAGCCGGACCATTCCCACGTCGAACCGGCAGATATGAGTTGTGAGCTTAGGGACGCCCCTCTTTGCTCACGCAGGTTCTTTCCAAGAGCCTTCCCGTTGCCTTCAGCGAGGCTTCTAGTGGCTTCCAGGCACCCTCAATGCTGCACCGCTTCCCGGGATTGAAAGCAGGCCTCTGCTTTCTGATCCACCTGGTGTTCCTACACCATGGGAGGCATCGGCTGGTATGCTCGACATGGGCTATGTGTCTTCAGACTCAGGCGATGGGTTAGACACACCAAGATCCATCAGTCTTCTGACTTGGGGGCGGCTCTTGACTTTGTGTTTGAGTTCCTTCAAACCATCAGACCAGCCAGAGGTTTCAGCCAGGCCACGATCATCAATGGTCGCGTGCCTACAGCCTGTGGAGCAACCTGCTTCTGGGCTCCTTCAACCGTACCAGTCGGTACAAGTAGTCAAAGCTTTTGCAGCATTGGACTCAAAGCTGAGTTCCAAGGCTATGAAGACTTCGTTGTTCACAAGGCTGATACCTTCTTGCCTCCTGTGCATTATCGTTCCTATGATTTCGCCAATCCGTCGGTCTGCAAGACTTTGATGGTCTTGGATCAGGATTCCAAGCCCAAGTCGGCCGTTATTCCTATGGCGACTTTGGAGTCCATGTTGGGCTTATCCAGAGAGATGCTAGGCATGCTTTCTCTCTCGGATCACGTCGTCTCTGCCTTGGCTGCTTATCTGTCTCCAGAAAAGTTTGACGACATACAGGCTCCTTTACGTGTGATCTCTAAGGCGCGCATGTATCTTACTCACACGCATGCCTATAACACGACTAATTTGGAATTAGTTTGCCGGGACGCTGTGTTGCTCACAAGCCATTCTCTTTGTGAAGTGCAGAGCGCTGCTGTTCGATCCACTTCTTTGGTGGGTCTGCGACTATTCCATGATTCCGTGGCCATGGGCCGGGATGACGTCCTGCGTCATTCCAAAGATCAGCTGCTACTTCGCCAGCTTGATCTGCCTTCTGTTGGAGGCTGGGTCCGTTTCAAGCCTAACAAACACCCTTCCGCTTCCTCTGTGAAGTCAAGGGCTGATCTTCCTGCCACCGCTTCTTCCTCTTACTCACGTGGTGAAGGTAAGTGTTGGCAGTCCAGAGGGAGGTCTCAGGATCCTTCATCTAGCAGAGGCGGTGGTTTCTCCTCTCATGGGCCACGCCAGGGCTCGAAATGAAGGTCCTCACCCGATTTGTCCCAGGTTGGAGGAGGGAGTTTGCAGACCGTTGGGCCACGATCCTTGGGTGTTAGATGTTGTTCGGTCCAGTCTGCGGATATCCTTTCAGAAGGCACCCCTCTCAATCGAGAATGCCTCTTCCAACCCAAGTTCCTTTAGACGTTTCACGTCAGGAACTTTTAATCAGGGAGGTAGACAATCTCCTGTCAAAGGGGCAATTGAGGTCGTCAAGAACATTAATTCAGTGGGATTTTATTCCCTCCTGCTCTTGGTGCCGAAGAAGAATGGTTGACTCCGACCGCTTATCGATCTAAGTATCCTTGCTCCCAAGTTCAACATGTAGACTTTCAGGTCGGTTTGCTGCTCCATTCACCAAGGAGATCTTACTTTCGCAAACATTGCGAAAGTATCTCAGGTTCGCTTTTCTGGAGCCAATTTACAAGTTCAAGGCCATGCCTTTTTGCCCCAATCTGGCTTCTTGGGCCTTCATCCGAGTTCTGGAGTCAGATGTCGACACACTTGAGCCTGCTCATGTCGCTAGCTTTCAGAGTCAACGAAGAGAAGTCTGACCTGGTCCCTTCTAAGTCGTTTTGTTATCTATGGACTTCGTACTCAGCTGAATATGGTGGCTATTCCTGAGCGGGGAGGGGAGGGTGATTCTCTCAGCTTTTGCCCTGACTCTGACCCAGTCCACATCTGCGATAGCTCGGAGTATTCTCCGGCTGCTCGGTCTCTGGGTTCGGTGACTGATCTCTTTCCTCTAGGTCAGCTGCATGTCAGACCTCTCCAACACTTTCTCAGTCGTTGGAGTCCGAATGTCGATCATCTGGATCTGGTGATTCAGTTACCAGCATCTCTTCATCGTCACCTTCTTCCCTGGTCGGATGTTTAGTGGATTATGCAGGGAGTTTGTTGGACTTGCCCACGTCCGATCGTGTTCTGACGGCTGATCTCGGATGGTGTGCGACGTTGAATCCTCGGGTCTTTCCCTTCAAAGTGTATGGGACCAGGATCAAGCAGCTCTTCACATCAACCAGAAGGAGCTTCTTGCTCTTCTTAGTTTCCGGCAGTGGATCCCCCACCTTTCGAGTCGTCAGATCCTTCTGTTGTCTGACAATTCGACCGTGGTCGCTTACATTTGGAACCAGGATGGCCTGCACTCGGTTCACATGTACGAATTGGCTCATGATCTTCTACTGCTCACTCAGGATGTCAACACTGGAATGGGGGTTCGTCACATTCCCAGTCGTCAAAACGTCCTAGCCGTTTCCATGTCCCGATGGGGCAGGTTCATTTCCACTGAGTGGATGCTTCACAGGGCACTGTTTCAGTCGCTTTGCGATCTCTGGGGTCGTCCCCGCATTTATCTTTTTGCTACCCTTTGGAACCCTCAGGTGACAGGTGTACACTTTTGTGTCCCTGTGTCTAAATCCTCTGGCTTTCGCCGTGGATGCTCTGTCCTCGATTGGAACGGTCTAGTTGGCTACGCCTTCCCGCCGTTTGCGATCCGCCTCATGTTTTAACCTGCAGTTGTCGAATCATTCTGATCGCTCCCCTGTCGGCTCAGCGGGTGTGGATCATTCAGCTCCGCTCTCTGTTGGCGGCAGTTCTGGCACATCTCCCTCTACATCATGACCATCTTTTACCGAGGAGTTTTCATGTCGACCTGATTTCATTGTGCCTTCACGCATATCTTTTGTCAGGTCCTATCTCCTCCATAGAGGTTTTTCGAGACGAGCAGTGGAGTGCATTTCTTCTTCAAGGCGGCACTCCACTGTTTTAGCCTATGCGGCTAAATGGAAGGTCGATGGTGTGCTGATCACTCTGTTGATCATGGCGATCCTTCCATAACACGGATTGCGGAGTTTCAGGTATATCTGTTCGATTCTCAGGGTATCCAACCTGTTACCATCTAAGGGTACAGGTCCATACTTTCAGAGACCTCTTTGAATGTGGGAAAGCATCGTATAGGCACTAATCGGCAGCTCTCCAAGCTTATTCGGCACTTTTCTTTGAAAAGGTCTAGGATTTTGCAGCTTACCCAAGACGGTATCTTTCTTGGTTGTTGCTTTGCTGGGGGGGAGGGGGGGGGGGGCACCATTCGAACTTACAAGACAGCTTTTCTGATGGCTTTGGCCTCAGCCAGAAGGGTTAGTGAGCTTCACGCCCTCTGTTGATCCGGCCTTTTTCAGGAGCTCTGCCAACGGTGTTGCTTTACCACTGATTTCTTCTTTCTGGCCAAGAATCAGATGCCAGAAACTTCTCAACCTCCTATCTGTATCAGGGCTCTTCCTTCTACTGAGGGTAATATCCCTTTGCTCTGTTCAGGTCGTGCATTTACCTCAACCAGACTAGGGCTGCAATGGTACACTTACCTCATGGTTCGGTACGTATTGCGGTTTTTCGGTGGCAGTACAATACGTGTTGGGGTACATTTTTTCTAACATTATTTGCCCCAAAACTGATGGTGAATCATGTTTGCAATACACTAGAACTTCTCCTGACACACATTCGGAATTACCCAAAGCTCAAGTGACGTCAAGTCAGTTATTTATAGATGCACGACATGCTGTTCTGTTTATGTTTGCAAACTGTTTGCTTGTGTCGACACAAATTTTCATACAGACCCAATTCCCAACAGCCGTCCATTAAAACTAACAGCATGCTTCTATGCACCGCATATTTGGTAGATTAAAGCTGAAATGTTGCAGCCAGGCAGCCTGTTAAGCTTCTGTAGAAATATGCACTCTTGACTTGGCAAAACAGGACAGAAAAAACACATGGTTGACCCTGTGCTAAATGTCGTGACGTCATTATGAAAATGAGTGTTGTTTGTTACGAACCAATAGAAACGTATCCCCAAATCACATGATCAACATGGTCATGAATATTGAATATATTTATCGCTTGTCTGAACTGCACCAACTTCGTGGAAGACCCCACCACATCCGATTGTTTTATGGACTTGAAATTCCACACTTACTTTTATTGTCAAGTGATTTGAATAAATTAAATTTTTAAAATGAATGTTTGAAATCGTTTGTATAAAGTTTTTTTCAATTTAAATACTGACCTCACCAACTATTACAAATATTATTCACCAAGATTATATGCCCCAATTTCCCAATAAATTTTGATGATTCCAGGTCCGTACAATCGGATGAGTTACTGTGTGTGTGTGTGTGCGGGATGGAAAGGGGGGTGGGGGATAGGGGCAAGCCCCTTCTATTTTTCAGAGAGAAGAAAGTGAGAACAGTTTGATTCTGCGGAGAGTTTCCTTGAAATTCACATCGGACTTCATGGGCCCTCTTCTGGGGGTGTTGGAATTCTCCTGCTGCGACCGCTGTGCCGTGAGCGTACCGAATTTAGGCTTAATGAACCGAGTATTGTACCATGGAAAAATACCGCGGTACACCGAGACCGCGGTGAACCGTTGCAGCCCTAAACCTGACGCAGTTCATTAGGAAAGATAGGAAAAGATATTTTTCTGTCTCGTATCCCTGGTCGACAGAAGATCTCTCCTCAATCCATTTCTAGATGGATTTGTCTTGCTATTCGCACGTCATATGCACGTCTAGCGACTGACGATTGTATTACCAATCATTTTTCTGCCTACAAGGTACGTGCATTGTCTACCTCCTGCGCTTAATAATGCTAACTCCATCAGTTGTTGGATGTTATGCAGGCAGCTTACTGGAGAAATGCATCTACTTTCTCCACCTATCTGTGTCAGACTGTCAGTTGCAGAAGCAGTCTGAGGACCTTTTTTCTTCAGGCCCTCTTTTCTTCAGCTCTGGCTGTCATCAAGCCTAGCCATTAGGGTTCTTGAAAGGTCAGTTCCAGCCCTGTTCTTGGTACTGTCCTTCCTGTCTGTGTCACACTGGGCCATACGCCTCATCTCCCATTGTCATTTACTAATGGTTGTGATACTATGATTTTATAGGCTGAGGGAACTCTATTGTCCACGGTTCCAGCATAGTCGGGTTATGTGGGGGTTGGTTATGTGATTCCCTCCTCCTGTTGTCTATTCAGCCTGTTATAAACAATTGTAAGGTAGGTTGATAAGAAATTTAAATTTCAAAGTAAATTTCCTTTCTTATTATACCTTCTGCAATAGTTTACATGGAGACCCTCCTGTCTTCTTTTTCGGGTAAGAATCCTTCCTTCCCACTAATCACATAACTCCATTGTTGGCGGATTCAATAGAATGACACGTTGGTTATAAGTCTGTGCACTGGTTCCGGAAGCCGTGGATTAGAACAAGAAGAGTGTCCCCAACTGGGTGTGCGCCGGTCGCACTCTACCCAGTTTTGGCTTATTTTTTCTTGGTGCTTTTGCACCACTTTTCTTTCCCAAATCGCTTGGGAAAGGAGAAAATAGAGAGTATTTTTCCGAGTTAAGGACTTCCACTGTAGTGCAAGCCTGTTGTAAACAATTGCGGTAGGTATAATGAGAAAGGAAATTTACTATAAAATTTAAATTTTTCCAATAAGAAATACATTGTGTACTGAGAGATCATTGTGCTTCTTGTAAAATATGTCTGGTAGCACAGTAAATGAGTGCTGAATGGGTTGATGACGAAGGAAGCCAACGTCTATGGTATTGATCTTAATTTCAGTATTTGATATGTTTACAGGTAAGTAATTTAATTATTTTTATGAAAATGTACAATGTTTTGCCCTTATTTTTTTGGAAATTTCTCTTATTTATTCCTCCCTTATTTTTTTTAAATAAGTTGTCTCTAAAAATGCCCTTATTTTTATCAAAAATGCCTAAGGGAGTTGAAAGACTGCCCTTGTTACACTTAGGAAATATTGTGGGTTTTGTCCGTGCACATGTACTATATTTTTGACCCTTGATACACTAAGAAAACTTTCCATATAAATATTTTGTATTATAACTCAAATATCAGTTGTCAAAGTTTGATGTCCTGTCGTATGATGAGAGACCAGCATGTGGGAAAGGATATAACATATTGCAGGTTCAGTCAATATATTAGTGTTAACTGATGTTTGGCAATCGTATCTGACATCGGCCATTTGTAAGCCATCGGTGGAATGCAACGAACATCGGTTAGTGCCGATGGTCACACAAAACACTACATGTAAGGATTACAGGCTAAAACTGCTCTTATTTACTTCTGATTGGCAACCTTATAAAGCGAAGAACAAGCTTATTACTATGCGGCTTGAAGTTTGATGATATATATACTACTCAAAGTTTGCTAAGCACCAAATGTTTGACACATCCTTGTGAAATTTGCTTGTGACATATTTGCGATATATTTCGTGGATATGATTGAGGAATGTATTGAGATGATCCCCAGTGTTTACATTAGCTCTCTTGACAGGCAGACTTTTCGTGACAGTCATGGAAAGCATGTACCCCTTGATTTTCATGATGTTTTCTTGTACTGTCTACATGTACATGACACGTGTAGGGTATTCAATCTTCATTCCAACACAAATTCTTGTGATTTAATGATTGAATATGGCAAATGCAAATGTAAGAAGACATTTGTCTGAAGCAGAAATGTGGCAAGTTGTAGGGATGGTGGAGCAAGGGTCTACCCATCGTCAGGTTGGTGAAGCCCTTGGTGTGCACCATACGGTGATCACCAGAGCCTAGGCAAGATTTCAGCAGTATGGCACACCAGTAAGACGGCATGGTGGTGGCAGAGACAGGGCAACATCTGCAGCTGAAGACCGTTTTTTGATTATTCAGGCCCGTAGGAACCGCTTTGTCAGTCAGCAACCCAGCTTTGCAGTGATCTTCAGAATGCATCAAGGGTAAATGTTTCGACGCAGGCTATCCGGGCAAGGTTGCACGAAGGTGGTCTCCGATCGAGAAGACCATATATTCGCATTCCGCTGTCCCAGAACCACCGCCAGGCACGATATGAATGGGCCATGGACCAGAGCAGATTGGCGAACTGTCCTATTTACAGACGAGTCAAGGTACTGCCTAGACCACACAGATAGGCTTTCTAGGGTATGGAGAAAACCAGGGGAGCGATTCCATGCAGCCAACATTGCTGAGCACTACCGCCATGGTGGACGGTCAATCATGGTCTGGGGCGGCATCAGCTGGGATGGATGTACAGAGCTCTGTGTCCTTGAACGTGGTACATTGACTGCACAACGGTATATTGATGAAATCCAGGGTGTCCACGTCAGATTGTATGCAGGTGCAGTGGGTGATAGATTCATTCTGATGGATGATAATGCCCATCCTCATGTTGCGCATGCAGTCAGGAAATATCGACAGAGGAAGGGGATTGAGCGTATGGACTGGCCACCAAGATCCCCTGACCTCAATCCAATCGAACATATCTGGAATGAGTTGCAGCTTGCAATTTCAGCCTGTCCAGTCCAGCCAAGAAGTGTCCAGGAGCTTGGTGCCATGCTGGTCCAAGAATGGAACAACATCCCACAAAGGACCACCAGGAAACTGATTGGGAGCATGAGAAGGTGTTGTCAAGCTGTAATTAACAGTAATGGGTCTCATACTTGATACTGAAGTCACACCAGTTTGCTCCGTCAACTTTTTGGCTTATTGAAAAATTTCCTCTTTTACCAATAATGTCCATTTTCCATAATTATCATATTCAAAAGCTAAAAAATAATGTCGGACATAAATAAAATTTTAATTTCTGTACTTAAATCATTAAAGATATAATTAAATAAAAAATATAGACACTTTTCATTACAATATTTCAACCAATATGTAAAACAGGTAGTTGGATGTACTTGGTGCTTAGCAAACTTTGCGTAGTATATATACAGTTATTTATTTATTTATTTTATTGGTGTTTAAGGTCACATACTTATGCACAATGGCTAATCGTGACCGTGACACTTTTACGGGTGGAGGAAGCCGGAGTACCCGGAGAGAACCACCGAGCAATGACGAGCAGCTGTCAGCTCTCCAACATCGTAACTCTGAACTCTGCACCGCAGCACAGGCAGGGTTAGATTGGTTGAAGACATGCGCACCATCGACGTGCAGTACGCCTCAGTACACAGCGTCATCGTGCCCCCATGTAGGCAATCGGGGTGAAGTGTCTTGCCCAAGGACACAACGCGGTTGCCGCAGGTGGGATTCAAACCGAGGACATCTCGGCTTGCAGCCTGCACCTCTACCAACTGAGCCACCACGCCCCCATATATACAGTTATAACAGGATGGAAACATAACTTGTATAGCATTGCCATGATTCATTTACTAGACAAAAAATCTCTTATGCGTGAAATATAAATCAAATACTCAGTGTACTCTCTTGGGTACCAAATAATAGTACAGACTGGAATAATAAATAGTACAGGGTGAAAAAATTGTCTGAATTTAATAATAGTACAGATTGGATTAATAGTACATGGAGGAAATGTCTTTGAAGTAAGTTAGTTTGTGCATGATAAAATTCAAGTGTCGGACATCATTCCTTGGACAGTTCTCCTTGAGAGCTTTCCAATTAATGTTGTCTGAGATTAGTTTAATTATTCATATTGAGGATTAGTATGTGTATAATTTTTAATATTAACCACTATTGCTCTTTGTGGAATTTTGTCCCTTAACCCTTTACCCAACGAATCGCCCGCATCCGCCCGCGTAATATGCAAATTCGACAGTTGAAAAAATATTATTTTTCGAAAATTTTCAACAAAACCATATCATGTGGCCCCTCTTTGGAACGAGCTCGTCGAGCTCGTTCCAAAGAGGGGTCACATGATATGGTTTTGTTGAAATATTTTGAAAAAATTTAAAAAATGATATTTAAAATAATAATTTTTTATATCGTCTTCGTTGGGTAAAGGGTTAATGAAACCTGAAAATTTAATAACTGGAAGACCGGAATAAGCATCATACTAGTACAGAGCCAGTAAATCCTCAAATTAATAATCACGCATGTATGATTATTTGGTTCCCTTGGAGAGTAGTCTATATTCAGGCATCGCTATTCTGTGCCTGATGGCTTCAGTGATCATGTGATATTTTATTTACCAACCGCTGATGCACATGCATTCTATAACAACATGATATAATAAACACATCTCATTTAACTGAAGACTTTATATTTAACATTTTTCAGAACATCGAAAAATGTGCAAGTAATAGAAGAGAGAAAACTAAATGATAATAGCAACAAATTAATAATAATGAATAAGGAATGTTGAACAAATGCAATAAAATAATCTGACGTAAGGATTTGCTATACATTTTAGCCACAGCCTGTAGTTTATGTGTAATACTACTAGGGCTGTCACGATTTTTAGCTTAACTTGATGCTATTGCCATTACGCATGCGGAAGTCTGTTCACATTTTCCTTTAGCACAGGCTACACCCTGTAGTTTTTGTTCGATCGTTATGAAATTTCATATGCAGGTTTGAGGTCATGTCTAGATAACGTCCCCTTTTGTTCGCGATCGGTCAGCCGTGATGGCTGCCCGAGCCGAAAACCGTTAGCACAGTCTATAGTTCGTATTTATGAAGGGATTTCATTGTAACTTGGTAGGATGCCTCTGTATAATATCTAGATAAGAACGTCCCCTTTTGGTTATGATCTGTCAACCATGACAGCTGCCCAAGACTGAAACCCAAAAACTTTTAGCACAGTCTGCAGATCATATTTAATATGGAGGGATTTCATTGTAACTTGGTAGGATGGCTCTGTATGATGTCTAGATGAGAACTTCCTCATTTGGTCGCGATCTGTCAACTGTGACGACTATCCGAGCCCAAAACCAGAAAAGCTTTAGCACAGTCTACATGTCGTATTTATGGAGGGATTTCATTGTAACTTGGTAGGTTGACTCCATATAATGTCTAGATGAGAACGTCTCCTTTTGGTCCCGATTGGTCAACTGTAACGACTTCAGGGGCCAAAGCCCAAAAACCTTTAACACAGTCTAGAGGTCATATTTATGAAGGGATTTCATTGTAACTTGGTAGGATGACTCCAGATAATGTTAAGATGAGAACATTCCCATTTGGTTGCGATCAGTCAACCATAATGGCTACACATGCCCGAAGCCCGAAAACCTTTAGCTCAGACTACAGGCCATATTTATGAAGGGATTTCATTGTAACTTGCTCCCAAATTCAGCAAGGAAACTTTCAGCTCGGTTTGCCGCTCCATTTACCAGGGAGATTTTGCTTCCAGCATCGACCTGCAAGACGCTTAATTTCACGTTCCATCAGACATTGTGAAAGTATCTCAGGTTCGCTTTTCTGGGGCGAGTTTACCAGTTTAAGGCCATGCCTTTCAGCCTCAACCTGGCTCCTTGGGCCTTCCCCCAACTGATGTCGCATGTGATAGCCTTTCATCGCACACAATCCAGGGTGATATCCTCCAGAGGCACTCCAATGCTGCTCTTCTGGAGTCAGATGTCAATACATTGTTGAACTTGCTCATCACGTCGCTAGAGTTCAGAGTCAATGAGGAGAAGTCGGACCTGGAACCTTCTCAGTCGTTTTGTCATCTGTGGATGGACTTCCGCACTCAGCTGAATACGGTGGCGATTCCCCGGGCAAGGGCTGTGATTCTCTCAGTTTTTGCCCTGCCTCTGTCCCAGTCCACGTCCACGACAGCTCGGAGTATTCTCCAACTGCTCGGTCTCTGTGGTTTGGTGACGGTTCTCATTCCTCTCGGTCGGCTGCCTGTCAGACCTCTCCAACACTTTCTGGTCAGTCGTTGGAGGCCGAATGTCGATCCTGTGGATCTGGTGCTTCTGTTACCAGACTCTCTTCATCGTCACCTTCTTCCCTGGACAGATGTTCAGTGGATTATGCAGGGAGTTCCGTTGGACTTGCCCACGTCTGATCGTGTTCTGATGGCAGATGCCAGCGATCTCAGATGGGGTGCGACGTTGGATCCTCTAGGTCTTTCCATTCACGGTGTATGGGACCAGGATCAAGGAGCTTCTTGCTCTTCTTCTGAGTTTCCGGCTGTGGAACCCCACCTTTTGAATCGTCAGGTCCTTCTGTTGTTCGACAATTCGACAGTGGTTGCTTACATTCGGAATCAGTGTGGCACGCCCTCAGTTCCCATGTATGAATTGGCTCGGGATCTTGTACTGCTAGCTCAGGATATGGGCAACGGAGTGGTTGTTCGTCACATTTCTGGTCGTCTGAGCATCCTAGCCGACTCCCTGTCCTGCTGGGGCAGTGTCATTTCCACTGAATGGATGCTTCACAGGGCAGTGTTCCAGTCACTTTGCAACATCTGTGGTAGTCCCCCACATCGTTATCTTTGCGACCCATTGGAACCATCAGGTGGACACTTTCGTGTCCCTGTGTCCAGATCCTCTGGCTTTCGCTGTGGACGCTCTGTGGAACGGTCTAGTTGGCTGCGTCTTCCCGCCGGTTCCGATTCTGCCTCAGGTTCTGGCCAAGATCGGAACCTGCAGTTGTCGAATCATTCTGATCGCGCCCATGTCGCCTCAATGGGTGTGGATCAATCAGCTCAGCTCTCTCTCTGTTGGCGGCGGTTCCGGCACATCTCCCTCTACATTTCAACCTTCTTTGCCAAGGTCACCCAAAGAGGTTTCACATCGACCTGACTTCATTGTGCCTTCACACATATCTTTTGTCAGGTCCTGTCTCCTCCGTAGAGGTTTTTTGAGACGAGCAATGGAGTGCATTTCTTCTTCAAGGCGGCACTCCACTGGTTTTGCCTATGCAGTTAAGTGGAAGGTCTTCTGTCGATGGTGTGCTGATCACTCTGTTGATTATGCCAATCCTTTGATAACATAGATTGCGGAGTTTCTGGTATATCTGTTTGATTCTTGGGGTCTCCAGCCTGTTACCATCAAAGGGTACAGGTCCATGCTTTTGGAGACCTTTTCGTATATGGGAAAGCGCCGAATCGGCACTAATCCATACCTCTCCAAGCTTAATCGGCATTGGGATTTTGCAGCTTACCCCAAGATGGAATCTTTCTTGGGTGATGCTTGCTTGGGGGGGCACCGTTCGACCCTTTATCCCAGGTGGATATGTATTTTCTCACATACAAGACGGCTTTTCTAATGGCTTTTGCCTCAGCCAGATAGGTTAGTGAGCTTCACGCCCTCTTGGTTGTTCCAACCTTTTTCAGGAGCTCCGCCAACAGTGTTACTTTTACCACTGGTTGCTCCTTTCTGGCAAAGAACCAGATACCAGAAACATCTCCACCTCCTATCTATATCAGGGCTCTTCCTTCCCCTGAGGGTAATCGCCCTTTGTTCTGTCCCATTCGTGCACTTCACATTTGTCTCAACCAGACGCAGTTCATTAGGAAAGGCAGGAAACGATTCTTTCTGTCTCTTATTTCTGGTCGACAGACGACCTCTCCTCAGTCCATTTCTCGATGGATTTGTCTTGCTATTCGTGCGGCTTATGCTCGTCTAGCGACTGATGATTGTATTACCAATCATATTTCTACCCACGAGGTGCGTGCCTTGTCTACCTCCTGGGCTTATGCTAACTCCGTCAAGTTGTCGGATGTTATGCAGGCAGCCTACTGGAGAAATGCTTCTACTTTCTCCATCTTCTATCCCCGTCAGTTGCAGGAGCAGTCTGAGGACCTTTTTTCTTTGGGCCCTCTTTCTTCTGCTCAGGATGTTGTCTGCCCTAGCCATTAGGCTTCAAGGTCAGTTCCAGCCCTGTGCTGTTTTACTATCCTTTCTGTCTGTGCATTGTGCAGTGCCATACGCCTCATCTCTCATTGTCTTTTACTAATGTTTGTGATGCTATAGTTTGGTAGGCCTTGGGAATTCTGTCCACGTTTTATGTGGGGGTTGGTTATGTGATGCCCTCCTCTTATTGTCTATTCAGCCTGTAGTAAACAATTGTAGGGTAGGTTGATAAGAAATCTAAATTTTATAGTAAATTTCCTTTCTTATTATACCTACCACAATTGTTTACATGGAGGCCCTCCCGTCTTCTTATTCAGGTAAGAATCCTTCCTCCTCACTGGTCACATAACTCCAGTGATGGCGGAAGAGAAAACTGAAAGAATGAGTCATCTGTCACATGTCTGCGCACTGGTACTGGAAGCCGTGGATCTGTACTTGGAGAAGAACATCCCCTACTGGGTGTGAGCCGGTAGCACACAACCCAGTTTTGGCTTATTTTTAGCTCAACTTCGGCGAAGCCAAATTTGAGCTTATGCCATGGCCCGTCGTCCGTCTGTCCGTCTGTCGGATACGGCTGGGGCTAGAGGCCGTATTTATGAACCGATCTTTACGAAACTTCTTGGGTACCTTTGTTATGACCGTGGGACGAGAACGAGTGTTTTTGGGTGCGGTCCAAAATTCAAGATGGCTGCCAGCCACCATTTTGTACTGACGATGCAGAAATCTGTTTTTTGTACAGAACTTCCATATGAAAGCTCTGATTTGAATAATTTTTTGTATGAATGTTTAGTACCATGGGATACATCACATATATTACGGGTTTTTTTTCTTGTGCGTAAATTAAGCAAATTAGACTAACTTTGATGTTTTTTGGTGTTACTTTCAGCATTGTAAGTGCAAATGCCAATGCAGCTCGGGCTAGAGGCCGTATTTATGAACCGATCTTTACGAAACTCCTTGGGTACCTTTGTTATCACCGTGGGATGAGAACAAGTGTTTTGGGGTCCGGTCCGAAATTCAAGATGGCCGATGGCAGCCATTTTGTACAAAATTTGGTGCAATCAGATTTTTGCACAGAACTTCCATATGAAAGCGCTGATTTGAATAATTTTTTGTGTGAATGTTTAGTACCATGGGATACATCACATATAATACAGGTTTTTTTCTCGTGCAGAAATTATGCAAATTAGATGAACTTTGATTTTTTCAGTGCTACTTACACACAGTAAGTACACATGTCAATACGGCTTGGGCTAGAGTCTGTATTTATGAACTGATCTTCACGAAACGTCTTGGTACCTTTGTTATCACCTTGGGACGAGAACGAGTGTTTCTGGATGCGGTCCAAAATTCAAGATGGCTGCCAGTGGCCATTTTGTACTGAAATTAGGTCTAATCAGTTTTTTGTACACAACTTCTATACGGCTCAGGCTAGAGGCCGTATTTATGAACCGATCTTTACGAAACTTCTTGGGTACCTTTGTTATCACCGTGGGATGAGAACGAGTGTTTTTGGGTGTGGTCCGAAACTCAAGATGGCCACCAGCAGCCATTTTGTACCAAAATTAGTGCAGTCAGTCTTTTGTACAGAACTTCTGTATGAAAGTTCTGATTTGAATAAATTTTTGTATGAATGTTTAGTAACATGGAATACATCACATATAGTACAGGTTTTTTTCTCGTGCAGAAATTATGCAAATTAGATGAACTTTGATTTATTCAGTGCTACTTATACACTGTAAGTACACATGTCAATACAGCTCAGGCTGGAGGCTGTATTTATGAACCGATCTTCACAAAACTTCTTGGGTACCTTTGTTATCACCTTGGGATGAGAACGAGTGTTTCTGGGTGCGGTCCAAAATTCAAGATGGCTGCCAGTGGCCATTTTGTACCGAAATTAGGTCCAATCAGTTTTTTGTCACAACTTCTGCACAGCTCATATTTGTGAACTGATCTTCACGAAACTTCTTGGGTACTTTTGTTTTCACCTTGGGACAGGAATGAGTGTGTTTTGGGGTGCCTTTGTTATCACTGTGCTGAGAGAACAAATATTTTGGGTTCAGTCAGACCCACTCTGGGACTCAAAGATTTTTTTCTAGTTTAGCATCTGACTGTCACCCACCTTTACAATACTTTACCTATACATTTGTTACAGGCAACGGTCAGTATTTATGTACAGACCGTTACAATACTTTATATGTACCTTTGTTATCAGGTCATTACCTAGATGTTTGTCATTGCTGTGTCACATACTATACATGTACATGTCTTTGTCTTGACAAGTTGAGCTACAGTGTCATTGACACTTTCATTTATTGGTGCTTTTGCACCACTTTTCTTTCCCAAATCGCTTGGGAAAGATCAAAATAGAGAGTATATTTTTCCGAGTTAAGGACTTCCACTGTAATGCAAGCCTGTAGTAAACAATTGTGGTAGGTATAATAAGGAAGGAAATTTACTATAAAATTTAGATTTTCAGTTTAATACCATTCAATTATTTGGATCAATTATCAGCAGCTCAACCAATTATGACCCCAAAATGTAATTCGGTGCAACAGCTGTTATTCATTTAGTTTTTAGTTTTTGGGGAAGGGGTGGGGAGGGGGGAATTACAAAAGTATTTTTAAACATGTTGAACAGTGTAGTTTCCAGTATTTTGATACCATATGTGTCTGCACAAAATCCTGCAAAACAGTCTCAAAATACTGGAAACTGAAGGGGCAGCAGGGCTTTATATTCACCTAATTTGGGCACATCAGATTCAAATGAAAAATGTGCCCAAAAAATGATTAAATTTATGATTCGTCAATATACTTACGAATATAATATAATACAGGGCTTTCCAAGACCTATTTTGCATTGTGCGAAAGTTTTTATATCTTTATTTTAGAATGTTAAAAGTGGTAGCCATCTTCTAATTTGGGCACAGTCTATACCACCTTGAATTTGCGTAATATAAAGGGGGGGGGGGGGGGGTGGCAATTACAAAAGTATTTTTAAACATGTCGAACAGTTCAGTTTCAGTATTTTATAGTGCTGAAATGGTTGGCCCATTTTTGTAACCGGCTAACCATCGGGCACAACCAGATTTCAACCAGATATCCGTTAATTTCAACCGCTGGTATTACTGTATTGTCTACAATGCAAAATCAGTAAGGAACGGCGAGAAAACAGTTCAAAACACTGCTACCTGACTTCCGCAAAAAGTAAACGAACGAAAACCATCGAGTGTCAACAGAATTGTCGATGTGCAGATTATCGTTAACCCATCGTAACTGCGGTCACCCTGCATTGCCCGGTCACAAAACCAGGCCTTGCCATTTGAAAGTCACAGTCATGCGACATGCCGCACACCTGAAACAAAGTTTAAGCGTGCAACTTGTACCCATGTGCGTTCATTTAAAGTGAGGGATGATTGTCATTGATATTACTTAAGAATTTTCCAACCAGTTTGTAAATTGTAGTTAGGCATAATTAAATGTTTTAGAACTTCTTACCTCGAGTGGCTGGAATTTGATGTAATCATATCATCATAGAGCGAATATCTACTCCTAATTTTTTTTTAGTACAAACAGTTACACGTTTACATCTACCTATTCCTCGCAATGAAATTCTGGTGGGAATATGTTGCGAGTCATGAAAGGGGTGTGTTAAGAAATTATTATATGTCCCATTGTCCGAGAGGAGAGCTGGACGTTTCGTACATGGGCATTTCAGAATGTTTTGTACACAAGGTTACAAACTGTTAATTACGTTTCGTACACAAGCTAGGACGTTTTGTACATGGGGACAGGGGTTATGACTATCTTGAGCCAAGTAAAGATAACAACCTGTGAGTAAAAATAAATTTATTGCAATAACATATTTATATAAATACAGAACATACTGGAATGATACAAAAATAAATATGACTTTGTGCAGTATACAAATAGAACATACTGGAAAATATTTATAAAAATTATAAGTAGCCCTATGCTAAGGATGGGGATTAGGACTTTGAATTCCCAAGTTGGCTCCTTAGCATAGGTGGTGTAATCCCTACATGACATCTCAGTAAGTTGTCTTACTTAAACTAGGGGTAAGCTAGGGGGGGGGGGGGGGGGGGGGTCCTTACATGATGATATTCTGGGTATTTAACATTGCAATAATAAAGTGTTGTACATATAGTCATAAAACTGAAAATTAATCATTTTACTGTGTTCATGTGCAAATTATGCCTAACATATTTATATAATTCAATATAATTCATATGCTAATTTATTTGGTAAAATCTCCCCGACAGCCGATGGTGTAAAGTAATGTTCCAGAGAATTTTCAGCTCAAGACAGGATGGATGGTCCAAGTGAGGGAGCTAATAGAGAACTACTCATTGGAGATCTCGGACCGAGAAGTTGGGGCAAATCATGATAAAAAAATCGTCAGAGAAAGGGTCATGGAGGATGGTAACCTCAATTGGCGAGAGGGGTCAAATCTATGAGGTCTTTGGGTGGATGAGGTCTTTGGGTGGCCTGCGTGAAAAAGAGAATCCTGGTTTTGAAGAGTACCTTGATGGCACCTTTGGGGGAGGGGAGGGGGCACTGTTGTTCAAGCTGAGGTCGCTGTCCCTGGAGCTGAGGGGAAAAATTGGGAAAAACAGTGAAAATGAGTGCCTGATGTGTCAATTGGGCTTGGTGGAGACTCTGGAACACTTTCTTCGAAAATGCCCAAAATACCAGTCTAAAAGAATAAGATTCACTGGGAGTATAAAGGGGAAGTGGGATGGGAGAATGAAGGACATGTGATTAGTGAGAGACTCAAAGGAGAGGGTTAATATGCTAATCTGAGAGATTGGGAAGAATGGGACAAGGGATGTCATCAAGCAGTGCATCTCTGAGTGCTGGAAGGAGAGCAGACGTGTGGGAATAGGGAGGCAATTGGGAGTACAGTGGTAACCAAGGCCTTCTCACCCGAGAACTGCGACAAATCATCGGCCGGCCAAAGTGTTATTATTATTATGACTCCAGTGTGATAACAATGCTGTGATTACATATCATAAGAACTGATCAAAGCTGATTAATCATCAATGAGCTCACATCATAATGTTTGGATTTTTCATCAAAGAAAGATGTTTTTACAGTCTGCAGTTCATTTTATTTCCTAACAATATTGTCAAATGTACGACACATTGTGGTGGTGTTGTATTATTAAATTATGTTCCGTGATATTTCAAATGTGGATTTTTTTATATTGGATTATAATACCTTACAAAAGTAAGTAATCTATTATTTCATATAAAAAGTAAATAAAAACCCTATAGAATTTGCCTGTGTACGAAACATCCTTTGAGAAATGTATGAAACATATTTTGTATACAAAACAGTCAGTGTACGAAATGACACTAATCGGTCTGAGAGCCCTAGTTGTCTGACATTAACCATTGAAAAACAAATTTTAAAATGCAAGATTTTAAAACAGGTTTTTTATGACATACGCTCATACTTTTAAACAGTTCAATAAAATCAAAACATGGTTTTTCTAAAACACGTTGGTAAAGAACCAAACAGTCAATTTATTTTGAAAGCACCATTACTTGCACTGGGGGATTTTTTCAGCATTATAATCTGCAATTAACAACACCTCATCAAAGAGAAGAATGTCAAATTTGTCTGTAGAAGATTATGTTACATTGACAAGCACATGCTCACTGCTGCCCACGCAGAAAACAACCTGCAGTGCACTCGACTGTTGGCAGTTTGTTACAAACATTTATCAGTGACTTGACAGCCAAAGCGACTGAAATAACTGTTCATTGAACATTCTAACACCATAACCCTTTCATGTCACATTGAGTACACATCATTGTAAATCGACAAATGTTTAGCAGCTTTGACAGTGCTTGCGTCAGCGTATCACGGTCAAATACTATTTATTTTCCCTACACTATCCTGTAAACTATAGGTAGAGCGGTTATCCGGTTGACAGCTTTTCCAACCAGTTAAGCTGATAACCGGTTGCAAACCGGTTATCTAGCTAACCGTTTCAGCACTAGTATTTTGAGCCCTTATGTATGTGTCTGCACAAAATCCTGCAAAACAGAAAATTATAATATCATTATATATCAAGCAAAATATGTTGAAACACAAATGTAATATGCAAGGGAATCATCTCTGTTCTATTTTAGCTGACAACACCAAATGCAAATAGTATTCATTCTCAGACTTACAACTTATTTGGACTTGTAATATAAGCTCATTCCAATCCGAGGCTTCAATTTAAATTGATGTTTTGTGATACTAAATGACTTATTTAGTTGACACTGATCAAGTTCCTGAGAATGTCAAACCTATCTTGTTTCTTCAAAGTTCGAGTGTCGATTAGTGGTGACGGAAACAGGTCAAAATGTTCATAATATTAACATGAAAACCAACAGCTGTCCATTAGTGTTGTGCGGTTTTATTTTTCTTGTTTCGGTTCGGTTTCGGTTCGGTTATTTAAAAAAAACTCGGTTTATAGGTCGGTTTTTGGTTTTTAGCTCACCTGAGCGAAGCTCAAGGGGAGCTTTACTAATCACTTTCTGTCCGTCGTCCGTCGTCGTCCGTCCGGCGTTAACTTTACATTATCGACTTCTCCTCCTAAACCACTAGCCCAATTTTATTCAAATGTTGGCTAAATGTTTATTACCTAATGCCAATTCAGATTTGTTCAAATGAAGTTGCCCCTCCTCCTGGGTGGTGCCACACCCCCAAGGGGCACCAAAATCTTTGTAAATCTTCTTCTCATGAACCAGCAGTAGCAGAGACTTGATATTTGGTGTGCAGCTTCCTTTTGAGGTGTAGACTCAGATTTGTTCAAGAGAAGTTTGTGGGGCTATACTTGACGTTGTTATGAGAGGGGCAAAATTTTTTGCCCCGCCCAAAATTTCTATTTTCCAAACCGAGAGGCTGATTTGAACCAAATTTTATGTGAGGGCTTATTGGGTCATGAGTACTTGATTTATGCAAAAAAAATTTTTCCCGCAGCCCCGTGGGAACCGCAGGAGCTAAAAATAGAAAAAATTTAAAACACCCATATCTCCAAAACTGCACGGCACTGAGAATTTTTATTTGGTGTGCAGCTTCCTTAGGACCAACAGAAAGGATTGGTAAAAAAAAATTGCCATCGGTTTTATCATAGGGTACAGTTTCGGGACTTTGAAAAAGTGCTGAGTCAGCACTTTTTAACACTGTAGGCAATGGGAAAAACATTAAAAAATCTTCTTCTCCAGATCCAGCAGGCAGAATCTTTTGATATTTGGTATGCAACATTGTAGGGTGGATCTGATTCAAGTTTGTTCAAATCGGCCCCCTGGGTTCATATTTGGGCTCAGTATAGGAGCCCGATTTCGAACTTAGTGCATTTCAGGCAAATTTCTTAAAAAATCTTCTTCTCCAGATCCAGCAGGCAGAATCTTTTGATATTTGGTATGCAACATTGTGGGGTGGATCTGATTCAAGTTTGTTCAAATCGGTCCCCTGGGTTTATATTTGGGCTCAGTATAGGAGCCCAAATTTGAACTTACTGCATTTCAGGCAAATTTCTTTGAAAATCTTCTTCTCCAGATCCAGCAGGCAGAATCTTTTGATATTTGGTATGCAACATTGTAGGGTGGATCTGATTCAAGTTTGTTCAAATCGGCTCCCTAGATTCATATTTGGGCTCACTATAGGAGCTCGAATTCGAATTTAGTGCATTTCAGGCAAATTTCTTCAAAAATCTTCTTCTCCAGATCCAGCAGGCAGAATCTTTTGATATTTGGTATGCAATGTTGCGGGGTAGATCTGATTCAAGTTTGTTCAAATCGGCCCCCTGGATACATATTTGGGCTTACTATAGAAGCCCGAATTCGAACTTAGTGCATTTCAGGCAAATTTCTTCAAAAATCTTCTTCTCCAGATCCAGCAGGCAGAATCTTTTCATATTTGGTAAGCAACATTGTGGGGTGGATCTGATTCAAGATTGTTCAAATCGGCCCCCTGGGTTAATATTTGGGCTCAGTATAGGAGCCCGATTTCGAACTTAGTGCATTTCAGGCAAATTTCTTAAAAAATCTTCTTCTCCAGATCCAGCAGGCAGAATCTTTTGATATTTGGTATGCAACATTGTAGGGTGGATCTGATTCAAGTTTGTTCAAATCGGCCCCCTGGGTTCATATTTGGGCTCAGTATAGGAGCCCGATTTCGAACTTAGTGCATTTAGGCAAATTTCTTAAAAAATCTTCTTCTCCAGATCCAGCAGGCAGAATCTTTTGATATTTGGTATGCAACATTGTGGGGTGGATCTGATTCAAGTTTGTTCAAATCGGCTTCCTAGATTCATATTTGGGCTCACTATAGAAGCTCGAATTTGAACTTAGTGCATTTCATGCAAATTTCTTAAAAAATCTTCTTCTCCAGATCCAGCAGGCAGAATCTTTTCATATTTGGTAAGCAACATTGTGGGGTGGATCTGATTCAAGTTTGTTCAAATCGGCCCCTGGGTTTATATTTGGGCTCAGTATAGGAGCCCAAATTTGAACTTAGTGCATTTCAAGCAAATTTATTAAAAAATCTTCTTCTCCAGATCCAGCAGGCAGAATCTTTTGATATTTGGTATGCAACATTGTGGGGTGGATCTGATTCAAGTTTGTTCAAATCGGCTTCCTAGATTCATATTTGGGCTCACTATAGAAGCTCGAATTCGAACTTAGTGCATTTCAGGCAAATTTCTTAAAAAATCATCTTCTCCAGATCCAGCAGGCAGAATCTTTTGATATTTGGTATGCAACATTGCGGGGTGGATCTGATTCAAGTTTGTTCAAATCGGCCCCCTGGATTCATATTTGGGCTCACTATAGAAGCTCGAATTCAAACTTAGTGCATTTCGGGCAAATTTCTTCAAAAATCTTCTTCTCCAGATCCAGAAGGCAGAATCTTTTGATATTTGGTATGCAATATTGCGGGGTGGATCTGATTCAAGTTTGTTCAAATCGGCCCCCTGGGTTTATATTTGGGCTCAGTATAGGAGCCCAAATTTGAACTTACTGCATTTCAGGCAAATTTCTTTGAAAATCTTCTTCTCCAGATCCAGCAGGCAGAATCTTTTGATATTTGGTATGCAACATTGTAGGGTGGATCTGATTCAAGTTTGTTCAAATCGGCTCCCTAGATTCATATTTGGGCTCACTATAGGAGCTCGAATTCGAATTTAGTGCATTTCAGGCAAATTTCTTCAAAAATCTTCTTCTCCAGATCCAGCAGGCAGAATCTTTTGATATTTGGTATGCAACATTGCGGGGTGGATCTGATTCAAGTTTGTTCAAATCGGCCCCCTGGATTCATATTTGGGCTCACTATAGAAGCTCGAATTCAAACTTAGTGCATTTCGGGCAAATTTCTTCAAAAATCTTCTTCTCCAGATCCAGAAGGCAGAATCTTTTGATATTTGGTATGCAACATTGCGGGGTGGATCTGATTCAAGTTTGTTCAAATCGGCCCCCTGGGTTTATATTTGGGCTCAGTATAGGAGCCCAAATTTGAACTTACTGCATTTCAGGCAAATTTCTTTGAAAATCTTCTTCTCCAGATCCAGCAGGCAGAATCTTTTGATATTTGGTATGCAACATTGTAGGGTGGATCTGATTCAAGTTTGTTCAAATCGGCCCCCTAGATTCATATTTGGGCTCACTATAGGAGCTCGAATTCGAATTTAGTGCATTTCAGGCAAATTTCTTCAAAAATCTTCTTCTCCAGATCCAGCAGGCAGAATCTTTTGATATTTGGTATGCAATGTTGCGGGGTAGATCTGATTCAAGTTTGTTCAAATCGGCCCCCTGGATACATATTTGGGCTTACTATAGAAGCCCGAATTCGAACTTAGTGCATTTCAGGCAAATTTCTTAAAAAATCTTCTTCTCCAGATCCAGCCGGCAGAATCTTTTCATATTTGGTAAGCAACACTGTGGGGTGGATCTGATTCAAGATTGTTCAAATCGGCCCCCTGGGTTAATATTTGGGCTCAGTATAGGAGCCCGATTTCGAACTTAGTGCATTTCAGGCAAATTTCTTAAAAAATCTTCTTCTCCAGATCCAGCAGGCAGAATCTTTTGATATTTGGTATGCAACATTGTGGGGTGGATCTGATTCAAGTTTGTTCAAATCGGCTTCCTAGATTCATATTTGGGCTCACTATAGAAGCTCGAATTCGAACTTAGTGCATTTCAGGCAAATTTCTTAAAAAATCATCTTCTCCAGATCCAGCAGGCAGAATCTTTTGATATTTGGTATGCAACATTGCGGGGTGGATCTGATTCAAGTTTGTTCAAATCGGCCCCCTGGATTCATATTTGGGCTCACTATAGAAGCTCGAATTCAAACTTAGTGCATTTCGGGCAAATTTCTTCAAAAATCTTCTTCTCCAGATCCAGCAGGCAGAATCTTTTGATATTTGGTATGCAACATTGCAGGGTGGATCTGATTCAAGTTTGTTCAAATCGGCCCCCTGGATTCATATTTGGGCTTAATATAGAAGCCCGAATTCGCACTTAGTGCATTTCAGGCAAATTTCTTCAAAAATCTTCTTCTCCAGATCCAGCTGGCAGAATCTTTTGATATTTGGTATGCAACATTGCGGGGTGGATCTGATTCAAGTTTGTTCAAATCGGCCCCCTGGATTCATATTTGGGCTTAATATAGAAGCCCGAATTCGCACTTAGTGCATTTCGGGCAAATTTATTAAAAAATCTTCTTCTCCAGATCCAGCAGGCAGAATCTTTTGATATTTGGTATGCAACATTGTGGGGTGGATCTGATTCAAGTTTGTTCAAATCGGCTTCCTAGTTTCATATTTGGGCTCACTATAGAAGCTCGAATTCGAACTTAGTGCATTTCAGGCAAATTTCTTAAAAAATCTTCTTCTCCAGATCCAGCAGGCAGAATCTTTTCATATTTGGTAAGCAACATTGTGGGGTGGATCTGATTCAAGTTTGTTCAAATCGGCCCCCTGGGTTTATATTTGGGCTCCGTATAGGAGCCCAAATTTTAACTTAGTGCATTTCAGGCATATTTCTTAAAAAATCTTCTTCTCCAGATCCAGCAGGCAGAATCTTTTGATATTTGGTATGCAACATTGTAGGGTGGATCTGATTGTGATTCATGAACGTATTTATTTGTAAAGTTGATAGAATCTTAGACAAAATTTGCAGAAAAGATCTACTATAGAAGGGGTGGTATCCAGGGTGAACCGTTTACCCAAATCTAGCAGTACTAATGCATTATTCACACAAATCTTCGTTCAAATTTTATGACCCCTCATTGGAACACACGCATTCAGCTCATTCCAACAAAGGTCATCTGCCATGTTTTCGAGACAAAGGAATAAAAATTTTAGTTATTCATGAAATTTTTAGGCAACTGTTGTCTGTTATTCACATTGCTTCATGAAATTTCAGTACTTTTAGAAGTTACCTCAGTAATCAAGGGTTAATTCCCCTTAATTAAATGTCACCTCTAAAAAACAACCACTTTGCATATCTTACCTTTTTACCGGCATAACTGCCAAAACTTGTCAGCATTCTTCGCAAAAATCGCTATTCAAATTTTAATTTTTGTCTCTTAAACATACATGTACTTATCGCTTGTAAATACCCCATTGGAATGAGCTTTTTGAGCTCATTCCAATGAGAGGTCGCACACCATGCTTTTTGAGTCAAAAAAGCAATTTTTTTAGTTATTCCAGAATTTCGTACGTAAAACACAGCTTTATGACTTCACATTAAAATGAGCTCTCTAAGCTTGTTCCAATCAACATTCACGCACTATGTCTTTCACACAAAAAATAAAATTTTCCATTTATTCAGGAATTTTGTTTGCAAGAACACTCTTACCCCCCCCCCCCCCCCCCCCCCCCACACACACACACACACACACACACACAAACACAGACACACACATCTAAAAGTTCGTCAGCAAAAAAACAGTTACTTCAATTTTTAAATGCATTATAGGAACAACTTGCCTAATCAAATTTAAATACTTTTGCATCATTCTGTATCTAGAACAAACCATTTACCATATCTTTACACAAAATTCTCCAGCATCATTCACAAAAAAACACCATTATTTATATATTCACATTTCTGTCTCAAAAATATACCTGATCTTCCCATACCCCTATTGGAATAAGCTGTTTGAGCTTGTTCCAGTGATGATAAAAAAAAATAAAATTTGTGAAAATTTTTGTTTTCTTGCATGCAAATATATACATGTAGCACATGGAAGATATCCACAGTTGGGGAGAGATGTCCAAGGCTATCTCTTCACATTCCTTGTTTGTGCTTCATGCTAAACCAGTTTGTCTGCAGAGATAAATTTGCTTTATTAAAAATCATTGGAGATTGGCCACACACCAATGATTTTAAATAAAACTAATTTTAGGTAACAAATGTTGAACTTCAAACAAAATCTATCACTCAACCAGTTAATGTTGATGAGGCATGACATGGTGAAGGTGACCTAAAATACTTCTTAGAGTCACTTTGTCAGGTGAGCGATTAAGGCCACGTGGGGCCTCTTGTTTATAGTAAGACATCTGCAGTTTCCAACAGAAACTATGTGGGGGCGCGGTGGCTCAGTAGGTAGAGGTGCAGGCTGCAAGCCGAGAGGTCCTCGGTTCGAATCCCAGCTGCGGCAACTGCGTTGTGTCCTTGGGCAAGACACTTCACCCCGCTTGCCTACATGGGGGCACGATGACGCTGTGCACTAAGGCGTACTGCACGTCGATGGTGCACATGTCTTCAACCAATCTAACCCTGCCTGTGCCGCGGTGCAGAGTTCAGAGTTACGATGTTGGGGAGCTGATAGCTGCTTGTCGTTGCTCGGTGGTTCTCTCCGGGTACTCCGGCTTCCTCCACCCGTAAAACTGTCACCGACATGATATGACCCTGGCTGTTAATGTGTCGTTAAACCCAAATAAAAAAAAAAAAACCAAAAAACCCCCCAGAAACTATGTAGTGTAGATATAATGCCCATACTGTCATATTTTCAATGATGATTTAATTGGCATTGACTAGCATTTGTGCTAAGTGTATAAATGGCAGGCATTATCAAAACAAAATAATATAAAAGAAAATAAAATGTAACAGTGTTCGTAGAATATCACCACTCACCAATTCTAGGCACATGCCCCCCCCCTCCCCCCCACCTCTGGTCTTTAAGTTCAGGCATAGAGAGTCTATGATGAATTGATATTAACACATGGGTGTGAAAAGAGCTAATTCACAATTTCCCAGGGCTCTGTTCAGTGCTCACTCCTAGGTGGGGCCCTGGGCAGCCTAACAAAATGACCATACCAGGCATTGCAAATAATAACAAGCGTTGCCAAGTGGGTCACCTAGACACCCATCCTAACATATTTGACAATGAACTGATGTATGGACTCTTTTCAATACCCCCCCCCCCCCCCCCCTCACACACACACACAGTGGAGACTTGTGCCACCACCCTCCCTAGTAAAATAATCAGCAATCATTTCATGTCATCCTGGAATGGGAAAGTCATATTGTTTGTAGCTGGATGGGCTTCAAAACGTACCACTTTACCAAATACCATACCTATTGTCTTCCCCCCCCCCCCCCCCCACACCTCGTGCAGGCAATGGTTTTAGCTCAACGGAATTGATTTCACATATTCACTGGTGTACTGTTATATATTATAACTTTTTTGCATTTGCCTCTTGCCATTCCAATTTCTATTTCTACTGCTGATTTGTTCCTTTGGTTGGCCCCCTTAAAGTAAGTTGTGTGGGAATGCAACTGTGGCACGTTGACAGTGATATTACGGAACGCAGCTTTATCCCGTGGATATGGACGATTCGGTCTTGGGACATTTCGACCTCGGGACATTTCGGTTCAAGACGTTTTGGCCTTCATATATTGAACTAAATAGAATAAGAACTTGCGGTTTCGCATTTTAGTGGGCCGAAGCCTTCAGGACAAATCGTCTCGGGCGGAACGTCCCAAAACTGAATTGCAGTAAAACCTCTTCCCAGATAAGCACATCAAGGGAGGCAACAGACTAGATCTGATGCACGTGGTGGGGCAATCCGTGACAAATGTTATTTTTTGAATACAACAATGAAATACCAAGACCTTTTTCCGATATGATATTATTCCCTGTCCAATAGATTGTAGATAACTAATTTTTAATTAAACTGATTGACTAAGTCATATAAACCTGTTCAAAAACGAAGCCAATTGCGCAAGCTATTTCCTGTAATCAGTGAAATGTAGGCGTGTTGGCTGTCTGTTTTGTCATTCTCACAGAAAACACAACCCATTTTTACGTCAACGATGTGTGATTGACAACTTGTCATACATCATTCTCGAGTGATCTGGACATGCTGCAGTGGCCTCTTTACATCCAGAATGTGGCATGCATTGACGACACTGTTATTTCCTGACAAAGCTTGACATTTCAGACCGTTGTGTCCTTGGGCAAGACACTTCACCCCGATTGCCTACATGGGGCTACGATGACGCTGTGTACTGATGCGTACTGCACGTCGATGGTGCGCATGTCTTCAACCAATCTAACCCTGCCTGTGCTGCGGTGCAGAGTTCAGAGTTACGATGTTGGAGAGCTGACAGCTGCTCGTCGTTGCTCGGTGGTTCTCTCCGGGTACTCCGGCTTCCTCCACCCGTAAATCTGTCACGGTCACGATTAGCCATTGTGCATAAGTATGTGACCTTAAACACCAATAAATAAATAAATTTGACATTTCGGACATTGTTAGTGCAAACTGAATAAAGAAAACATCTCTTCCCGACATTTTAGGAAAAAAACGAAACCGTACTCATTTACCAGTTACACGGTTTCGGTTTCGGTTTTCAAGCAAAACCGAAACCGACTTATAAAACCGGTTAACCGTACAACACTACTGTCCATGTATGGTTTGTGTATGTCTGAGATTGATGCATGAAATGGAGGGGTGGGGCTGAAATTTAAAAAAAGAAAACCTTAGTCCCTGCCTTGCACTTTGCATCTAGATTCGAGGTAGTCTCTCACTAATGCTAGAAGAGTATTACAATTTACAAATTTTCACCGATGAAGATTGTTTTGTCACTTCTTGAACTTGGACTTCATATAAGTGAACAATACTGTATGTCCATTCAAAATCAATTCCAGAAAATGTGGCTAATTTCCTTTACAATACCAACTTCCTAGAAACTAGCAGAAGCAAAACTTATGATTCTTTGCTTCGAGATGTAATCAAGATTCAAGTCTATTTTTAGGCTTCTGGAAGTTCTGCAATTGCATGGCCTTCAAACTGTTATTTGAGTAATGGTCACAAACATAAATATTTTCCATGGTATACTTTATTACTCAAGCTGTCTTGGTTTCAACATGACATTGTGTCAGTAGAGTATATTTTAAGCATTACACTGATTGTTTGCAGGAACTATTTTCTACCAGAGGCCACAGTGTTTTGTTTTCTTTTTAAAAACAGACCTTGACCAAATTATGGTTACCTGAACCGGTGCTTTCACTGCTTTGCAAATGAGCTCACTAATTATCCTGTCCGGGAATAAAATAATTCTGTTCTTATCAGGGGAATAAACATTAGAATTGAATCATGACTGTTCGAAATCCACGAGGTGAAGAAACAAATTGATCATGTGCAAATTCACTGTGAACTGCTTTGCAATTCATGGAATTTGCATGTGATCAATTTGTCAGAAAATTCCCAGTTCATAATTAATTAGTCCATGTGGTATGGCCACCTCAGGTGTGGGAAGTCTCTTTGCACAACACGCGATCCGATTAAAGATAGCTTGTTTTTTTTATGAGCACGCCCATATGGTTTTATTTACTTTTCACGTAGCATGTGTCACTTTAACAGTGCGATTTGAAATAATAAAGTATCCCTTTGTTATATTCAATGGATTCTGTGTTATTATCATTAATCAATCATTAGGAGGTTTTAATGACTCAAATGTCAGTCAAAATTATTCAATGTTTTCATTCCCCTCACCGCTCATGTTTACAATTTTAAAATTAGAAATGCCTTGTGATTTTCGACCTCGCAGTTAATTGTATTCAAGGTCATGCATCAAGTTGTCAGAATTTTCAAACATAGCCCATGAAATAAAATACATATTATTAGCTCACCAACTTTAGTTGTGTGAGCTTATGGAATGGCTCGATCGGTCGGTGTCGGCGCCAGCGTACGTGTCCAATAATGTTAAAGTTTCTGTTTAGGTCACTTATTCGCCCTATTTCCATATCATGGCTTTTATAATGCTGCTATATGATGATTATTATCATTTTACCATGATTTAACCCCTCATACCCTACATTTTAGACATTTTTCTTGACATTTTTAGTTGCGTTTAGTTTTCTGTTTGGCTCAGAATTTCATGTTTAACTAAGTGTTTAGGTCAGCTGCTGTGCTCCTTCTCTTCCAATGGCACTTGTATTCATCATACATGTTCCTCAGTATCATTGTTCCATGATTAACCCCTCATACCCTGCATTTTAATCATTTTTCTTGACATTTTTAGTTGCGTTTAGTTTTCTGTTTAGCTCGGAATTTCATGTTTAACTTAGTGTTTAGGTCAGCTGCTGTGCTCCTTCTCTTCCCATGGCATTTATATTCATCATACATGTTCCTCAGTATCATTGTTCCATGATTAACCCCTCATACCCTGCATTTTAAACATTTTTCTTGACATTTTTAGTTGCGTTTAGTTTTCTGTTTAACTCGGAATTTCATATTTAACTTAGTGTTTAGGTCAGCTGCTGTGCTCCTTCTCTTCCCATGGCAATTATTTTCATCATACATGTTCCTCAGTATCATTGTTCCTTGATTAACCCCTCATACATTGCATTTTAAACAATTTTCTTGAAATTTTTAGTTGCGTTTAGTTTTCTGTTTAGCTCGGAATTTCATGTTTAACTAAGTGTTTATGTCAGCTGCTGTGCTCCTTTTCTTCCCACGGCACTTATATTCATCATACATGTTCCTCAGTATCATTGTTCCATGATTAACCCCTCATACCCTGCATTTTAAACATTTTTTTTTACATTTTTAGTTGCGTTTAGTTTTCTGTTTAGCTCGGAATTTCATGTTTAACTTAGTGTTTAGGTCAGCTGCTGTGCTCCTTCTCTTCCCATGGCAATTATTTTCATCATACATGTTCCTCAGTATCATTGTTCCATGATTAACCCCTCATACATTGCATTTTAAACATTTTTCTTGAAATTTTTAGTTGCGTTTAGTTTTCTGTTTAGCTCGGAATTTCATGTTTAACTAAGTGTTTATGTCAGCTGCTGTGCTCCTTTTCTTCCCACGGCACTTATATTCATCATACATGTTCCTCAGTATCATTGTTCCATGATTAACCCCTCATACCCTGCATTTTAAACATTTTTCTTGACATTTTTAGTTGCGTTTAGTTTTCTGTTTAGCTTGGAATTTCATGTTTAACTTAGTGTTTAGGTCAGCTGCTGTGCTTCTTCTCTTCCCATGGCACTTATATTCATCATACATGTTCCTCAGTATCATTGTTCCATGATTAACCCCTCATACCCTGCATTTTAAACATTTTTCTTGACATTTTTAGTTGCGTTTAGTTTTCTGTTTAGCTCGGAATTTCATGTTTAACTTAGTGTTTAGGTCAGCTGCTGTGCTCCTTCTCTTCCCATCGCAATTATTTTCATCATACATGTTCCTCAGTATCATTGTTCCTTGATTAACCCCTCATACATTGCATTTTAAACATTTTTCTTGAAATTTTTAGTTGCGTTTAGTTTTCTGTTTAGCTCAGAATTTCATGTTTAACTAAGTGTTTATGTCAGCTGCTGTGCTCCTTTTCTTCCCACGGCACTTATATTCATCATACATGTTCCTCAGTATCATTGTTCCATGATTAACCCCTCATATCCTGCATTTTAAACATTTTTCTTGACATTTTTAGTTGCGTTTAGTTTTCTGTTTAGCTCGGAATTTCATGTTTAACTTAGTGTTTAGGTCAGCTGCTGTGCTCCTTCTCTTCCCATGGCAATTATTTTCATCATACATGTTCCTCAGTATCATTGTTCCATGATTAACCCCTCATACATTGCATTTTAAACATTTTTCTTGAAATTTTGAGTTGCGTTTAGTTTTCTGTTTAGCTCAGAATTTCATGTTTAACTAAGTGTTTATGTCAGCTGCTGTGCTCCTTTTCTTCCCACGGCACTTATATTCATCATACATGTTCCTCAGTATCATTGTTCCATGATTAACCCCTCATACCCTGCATTTTAAACATTTTTCTTGACATTTTTAGTTGCGTTTAGTTTTATGTTTAGCTCGGAATTTCATTTTTAACTAAGTGTTTTTGTCAGCTGCTGTGCTCCTTTTCTTCCCACGGCACTTATATTCATCATACATGTTCCTCAGTATCATTGTTCCATGATTAACCCCTCATATCCTGCATTTTAAACATTTTCTTGACATTTTTAGTTGCGTTTAGTTTTCTGTTTAGCTCGGAATTTCATGTTTAACTTAGTGTTTAGGTCAGCTGCTGTGCTCCTTCTCTTCCCATGGCAATTATTTTCATCATACATGTTCCTCAGTATCATTGTTCCATGATTAACCCCTCATACATTGCATTTTAAACATTTTTCTTGAAATTTTTAGTTGCGTTTAGTTTTCTGTTTAGCTCGGAATTTCATGTTTAACTAAGTGTTTATGTCAGCTGCTGTGCTCCTTTTCTTCCCACGGCACTTATATTCATCATACATGTTCCTCAGTATCATTGTTCCATGATTAACCCCTCATACCCTGCATTTTAAACATTTTTCTTGACATTTTTAGTTGCGTTTAGTTTTCTGTTTAGCTCGGAATTTCATGTTTAACTTAGTGTTTAGGTCAGCTGCTGTGCTCCTTCTCTTCCCATGGCAATTATTTTCATCATACATGTTCCTCAGTATCATTGTTCCATGATTAACCCCTCATACATTGCATTTTAAACATTTTTCTTGAAATTTTTAGTTGCGTTTAGTTTTCTGTTTAGCTCGGAATTTCATGTTTAACTAAGTGTTTATGTCAGCTGCTGTGCTCCTTTTCTTCCCACGGCACTTATATTCATCATACATGTTCCTCAGTATCATTGCTCCATGATTAACCCCTCATATCCTGCATTTTAAACATTTTTCTTGACATTTTTAGTTGCGTTTAGTTTTCTGTTTAGCTCAGAATTTCATGCTTAACTTAGTGTTTATGTCAGTTTCTGTGTTTTACTTTTAAGAGGTTGTGTTTAGGTAAGCTTTGTCACATGTTATGAGCCTGTTTGATACAGTTCTTGTGTTTGCCAAAATTACTATCAAAGAGGAATGTTGGTGAGCTATAGGGCGTTGGCGTCCTTCTTGTATTACTAGCATTGATAAACACACGTTTTTCAACATGTAAATATAAAATTTATTTTATTATACATTCTACCTTCGAAAAGTCCAACAATATCATGTCCTGCCACCATGTCAGTCTTAAAAATAGTTCTAGATTGACCATGTGTGTTTTCGTCAGTTTCAACTTTTGTTTTGATTCATAAATATTACTCGATTTTTGTCCATTTTGAACAATTTATGGTGGATCTGAAACAAATAAACAACTCAGAAATGTACTGGTATATGTACTTTTATTTTATGTCATTCACAATAAGCAAAACAAACATGGAGCAATCAGTTCATCAAATTTGACCTCCACTGTTCCAACATCAATTCCTCCTCTCCAATTTTTATCGGGTGTCCCCTGGACTTACTGATGGGTCTGTACCCAGAGTACAGTACATGCATGTTGACAATGCTTGTTTCACAACATTTTCAGCATGGATAGCCTATTTGATGGGATATACTTAAAAAATTTCCCCAGACCGCCCTCCCCCACCTCACTTCGGCACCTGCATGCTGGGATAATAACACTATATCGCGATATGCAGCCATATCGTGGTTACTGTATCGAGATGCGTATCGTATTGTGGCATATACCCTACTGTATGGTATGTTGTTACCAAACCAATGGTTTGTCCGGTTAACTCCTCTCACAGTTTTCAAACTAGGACGTTTTTATTTCACAGGATGTTTGTACATATACCAGGGGTGTGTATATTGTCAGGATTTTGATTTGCTTCAATATTTCACAAAATTACAGATTTAATTGTTGAACTTCGTCAATTGTTTGTGGAATTTCACCTGTATGGGTCTTGGTTTGTCCGGCTAATTCCTTTCACAGTTTTCAAGCTTGGATTTTTTTTTATTTCACAGGATGTTTGTACATATACCAGAGGTATGTATATTGTCAGGATTTTGATTTGCTTTAATATTTCATAAAATTACAGGTTATAGAACTTTGTCAATTTGTTTTGGAATTCCACCTGTATGTATATTGAAGGACACAATCATGTTTTCAAAGAATTTGTAATGTTGATTTCTGATCCCCGGCTGGGAATTGAACCATCGGCAATCCCGCCTAGCATTCAGGAGTACAACACCTTAACCACTGGGCCATTGCACACCGTCCAAAATGATGGCTGGAATCCAGGTTTTCAGATGAAGTTCTCGTGAATATTTGGTTCACTGGTAGACTTGCCGGGAGCATCATACATGTATGTGCCCTACAGACACAGCTCCTGTACAAATAACAAATCACAGTTTGCTCTTCAACCTCCTGTGTCCGTGTGCTCTGCAGCCACATGCTTCAGTCTAGTTTCTAAATAAATTACAAAAACATGTTTTTTTCTCACTCTTTATTTCTCTCAGTTTTTATAAGTTATTTTCATGTGAGAAGACTATATAAAGGAGCAATCATGCCGAAGTCCATTCTTCATACTTCTCCTTCTGGCCCACTTCTCCCGAATTCAGTAGACTCCCCCTTTGAAATCTGTAGAGGGAGAAGTGACATCTCCCTCAATTTACCCCAAGGCTAGTAACAGGACTTACAAAAATACCACCCATTGAAATCTACTTTTATCAATTTCTCAGATGTGTTTTTGACTAAAATGAATATCGAAGGTAGGCAAAAAATCTTTCTAAAGTAATTTTTTAATTCTGATTTTGATAAAAGGCATTTAAGTGATGATACATGTACCTTTCTTGGTCTTTTGTCATTTATATTTACCTGCAGATAAAACTGGGTCAGCAAAAAAGCAAAATTGTGAATAGTATGGTAATTGGTTTGTGCCATAGAAACTTTAATAAATTTGATATACGAAAAAATGGTATTGTGGTGTAATTTGAGAAAAAGCTAAGTTGGGTAAGGAGTTCAATAAAATAACTGGAATCCAGAAGTAAATTACATGTCTATGCCCTGAATTTAGTGAAAATTCTCACGCTTTTATGTGTACCCATACTATGTATGGTACACATAATGCCGGCATCCGGGGGTGGCCATCCGTCGTTCGGCCATCCTTTGTCCATCCGTCTGTCTGTCTGTCCATCTGGCATCCGTATCCATTTCTTTGGCATTCGATAACTTGAAAAATATTGCTTGGATTGTCAAGTTACTTTATATTTGTGTTCAGGTTACAGATGTGCCGAGCTGTATAGTTTTTGGTATATATCTGATAATTTGATCCTGAGATATTAACCCTTTATCCTTCAAATTGAAAATTCCTCCAATCCCTTTGGCATGAGATAACTCAAAAAATATCAATCCGATTGTCATGTTACTTCATATATGTGTTCAGGTTACTGATGTGCCGAGCTGTATAGTTTTTGACGTAAATCTGATAATTTGATCCTGTGATATTAACCCCCTTTATCCTTCAAATTGAGAACTCCTCCAATCCATTTCTTCGGCATGCGATAACTCAAAAAATATTAATCTGATTATCAGGTTACTTTATATATGTATTTAGGCTACTGATGTGCTGTGCTGTATAGTTTCTTATGTAAATGTAATAATTTGATCCGGAGATATTAACCCTTTAACCCTCAAATTAGGCACTCCTCCAATCCATTTCTATATGTACCCATACCATGTATGGTGTACAGATTGTCGGCATCCGGGGTGGCCCTCAGTCATACAGCTCTCTACTAGTTGTGCATATGGGTAGTACACATCTGACTATTTCATCGGCCTATTTTTACCAGATTTGTTCCATGTCTTTTAGATTATTTCCTAGTTTCAGTAGTTTCACTTTTTAGCACAGATTCTTTTTTAGTCACTACAACTTGGCCCCAGCATCTCTGATGCAAACCTCTTGTTTAAAAATAGCTTCATTTAAAAAGTGGTTTAAGTGATTTTTTTTCCTTTTTCATTTAACCCATTTTCACGTACACTATATTTATTTGTATTTGCATGAACAGGATGGGAATATAGTTCGTTTCATTCCATTGTTTATGCAGTAAATTGAACAGTGAATATCAAATTTCAATCAATTTTTATATGCATGTTTCGTGCTAATATTGTCTTTGACAGGTGTAAAATACACAAGGTTATCTTGCAAATTTAAGAGTTCTTGCCCTTTGTTTAAAAGCAAATGTTTTTTTCTATTTATTGATTCCAGCAATGTTTGTTGGAAATAATACTTTGAATAACACACTGAATGTTTCAAACCTGAAATTTGCAAGTGTGTTAGGTAATGATTTCTTTTATTTCTGAAGTGTAAAATAACATTTGACATGCAGGTTTTCCGAGCATGCAGTGGTGTCAGTGAAACAAAATGTTTTATTTGATGTTACATCCTTACCTTTCTTGAAAAGACAAACATGTATATGCATCCTTTGAAATCTTGACCGAAGCAAAATATATTTTACAGATTCTACATCAAAAAAAGATTCATGGTCTGTTGAAAAGAGGAGACAAAGCATTCTTCACAAGCTATTGAAGTCATCAGAGAATTCAATAACAGAGGTAGTAAGTCACTGCACAGAAAAAGCTTTACATAGAGGTTTTTTATTTTTGTAGCTTGCATGCTCACTGAAAAGGGTATATTTATCCACCATACCATTGTCCCAAATTTGCTTGTTCCTTTACTTGTTTAAGACCAGACCAAATGCAAAACTTTTATCTTCATTATGGCCTAAAATGCTGGAGAATGGAAAGATTTGTCACTGATGGTCAAATAAGAATGAGGACCTAAACTGGACCATGAACTTAATGAAAAAGGTGGATCATGGCTGTGTTTTCAAATGATTTCAACCCATATCACATGAGGAGACTCACATCTAAATGTGTGCTTATAGTGTTCTCTCTTTCTCCTATTCTCTATTCCGCCTAAACATTTCCATATGGGCATGTCAATCAAAAAAGCAGAATATTCCTGACTGGAATCAAAAGTAGTTTCTGATGCGAAACCTCTTTGAACTCTTCTTCTATCACCAGGTCTCCTGTACAGCATACAATTTTTTGAACACCCAAAAATGAATCCATAAACTTCAAGCAATGTGCGAGAAGTGTACCAAATTTTATGAGTGTTGGTGAAGAAGCTGCCTAAAAAGTGCCTCTGAGAAAAAAAGGCTGATAATCGCTAAAAGTCATTTCAACTTTTGCTGAATGATTTAATAATGTAATCCGAGTACAAATTATTTTTGTTACTCCGTTACAGGAATTGGACGGGTCCTTGAAGGTGCTTGAAAGTGCTTGAATTAAAAAAATCAAAATTCCAGGGTCACGAAAGTGATTGAAAATCGTATCTCCAGTAGTAAAATCCTGGAAAGTGCTTGAAAAATATGTAGTATCAATAATCTAGCTTGTTTATGAAAAACAATTGCTGTAATAACTTGCGTAATTGCATAGATTGACAGTGCATGAAGTCG
The DNA here is from genome assembly GCA_031216915.1 of Pictodentalium vernedei. Lineage (NCBI taxonomy): Eukaryota > Metazoa > Mollusca > Scaphopoda > Dentaliida > Dentaliidae > Pictodentalium > Pictodentalium vernedei. Next base: position 210,918,624 of record CM062289.1, on the reverse strand, counting down.
GTGTTCTTTCATAAAAAACAGAGCATGCTCCTTAATCGTGCATTGGGTATTCACAGTATTATTCAGCCCATGACGTGACTGCTATTATGTTACAAACAGGCATGCAAGTATGAAATAGGGTCAGCATTATGTTATCAGAAGGTCCTGGAAAAGTCCTGGAAGATGCTTGGAAAAAGTCATTGAATGTCCTGGATTTATTTTTTCTCAAGGTGTACAAACCCTGCGTTATCATCACCGAACCATGAGTCAGCCTGCATAGACCTCTATTGCTAGATTTTCATGGTGTCGACCTCCGAGGAAGGATTTTCTCTTACAAGGCAAGGCCTATAAGACAGACTTCAATCCAGACACCCGCAACCTTCATGCCCTCCTGTTGTAAGGTCCTTCCTCAAACAGAAATTTTTCACAACTAGCAGTGGACTGTATTTTTGCTGCACGGAGAACCTCTAGCAGTGGTAGGACACTTTTACTCTTGGTGTCCGGATAACTCGATTAATTACTTATGTGTGTCTATAGCTAACATAATGGACTTCCTGGTTTTACTGTTTGAAGTTTCAGCTAATTACCATCAAGGGATGCCGTACTATGCAATTAGATATATTCTGTTATAAGGTTCATATGTATATTAGAAACTAGCGGGTGTTACCCGGCGTTGCACGGGAGAAGATGGTTATATCAATATACCCTCAGATATGATTGGCTGAGCCATTTTCGAAATATAAGGTCAAGGTCACCAATTCCAAGGTCAAGGTCACCCCACACGGGCACCCCTATAAAGTCAAAATGATCGATGGGTCAGTATACCCGCACATATGAAATTTTAGCCTGATCGGCCCAGCCGTTTTCGAAATAAAAGATGAAGGTCATCAATTTCAAGGTCAAGGTCACCCCGCTCGGGCACGGCATCCCATGTTACTCGCAGGAGCTAATTACCCCTGTGTACAAAATTTGAGATCGGTTGGTCGAGAAACGGAGGAGTTCACCTGGAACAAAGATAGAGAGAGAGATAGATACAGACATTCGCATTTATATATTCGATAATGAATCACTTACTGAATTGATTAAGCATTTTATGCCTAAAATATGAAGATCTTTAACACTTATTCCTAAATGTAATTTGGCATGGGTTTCACTGAAGCTTAAAGAACCTTCTTTTTGAACCTTTAAATACGATTGCTTTTAAATATCTCATATATAAGATGTTTTTTTCTGTCTTTCATGCTCTGTCTATTGGAGACACTCATTATCGTAGTGTTGTCAATGCTATTACAGTATGTGCATTGTGTTTTTTATACGGCTGCTCATGTGAGCGGGTTGTATTATGGTATGGCAATGTCCATCTGTCCGTCCGTCCGTTAGCTTTTGTTTAACCATGCGATAACTTGAAAACAATACATCCAACAGATACTGTTTTTTTATGGTTGATTAGTCATGACTAGAGGATGGTTCCTTTCGATAACCAGCATTCTGGCATATCCAATATAGCCACCATGGCTGACATCTTGGATTTTCAGGGACTTTTGATTGTCCACGCGATAACTTGAAAACTATAAATCCAACAGATGCTACTTTTTTATGGTTGATTAATCATTACTAGAGGATGGTTCTTTTCGATATCCATCATTCTGGCATGTCCAATATGGCCTCTATGGCAGCCATCTTGGATTTTCAGGGACTTTTGATTGTCCATTTGATAATCCAACAGATATTGTTTTTTTTATGGTTGATTAGTCATGACTAGAGGATGGTTCCTTTCGATAACCAGCATCAATGTCCATCTGTCCATCCATCTGTCTGTCTGTCCATCCATCTGTTAACTTTTGTTTGCCCACGCGATAACTTGAAAACAATACATCCAACAGATACTGTTTTTTTTATAGTTGATTAGTCATGACTAGAGGATGGTTCCTTTCAATAACCAGCATCAATGTCCATCCGTCTGAGTCCGTCTGTCCGTTAACTTTTATTTGTCCATGCTATAACTTGAAAACAATACATCCAGCAGATACTGTTTTTTATGGTTGATAAATCATGACTAGGGGATGGTTCCTTTCGCTAACCAGCATTCTGGCATGTCCAATATGGCCGCCATGGCAACCTGGGAGTTTTGGGGACTTTTGATTCTCCACGCAATAACTTGAAAACAATATATTCAAGTTTAATGGGTCATAAGGTAGGAATGTACAATTATTTTTGAAGGAATTTTTTACCTTTTGTTCAACTAAAAATTTCTTTACAAGTGCAGTTTCTTCATAGGCGGCCGTATATTAATCCACTGCTGGCGGTACACTTGTTTGCTTTTCACACTCACGACCAGAGTGTGATCGCATCGGGTTGCGATGAGTGCAGATAAGAAAAATTGCAGGTTTCAGGTAATTTTCAGTTGAGGTACAAATTTACCTTGATTTCACGTTTACTTGCCAACATACATCTCTAGTTTATCAGATTAAAATGGACAATTTACCTTGCACCAGTAGTTTTTAGCATTGTATCTATGGAGTTTCGCTGCGTGATACCATTAACAAAATAATGAGACAGATTCAATAAACTATTTAATACTTCCAGTTTTATTAATAAGCTATCTGCAAGCATAACTTGGCTGTTTTCGCGAATTAGATCCTATTTTCATTTAAAAAAATATGCCTTTCGTAAGCTACTTTTAAAAGCTACAAAAATAAACTCATCACAAATGTTTGTGGCAGGGTTGGCTGATTTAAATCAATTGATTTAAATCATTGATTTAAATCCTGATTTAAAGCAATGATTTTTTTTTTAAAAATCATGGATTTAAATAAAAAAATTACAAATTGTCAGGAATATTTTTAAACAACTTGGAAATGAGCTCAGACAAGATTGAATACACATTAACCATTGAAATACAGTAATTAGACAGTGTTTATGATAGTTAAAACTAATTTGTAGAGTAGGAATATGCATACCACTGTCACTGTGTTTTGACTACTGTAATGTGCTGTAGATTAGTTAAATGTTCCTGAATAAGTTTAATAAGTTTATATAATTTTCAGCTTATAGGAATAGAATCATATTAAAGTGAACATAGATTTTAAACCATATGTATGATAATCTTTCAATGAACCCTTCAAAAATACTAAATTAAACCAGAGAACAAGATTCAGTGATTGAAGAATGTTGCAAGCAGCAAAAATGATTTTCAAGAAGTCAACTTTCTTCAAGCAATGCTGTGACAATTAGAAAATGTAAGTTTCAATGATTACTCTCTATTTTCACCTATGCTGTCTATTCTATGCCAGATGTAATCTGAAATTGTTCCCCTCATTGCACCCCAAACAATGAAATGGCCCAATGGGTAACACAGGTGAATGTTGTATCATTTATTTGTTTGTGTCCATTCTTTGGGTAGCTTTTGACACAACCTGCTGCCAATACACTATTTCTCTATATAAAGGATTCATGTTGAAAAAACTATCTTTTGGTGAATAATTTATGGTATGAAAATAAAAATCAAATAAATCGATTTAAATAAATAAAATCAATTTTTAAAATCTTTTTGCAAAAAAATCATCAACCCTGGTTTGTGGAATGTTGAACTACAAAGAGGTGAATTGTTGCCACTGTATATGTAAAAAAAGGATTTTGCACAATCCCCTGTGAAATCTTGTGGGCAAATGGGAAAGACTTTCTTTTTTTAAATCGGTTTTAAACAACTTTCCAAAAATGAGCAATACTGCTTGAAACAAAAAAAAAAGGCATTTTTGTTTCAGTGATTTTGATGAAGAATCATTCAGTGTTATGGGTTAAGATTTGAGAAATACCTAAATCTTTGGCATCGCCATTTTGAATAAATTATTAGCTTGCCTGACTGAAAGTCAGGGTGAGGTATTGTCATCCCTTTTTGTCCGGCATTCAGCGTCATCCTGCATCTGTCATCACACTTTAAGTTGTGTTTGAGTCCTCCCTTCCAAAACCCAAGGGCCAAGTGAAAGTTTGGGTCAGTGATTGTCCTGAGGGGCATTGCATTTTTGTTCAAACCAGTGTGATTTCCCCAATGGGGAGGGGGTGGAAAAATAATCAAAATTTTAAAAAGATCTCATGAAGCAGTGGGTACAATGACTTGATATTTGGTATAGAGCTTCCTTTTGAGGTGCAGAATCAAGTTTGTTCAAAAGAAGTTCGTGGAGTAATATTTGCCTTTGTAATGGGAGGGGCAAGATGTTTGGCCCCGCCCAAAATTTCTATTTTCTGAACCTATGGTCCGATTTGAACCAAATTTGGTATGTGAACCAATTAACCATTTTGACTGTGTTAGTCTCATCAGTGGTATTGATAAAATTGATTATTGCTGGGCTTATTTATACTTATTTATGCAGATAAGTTATCCATAACAATTGGATAATTTTTCTGTTTTTTTTTTGTGTATAAATGTTCTGCCGATTGTTCTTTTGGCATTGGTGGTATATTTATCTGTCCAAGTAGGCGGATAAATGTGCTTGTAATTGTTTGGGGCGGATAGTTGTTCCTGTTAGTTTGAAACAATCACACAATCTGAAACGACTCTTAATTTGAGTGTATAACCCCATATGGAAATAAATTTTGTTTTAGTTTCTTTCTTTTTTGAAAGTTGTGTGTGACAAAAGAAGAGATGTACCCACAGTGTGTACTCTGGTATTCAAATTGTTTTGAATAAAAATATATAGACAAATTTGAACATGTTGTTTATTAATTTTAAACATAACAACAATGAACTGGGGTTCTCATTATCTTTTCCAGACGGAAGTCAAATGTTTGTTATTCCCACATCTCCATATCACTTAAGGTGAGTGGGTATTGAAGAAATTCTCTCCAGCTGAAAGTGTCTGTGTTTTGTTGATTGTACCATCTCTATTTTCTTCTGTTTGTTGTGGTGCGTCACTGGTGGCTGCCAGCCTGTAATGTGTGGGTTGATTACCTGCGTCCGTGCTTTCATGTTCTTGCAAGATAGTAGGAGGTAAGCTGGAGTGCTGAATCCTGTTTTTAGCTCTCCTGAATGTCAGTGTGAGGTATTGCCATCACTTGGCGTTCGTCGTCCGTTAACTTTTGCAAACCTGGCTTCTTCTTCACAGCCATTCAGCCAAATTCAAACATATATTGCACAGACCATCCCTGGGGTATACCCTTTCTATTTTGTTAAAGTGAAGCAGCTGCCTTCTTTGTGCTCTGGGCAATGATGCCAAAGCCTAAAAATCTTAAAAAATCTTCTTCTGAACCACCAGAGGGATTGCCTTGATATATGGCATGTAACACTCTTTGGTGTTGAAGATTAAAGTTTGTTCAAGAGAAGTTGGTAGATCAATATTTGGGCTCTCTGTGGGCACATACCCATTTTGGGCTCTACCCAAAATTTTCATTTCAAGAACCGATGGGCCTATTTGAACCAAATTTGGCATGTAGCATAAGTGGGTCCAAAGTACTTGATTGATGCCCCCAAATTTTTGTTTGTTGCCCTGTGGGTACCCCAGGGGCTAAAAATAGAAAAAAAATTCAAATGCCCATATTTTCCAAACTACACGGAACAGAGAACTGTTATTTGGTATGAAGCGTCCTTTTGACCGGTAGAATGGATTTAAAAAAATGGCCATCGGTTGTGTCAGGGTGTTCTGTAGGGGCGTTTGAAAAAATGCTGAGTCCGCATATTTGCAAAAATTGAGAAAAAAAATTTTCTTCAGAACCGCTGATCAGAATCTTTTGATATTTGGTATACAGCATCCATAGGATGGTCAAATACAAGTGTGTTCAAATTGACAACCACAGTAGTTTACAACAAAACAAAAATTTCATTTGGCCGTTGTTTTTAGCTCAACTTTGGTGAAGCCAAATTTGAGCTTTTGTCATGGTTTGTCTGTCCATACGTCGACAATTGGATACGGCTCGGGCTAGTGGCCATATTTATGAACCGATCTTTACGAAACTTCTTGGGTACCTTTGTTATGACTGTGGGACGAGAACAAGTGTTTTTGGGTGCGGTCCGAAATTCAGGATGGCTGCCAGCGCCATTTTGTACCGACGATGCAGAAATCTGTTTTTTGCACAGAACTTCCATATGAAAGCTCTGATTTGAATAATTTTTAGCTCAACTTTGGCGAAGCCAAATTTGAGCTTATGCCATGGCCCGTCGTCCGTCTGTCTGTCCATCAACAATTGGATATGGCTCGGGCTAGAGGCCGTATTTATGAACCGATCTTTACGAAACTTCTTGGGTACCTTTGTTATGACTGTGGGATGAGAACGAGTGTTTTTGGGTGCGGTCCGAAATTCAAGATGGCTGCCAGCCGCCATTTTGTACCGACGATGCAGAAATCTGTTTTTTGTACAGAACTTCCATATGAAAGCTCTGATTTGAATAATTTTTTGTATGAATGTTTAGTACCATGGGATACATCACATATAATACGGGTTTTTTTCTCGTGCGTAAATTATGCAAATTAGACTAACTTTGATGTTTTTTGGTGTTACTTTCAGCACTGTAAGTGCAAATGCCAATACGGCTCGGGCTAGAGGCCGTATTTATGAACCGATCTTTACGAAACTCCTTGGGTAACTTTGTTATCACCGTGGGACGAGAATGAGTGTTTTTGGGTCCGGTCCGAAATACAAAATTTGGTGCAATCAGATTTTTGCACAGAACTTCCATATGAAAGCGCTGATTTGAATAATTTTTTGTGTGAATGTTTAGTACCATGGGATACATCACATATAATACAGGTTTTTTTCTCGTGCAGAAATTATGCAAATTAGATGAACTTTGATGTGTTTAGTGTAACTTTCAGCACTGTAAGTGCAATTGCCAATATGGCTCGGGCTCGAGGCTGTATTTATCAACCGATCTTCACGAAACATCTTGGGTACCTCTGTTATCACCTTGGGACGAGAACGAGTGTTTCTGAGTGCGATCCAAACTTCAAGATGGCTGCCAGTGGCCATTTTGTACCGAAATTAGGTCTAATCAGTTTTTTGTACACAGTTTCTATATGGCTCAGGCTAGAGGCCATATTTATGAACCAATCTTTATGAAACTTTTTGTGTAGCTTTGTTATCACCGTGGGATGAGAACGAGTGTTTTTGGGTGTGGTCCGAAATTCAAGATGGCCACCAGCAGCCATTTTGTACCAAAATTAGTGCAATCAGTCTTTTGTACAGAACTTCTGTATGAAAGTTCTGATTTGAATAAATTTTTGTATGAATGTTTAGTAAAATGGAATACATCACATATAATACAGTATTTTTCCTCGTGCAGAAATTATGCAAATTAGATGAACTTTGATTTTTTCAGTGCTACTTACACATAGTAAGTACACATGTCAATACGGCTCGGGCTAGAGGCTGTATTTATCAACCGAACTTCACAAAACTTGTTGGGTACCTTTGTTATCACCTTGGGAAGAGAACAAGTGTTTCTGAGTGCGGTCCAAAATTCAAGATGGCTGCCAATGGCCATTTTGTACCGAAATTAGGTCCAATCAGTTTTTTGTCACAACTTCTATACAGCTCGTATTTATGAACTGATCTTCACGAAACTTCTTAGGTACCTTTGTTTTCACCTTGGGACAGGAATGAGTGTGTTTTGGGGTGCCTTTGTTATCACTGTGCTATGAGAACAAATATTTTGGGGTTCAGTCAGACCCACTCTGGAGCTCAAAAATTTCTTTTGTAGTTTAGCATCTGACTGTCACCCACCTTTACAATACTTTACCTATACATTTGTTACAGGCTACGGTCAGTATTTATGTACAGACCGTTACAATACTTTATATGTACCTTTGTTATCAGGTCATTACCTAGATGTTTGTCATTGCTGTGTCACATACTATACATGTACATGTCTTGACAAGTTGAGCTACAGTGTCATTGACTCTTTCATTTAATACGTCACAGAATAGAGCTTGCTAGGAAATAGAATAGAAATAGATGGCCAAAAAAGTTGCCTTTGGTTGTGTCACAGCAAATCGAAAAAAATTGCCCTTGCTGCTGATCACTTACTGATACACCAGGCCTGCCATTCTTTAGGCAGGCAGGCGTGCAGCACGCCTACTGCACACCTAAAACAAATCGAGGCGGGCAATTTATTGCACGCCTGCAAGATTGTAACATGGTCTGATGAGTTGACCTTGCATATCATTATTGGAAACAGTCAGCTTCTTATTTTGAATTATGAAATCCGTTTCGGCCGAATTCTTCTCCCAAACATAATCAGGTCAGAATATCAAGCACACCCATGTAAAAGGGTCCTCCTTTATCACTCATTAACTTAACAAAAAATGATCCACTTGCCATTGAACTGAAGTCACTCCATGAATACAGCAGTGTGTTTTCCGGAACTTATTTCAACGGTGATTTTTTCTCCCAAGAAAGACAATACTGCTAAACTGTCCTTTATTCAGAACCTTGTATTGATTCAGAGAACAAAAATTTCCAGTTGGGAAGTTAACACTTGTTAATTCATGCACACTGCAGCCTACTTACCGAAACTTATTTTGATATGGAACAGTTTTAGAGGTTATTTATTTTTCACTTCATGCTGTGCATTTCATGGATACGGCATCTGTATTTTGAGCACTATCATGTCGTGTTTCAAGTCAAACCCATGGACTTTGAATAAACAACAGGAAAAATTATCAAATGACAGTCTCTTTCTTTCTGATTATGATTAAAGTAAAGAATGTGAGCAACTATTTCTGAGCTTTGGAAAAAATCACACTCCTACAATTTTTCACACTCGTGAAATGGAAACAGTGACTGCGAGTGTGATTTTTCACACGCCTGCATTTTTTCCCCAGATGTGACTGTGCTGAAGACAGGTCACTTTTTAATTAACTGATAGAGTGCTAAATTAAAATATCTTTGAGCATCTTTGCCTTGTTACAATTTATAGGAGAGTGCCAGGCACCAGGCACTCTCCCATAAATTGTAACAAGGCAAATGGTAACAAATAAAATAATATCACTTCAAAGGTGATATGAAACACATCCACAGAATATAAAGCCTTTAAATTGTGGTACCGGCACTTCAGAAGAAAGCCCAAATATGGGCTTCCAGCACTCTACCAGTTGAATGACACTTATTCTGCCATAGATAGTAATGAGATAAGCTGTATGTGTCCAAATACAGGTAGTTACTAATCAATAGTAATTATTTGGACTCATATAAGTTAGTGCAATGGCCACTCACCTTAGTAATAACTTCCAAGAGTATTTAAGCTAAAATAGCATTCCTGCACATGCATTGAAATTTGTGAGTGCAATTGCACTCCTAGGCAATCCGAGGGGGGAAATTTTTTGCACTCCTTGATTTTCTAGAATGCCAGGCCTGATACACTCATCTGTTTTGACAGTTTGAGCCAGCTGAGCGTTTTAGGCTCACTTGAGCCTCTGGTTTATTCTCTCCTGTGTGTCCAGTAATGGTTGTAGGTTGTTCCATTTTGTGGGAGGTATGATTGGGTTGTCTGTACTATGTCCCTTTCTCTTAAGGTGTTCAATTAAATAGCACTTCCTTTTGAAGATCCTTTGGCACTATCGACATTGTCTGTATCCTGTGCCTAGATGTTCTACCCTTTTGTTGTGGCTTCAGCTTGGCAATTTCTTGTAGCTTTTGATGTGGAGATTGCATTTGAAATCCATAATGGTTATGTCACTATAACCGCCTCCTTGTTATATTGTGCCATTGGACTTCGACATAATGATGTGAGGTCGTGTGTAAGCCATGAGGAATAATGTTTAAAAATCTTCTTCTTCAGATCCCCCAGTCAGAATCTTTTGATATTTGGTGTACAGCATCTTTAGGGAGGTCAAATCTAAGTTTGTTCAAGTCAGATCTCTGGGCTAACATTTGGGCTCCCTATTGGAACCTGAATTTAACTTAGTTCAATATGAGAAATAATCCTTTAAAAATCTGTTGCTTGAGATACAAGCATAATCTTGTGATATTTGGTATACAACATCCTTAGATTGATATTTACATTCCCTGTGGGGATTGGGGTTGGGGGAAGGGTGGAGATGAATTTTAACATAGTGCAAATTGGAAATATTCTCAAAATCTTTTTCTCCAGAACCATCAGTCAGAATCTTTTGATATTTGGTATACAACATACTTCAAGTTTGTTCAAGTTAAGGCCCTAGGTTGATATTCGGTCTCCCTAGTTTTGCATTACTCAAAATCTGCGTTAGCATCACACCAGAAAAAAATCATCTGGCATGGACAACCGAGTCATAAATAATTAAATAACTTCATTCCTCTGTAGTGTTAACTAGCCATAGATGCAAATTAAATCCTTCTTTAACTCTTTGCATTCGGCATACGCATACATGCGTACTTGCCCTTTACATTCGGAAGATGCATCTGTGAGTATTTGGGATATATGTTGGGACTCCCCTGTTTGCAAATATAGACGCAAAATAACCCAATGATAACAAGTGTGAGTGTGAAGGTTATTGTTCGAATTGTGTTCCCGTAGTTGACTGGATGGCTCAATCACGTGTGTAATTGGAAAATTCCTTGTTTTTCGGTCAAGTGAAACCCGTGTACCGACTTAATTAAAAATGTTGGATTTAAACTCCAGTGACGGGAGGGACTTTGATATTTCGTGCTCAGATTCTGAAATAAATTTAAGTGATTCAGATGATAGCAATGATCATTCAGATTGGATTAAACAGTGGTATTTCAATTTGGATTTTTCAGACAAAGAGGATGAATTTTCTGATGGCTTTACGAGTAAGTGGATTGAAAAAGAATTTCTGCCTCTATCAATATAAAATTGCATCATCACTTCTGGCTTATCATGTTTACATCCCGAAGAGGCGGGGGCAAAGGAGTATTTTGAACGATTTTGGGACGACACTCTGTGGAATAAATTATGTTTAGAAACAAACATTTATGCATCCCAAGAACAAGAGTGGGCACCTCCTCCCTCATTTGCCCCCAAATGGAAAGACATTGAAAGACCGGACACGAAAGCTTTCATTGGCTTATGTTTTGCCATGGGCGTTTTATGCCTGCCCTGCCGAAATGATTATTGGAGGGTGAAAAAAAAAACACTGTTTCGTACACATTTTAACAATATTATGCCTCGGGATAAATTTTATCTTCTTTGGAGATATTTGCATTTGCACAATCATCAAGAACCCGGGCCCGAGGGGGACTGTACTAAAAGTGATAAACTTATTAAAATTCGCTGGTTTTTGGAATATTTATCCGAAAAATTTAAAAATGTTTACTCTCCACACGGAAACATTTCTTTCGATGAAAGATTGATAAAATATAAAGGCCGTTTGTCATTTCGCCAATACCTTCCAGCTAAACCGATAAAATGGGGTGTAAAAGTTTGGACACTTTGTGAAGCAAACACAGGTTATCTATACAATTTCCAGGTATATACTGGAAAGGAAGGAAAGAAAGAAAAGGGATTGACCCACCGCATAGTAATGGATCTGTGTTCACCCCTGTTTGGCAAAATTGTTCAGTTTATACGGATAACTTTTATTCAAGTGTTGAATTTTTTCATGATTTATATGTCCGTGGGATATATGCATGTGGAACTACAAGATCAAACCGAAAAGATTTACCTAAATCATTGCTACCAAAAAAAGAAATGAACTTACATATTGTGTGTGGCAAGACACAAAGCCGGTTTCTCTCTTGTCAAATTTTCATTCCCCGATTGATAAAGGGACAGCGTCGCGCCGAAATGTTCAATGTCAGAGGAAAATATTACAGTGCCCAAAATTGTTTCTGATTATCAAAAACATATGCGGGGTGTTGACCAGATGGATCAAATGATTAAATATTACATTATAAATCCTAGATCTAAAAAGTGGTGGAGGTGCATTTTTTTTAGTTTCATGATGTCTTCATGCTACAATGCATATATTTGTGCAAAAGCCGCACATCCAGAGTTATCCCAACAATGCTGGCCTAACTTTCAAGACTTTGTTGAAGATTTGGGTGAAGAATTGATAGGGGACTCCCGTGCAGGGAAAGAAACTTCCATCTGCAATACTGTAAGACCAATTACTGATCATACGTTGGAAAAAATATTTACTAAAAGAAAAGTCTGTAGAGAGTGCTCATTGGAATTATCAGGGACTGCGCAGTGCCCTGGGGCAACCAATTTTGGGTGTAAACAATGCCAGATACCTTTACATATGGTGTGCTTTTCTAAGCATATAAATAGGGCTTTGAGAGGTGCAAGTTCATAGATTTTTCTGATTTGTGACCTGTCTCTTTGTGTACATATGTTTTATAGTGCCATTGAAGTAATAATACATGTAATGTAATTGGAATATTTTTGTTTCGGCTGGATTCAAGTTCATTTCTGGTGGATTATTGGATGTTTTTCATTCTTGCTCGATTGGATTTAATTTCAGTGAAATAAATTGAAAAGATCAGATATGTTGGAGTTAACTTTTCACTTGTTAGCATTTTGAGTTTTGCGTGGCCTTTTCACGTTTTGTTTTTTTTCGTTGGGTTGTTTTGTTAAAAAAATTGTATCTCAGCTAATTATAGGTGGATTTTCATAATTTTTGCAGCAAATTGTTCAGCATTAAAATTCTCTACAACAATACACTCACAGAAAACCTGTTATCACTGACTTTATGGGAGATATTTGAGGGCGAATAACAAAAAACAAAAACAAACATTTTTTTTTTTTTCTCATATATATCACCTACTACAATATATAACATAAAACTCAATAGAAATTACATAAATAGACAGATTAATCAGTTGCAAACATTTTGATATCCATTTTATAAACATACATGAAATAAGAAAATAGTTATAGCCATTTGAACAAATACCTCATTTTTTGGCTTCCAGTGAACTTGTTTTCTTCAGAATTCTCAGATCTTGAAGGAACAGTTCCTGGAAGGTTTCTCAGAATGCAAAGAGTTAAACAACTTTGGTCAGGTGAGTGCCCCGGGCCCCATGGGGCATCTTGTTTTTCAAACGCCCAATTTGTAAATTCCACATGGGGATGCAGACGATTCATTGCGTAGATGGTTAAGTTGCAGAATTCCATTTGTATACCCCCATTGACTGTAAAGTTTCCTACTGAGGTTCTTGGTAGTCACACATTCAAACTAGAAATCAATATTTGGGTGGATTTTTACTAATTTTCAATATTTGGAAGACTTTCACTACTTTTCAGTCTAAAAACACCCTCGTATGTTGGTCAGATTGTAAACATGTTTCTGAACATTCCACTAGCACCCCAGGCATGCAGATTTCACAGAAACGGTAGTTCTGTTTCTGTTCAGGGTCCTTCAGGCCCAAATCACAGAAACGAAAAACAGGTTCCCACAAACTTAATAGCATTTCGTTTTTCGTCAGTGGATACTTAAAACACACAAGTTTTCTGCCACGACTGAATAAAATTGTATTCTTTCTCACATGAAGCTGCACAAATATTCAGGATTACAAGGCATAATTGTTGAACTATTTGCTCAATAATCGTCTTTTACAGACAGTAAATCGTGCGTAAAGAACACAAAATTTATGAGTCCCTGAGTGAAACCCACAGTGTAAAATGAAGTGTAAAGTAAGACCCGTGTCTTTTTTGTTGACGAAGCACACCACGATCACTTGGGGAAAAATGTCACACAAACATAAGGATAAAATTAGTGGGACTAAGTCTCATGATCGATCTGATAAAAATATTTTTGATTTGCAATTTACACAATTAGGCAAGAATCAGTCTTCTAATTGTCCTGTTGTTATGAATGCTGAACCTGATGACCCCGACAATATTGATCCTGGAACACAGGATGAGCTTAGTATTTTTGTGTCAGATACAGAAGAATCCACTTTTTTGGGATATCGTGATTAAATATATCCATCCACTCTTGATATATCAACGCATCAACTGCGTTATTCTGAGGCTCGTAACACAGTTACACCTTCCCATAGTGGGAACCCCATCAAATCGAACACAACTAGTTTTAAAATTAAACACGGGAAACACACCAAGGGAAATAATTCTCATTCTCTTGAGGTTAAAACTGAGCGGAAACATTCACATTCGAAACGAAAACATGGTGGCAGCGACGCCATCTCTGACTCTGAGGTTGTCAAAGAATCGACCCGTGTTTCTGCCATTACTGGAGACACTTCACAGGTAAAGACTTTCAAATCTCCATTAAAAAGGAAATGTAAAAAAACAATGCCACAGAATTGAAATCTGTTTCAATGTCCACCGTGGATAATGTATTGATTCAAAAATTGTTACAGTCAGTTGCTGACATTAATTCCAGACTGAATTTACATGATCACGAAGATGGGAAAGAGAAACCCCACTGTCAAAAAACATCTACAGGTAAAAAGTCTGTGAGCCAAGATAATGATCTTGTGGCCATTCCTTTATTTAAAGATCAAGGTGATTTATATCCGGGGAATAACTCAAAACCTCATGCACTGACGCCTCGTTGGCAGGTTGGGGCATGGTCAGGGATAACTTGGACAATTTTGGGATATGGTCTGATCTGGATAGACAACAGCATATAAATTTCTTAGAGTTAAAGGAAATTTTACTATCATTGAAAATGCTGTGTTCTGAAAATCAATCCTGTCATATCTGTGCTCGATCAGATAGTTCTACTGCAGTGGCATATATCAACAATGAAGGGGGTTCCAGCCCTCACCTTTGTGACTTGGCAGAGGAAATTTATACATGGTGCTCTCCAAGATACATTTCTTTGTCTGTGACACATATTACAAGAAAATCTAATGTGACTGCCGATAAGTTAGATTCAGCCGAATGGATGCTTGATAAAAGAATGTTTGCTCTCATTTGGGACCATTTTTATATTTCACCTAATATTGATCTTTTTGCTTGCAGAGATAATTGGCAACTTTATCCTTATGTTTCTTGGAAACCTGTTCCGCATGCATTTTTCCTTGATGCTTTTTGTATGACTTGGGACAATACCTATCAATGTTTTCCTCCTTTCAGCTTATTGATGAAAGTCCTACAGAAAGTACAAGACGATCAGGTAGAAAAAGCTTTATTGATAGTGCCATTGTGGACCACTCAACAGCCCTCGCAATTCAAATTTTTTGGCTTTGGCAGTCGTTTGCCGCAGCAAAGTTTATGTGCTTCGGCAGTTACTACGGCATTTCTGGGAAGGCAATTTTGAAATCTATCAAAAGGAGTGTTCTCGTGGCTTTTGGAGTGGAAATCCACTTGATATTTTGGATGACAAAATTTAGTTTTTTTTTACTTGAATTCACCCCTGCAATGTCATATGCACGGTCGATTTGTCAGTTTGCGATCGAAATTTGCGGGACTGCAAAACGAATGAATTTCATTTGAGCTGAATATTGAATAAAATACATTTCAAACTTATTTCTCAGAAAAAAACATGCCGTTTGTTTACCTGTATTTATGTATATTCCCTATAATCAAAAAATGAATGTGGACCCATTTTCTGTAAATGTAGAACTCAGTCCAGGAAACCCCCACACATATTTATGTATGGAGAAGATGTGCATGTGTACGGCGCGAATTCATTTGTTTTCGAGAGGGGTATCACAATAAACAGACCAATGACAGAAAGTTTAAGTAAGTGTAGCGTTGGCTGCGAGTTTCCGTTTTCAGCTACCGGTGTGTGTCTCTCGTTGTGCACAGTGAACTACTGCATGTCACACATTCGTCCAAACCTGGTCCCAAAGTCCGTAATATAATTTTTTGGTTTGATACATCCTGTTTGGACAAGTCGAACACCACTGCAGATTATTTCTGCTACGGCAACTTGTGTGCCGTAGTCAGTGCCGTTTGCTTCAGCAAATCGCTTCGGCAATGCCAATTGCCGAAGCCAATTGCGAGGGCTTACTCAACCATGGTACCATGTTCTACTCCAACTGCTGCCACAAGAACGGACTTTGTTGCCCTACCATAACTTAGGTGTCCTCACCCACTTATACCTCATTTGCATCTGATCGCATGCATTGTCTCCACAAATATTTTGCAGCAGTGGGATTTTCTTCAGAAACTTCAGCCCTCATCATCAATTCAACTATGCATATTTTGTCAACATTACTTTAAAAAAGACACAGGTCTTACTTTACACTTCGTTTTATACTGCGGGTTTCACTCAGGGACTCATAAATTTTGTGCTCTTTACACACGATTTACTGACTGTAAAAGACGATTGGTGTGAAAATAGTTCAACAATTATGCCTTGTCATCCTGAATTTTGTTCGCTTCATATGGAAAGAATCCCTCTCATCCATCTCATCAGAGATGCTTGTATGAGAGGGGGGGAATTATTTATCATCAATGAAACGATGATCTGACTCATAACAGTAACAACGATGTGCTCGTTTTGACAATCTCTGTCAGTTCAGATTGCCGAGCATGCCTGTTGCCAACAGTTTCTGATTCTTAATTACTAAAATCGAATGCATCAAATTTCGGCGAGCTTGTCAACAGAAGCACCTGAAGCCAAACACACGAAACTGTATCATTGAAAACAATAACAAAATCACTTTTTATCACTGAATCTTATGATGAGGGGAAAATTTCTTTGCTAATATGCTAGATATGTTCTTTGAATTTCAAAGTTCTCCATGCAGAATCAAGGAGAAGATGTGCGTTCAAGCTTTATATTCTTAGAGATTCAACACATATATTTACGATTTACGATTGCAATGATGATTTATTTACACTTATGATACAATATTATATGACTAGGAATTTATGTTTACATGATCACTTCAATATCCCATCAACATGTCTGCCAGTTGCCAACTACACCATTGAAGCGCCCAACCTCTCTTCAAAAACCAAGTATCCCAACCAGTCTCCTTTTCTCTTGTGCTTTCTCGTCCCACTTTCTTCCAGCCGGTACCTATCTCATGCCTTACACTCAGCTCATTACATTTATCCTAGGTTAACAGACATTTTATCCCAATCATTATTGTTACCTTCATAAACGTAATGTTTCACACTTGGACAATTCAACCCTTCTAAATCGGTATGCACAAAGAATTTTTATTTATTATTTTTTATACCCCCGCTTCGAAGAAGTGGGGGCTATATAGGAATCGCCCTGTACGTCCGTCCGTCCGTCCGTCCGTCCGTCCGTCCGTCCGTACGTCTTTCCGGACATGAAATTCTTGTGTGCGCAACCCCTCCTACATTTATCAATCAATTTGGACAAAACTTTTCAGACATCATCACTACTAAGTGAACATGCGCATATTCCAAGATTTTTGATCTGCGACAATTTTAACCAGGTTTTCTCCCTTTGACTTAGATTTATTGTGTCTTTCCATCCGAACAAATTCTTGTGTGCGCAACTCCTCCTACATTAATGAACCGATTTTGATGAAACCTTTCAAACATCATCTCTACTAAGTGAACATGTGCATATTCCAAACTTTTTAATCTGCGACAATTGTAACCTGCTTATCTCTCTTGAACTTTGATTTAATATGGGTTTCTACATGAAATTCTTGTGTGCGCAACTCCTCCTACATTTATCAATCAATTTGGACAAAACTTTTCAGACATCATCACTACTAAGTGAACATGCGCATATTCCAAGATTTTTGATCTGCGACAATTTTAACCAGGTTATCTCCCTTTGACTTAGATTTATTATGTCTTTCCGTTCGAACAAATTCTTGTGTGCGCAACTCCTCCTACATTAATGAACCGATTTTGATGAAACCTTTCAAACATCATCTCTACTAAGTGAACATGTGCATATTCCAAACTTTTTGATCTGCGACAATTTTAACCAGGTTATCTCTCTTGAACTTTGATTTAATATGGGTTTCTGCATGAAATTCTTGTGTGCGCAACTCCTCCTACATTTATCAATCAATTTGGACGAAAGTTTACAGACATCATCACTACTAAGTGAACATGCGCATATTCCAAAATTTTTGAGCTGTGGCAATTTTAACTAGGTTATCTCCCTTTAACTTAGATTTATTATGGGTTTCTACATGAAATTCTTGTGCGTGCAACTCCTCCTACATTTATCAATCAATTTGGACAAAACTTTTCAGACATCATCACTACTAAGTGAACATGCGCATATTCCAAGATTTTTGATCTGCGACAATTTTAACCAGGTTATCTCCCTTTGACTTAGATTTATTATGTCTTTCCGTTCGAACAAATTCTTGTGTGCGCAACTCCTCCTACATTAATGAACCGATTTTGATGAAACCTTTCAAACATCATCTCTACTAAGTGAACATGTGCATATTCCAAACTTTTTGATCTGCGACAATTTTAACCAGGTTATCTCTCTTGAACTTTGATTTAATATGGGTTTCTGCATGAAATTCTTGTGTGCGCAACTCCTCCTACATTTATCAATCAATTTGGACAAAAGTTTACAGACATCATCACTACTAAGTAAACATGCGCATATTCCAAAATTTTTGAGCTGTGGCAATTTTAACTAGGTTATCTCCCTTTAACTTAGATTTATTATGGGTTTCTACATGAAATTCTTGTGCGTGCAACTCGTCCTACATTTATCAATCAATTTTAACGAAACCTTTCAAACATTATCACAACTAAGTGAACATACGCATATTCCCAAATTTTTGATCTGCGACAATTTTAACCAGGTTATCTCCCTTTAACTTGGATTTATTATGGGTTTTCAAATGGGATTCTTGTGTGTGCAACTCCTCCTACATTAATGAACCGATTTTGAATACATGTTGCACATTGTAAATGTGTTTTTCCAAATGTAAACCATATATGTGTGGGCTCTTTAAGTATTCAGTGCTGTTCTGTGGAAGGCCACATGCAAATACAAATTTCAACAACAAAAAATGATCTTTATGTATACATTTCCTTATGGCCTTCGCCTACATGATCAGAAGTGCATTCCTCTGAAAACCCAAAGCGGGGGTATTAATCACCTTCAGTGATAGTTCTAGTTTTATTTGTTCAACTTCAAAGTAAAAGACAAAATAATTATTTTCATTGTCCTGCGGTTATTTTGATTTTTTTTCTTTGTTATCTTGTTCACTTACAAGTAATGTTGTACAAACTCATCTGAGTCATCATTGCCTTAATTCATCTATTGCAATTAAATTGAGTGTTCAAGAACACAAAATACACAAATGAAAATACAGATAATTTGTCTTACATTTATATTTTTTATTTCATCAAATGTATTCACCCTCTCACCTTCAGCAATCCACTTTAAACTGGAAACCAGGATAACAAAATTTGTTAGAGAACAAATAAGAAATAAAAATATGATCCTTGATAGTTCTTGTTGGAACCCAAAAGTCAGTTCCGTAGTGTTCCCAGAATCAGATACACGAAACCTGTTTTCATGTTCCATGAATTTCTGAAATCTGCATGCCTGTGCCCTGTCTGAAATTTCCAACTTTTTTCAGTATTGGGCTTCGAAATTTCCAGCTATTGTAAAACTGATGACTGGTGGTGGAGAGACACACAATTCTACCGAACCCCTGTTACAATGCCCCTGTGAGCATGTCTTCATCTGTCAAACATTAATCAGACTGGGTGTTTTCAGGCGAGCTATCATCCGGCTAATTTTCCGTCCAGGCGAGTGTTTTATTGCCCCCGCCTTGTCAAATGACAGTCGCAAACACCATCATTTCAAATTACAATGAAAATCGTGATTATCCATCAAGTGTTGCACAATTTATAGCTGATCTGTATTCAAGCGAGTAAGTTAAGTTATGCCTCTTGCTGCTATCACCGCATCAGCCAGTGTGTAATTCACATTTATCCCCCTCCCCCCACCACCCCCACTACCCCCCGCCCCCCACCACCCCCCTCAATAGTTCTTATGAACTATTGTATTTTTAGTGTTAATAGATACAAACACATGGAACATTGAGTCGTGGGTATGGTCATTTATAACTGGAGTAATCAAACTTTCAGTACATTCAGTGTAGGTTTTAGTGTTCCAGTTTTCTGTGTGAGAACATTTGGTGGCCTTGCCCTCAGCAAAGATAACTCAAACAGTAATTGCCATTAGCCAATTATACTTGAATGTTAATACATGTACATTATCATGTAAAATGAGATGGGCTAAAAGCTAGTTCCCAACGAGCTCCTGTCTACTAAAGGCTGATGTCAATGCCTTTCGGTTTATACCGTTCTGGAATAATCAGAAGTGAATAGCCGGAGTTGTTTTGTATTGATTATGTGAAGGAAAATTGGGTTAAATACTAGATTCACAACAAGCTCCTACTGAAGGCTAATGTTAATGAATTTTGACCAATATGTTTTTGAGTGATCACCAGTGAAGAGCCTGAGCTGCTTTGTCCCGATCATTTAGGGGGATACAGACTAAATGCTAGGTTCATATGCCCCCACCAAGGGCTGATGTTAATGATTTTTATGTTAATGATTTTTGGTCTATCTGATTATTTGGTGTGCCCATTAATGTAGAATGTGCTACCCCCAATTAACAGTGTGCACACTGTATAGTAATACTACATAATTAAGGACGTGTGGAATGTCATTGTGTCTAATGTCTTAGTGACTTGACTCAAACAATCGTCAGAATTTATATTTCCCATTGAATGTTGTTAGTTTCTGGGTATACATTAAGCATAGTAGTTATACAATTGGGTTACTGGAAATAGAAATATGTAAAGATTATGTAAAGAAAAATAGGCAAAATGCTAGGTTTTCAATGAGCTCCTACTAAGGGCTGATATTAACGATTTTCGATCTATTTGTTTTTAAATGATCAAAAGTCTCTAAGACAGCTTACCATCCTGGCATACCTGGGTTTACGGCCCAGGTATGCATCGGGTGGTAAACGGTCTTGCTGAAACTTGTGGGCAATGTTGTTCGCTGATAAGTGTGGAAAGAAGTCCTAGAGGGTTACGCCTTAAATCGTTGAAAGAGGGCTTAATATTCCTCGCCTGAAGGCCTTTTTCTTGGGAGGGGGGAGGGGGGCTGCAAGGAGTTTATTGATAGCACTCCGAGGTTCGTAGAAGATACATACTTGTATTTGAAGCATGTAGGGTATTAGAGCAATTGCATTGGGTCCTGGGAGCCTCTCATTTACGTATTAAAATATTTATCTGCAGTCTACATATGGGTGGCTCTGCTGAGTACATGTCTAAGCGCTTGCCAGGCGCCATACCTAAGTGTGCCTTTTAATGGAGAATGTGCTACCCCCAATTAACAGTGTGCATATCCTATAGTAATAATACATAACTAAGGAAGTGTGAAATTGCATTGTGTCTAATGTCTTAGTTGTTTGACTCAAACGATCGACAGAATTTATATTTCCCATTGTATGTTGTTAGATTCCGGGTGCACATTAATCATAATAATTATATAACTGGGTTACTGGAAATAGAAATATGCTAAAGTAATGGAAACCCACTGACAACATACTTGGGCTTAGTATCTGAAACAGAAGATTTTGTAAGACACTTAGATGAAATTATGTCTGCACTTGCTGCAGACTCAAGGAGCTTGCTGCAAAAGCTCTTTTTTACATACTGGGTATTTTTTTTGGAAATTTTGCAGCAAGCTCGTGAGCAAATCTCAAGCGTTTGTTAGTTTGTACCCTAAGTTTTTCAGTGAATATATGCTCCCCAAGGATGTTGAAAGGGCACTTATGTTACATTCTGTTTATATTCTAGTTCGTCTTCTTCTTCCCTCCCCAGTCATTGGATGTGACCCCATTCTGGAACAAGCTGTACAAACTGTCCCAACAGACTATCTTCTTAGTGGTATGACTCATTTCCCACAATCATTATAATTTATATTTATCATTGTCAATTATTAGTCCCCGGGTATACTTTAAGTATTTTAGGTACATAATTGGGTTATTGGAATTAGAAATATGCTTAAGTAATGGAAACACCACTGACAACACACATGGGTTTAGTACCTCAGATAGAGGTAAAATGAATCATTGACTTGCACACTAAATTAAAAGATCAACACAGCTGATAGATGTTTCTTTCGTCTCTGCTCCCCCTTCTGCTCGATAGAATTAATACTCCATCCTTGTAAAAGAGTATTTTCCATAACTTCGATATCAGTAGATTTTACACCACCACCCAGAAATATTGCTTGAAACTTGCTTGTAAATATGAAGTTTTTGTTTGTTTGTGTTGAATTAATTGTATTTCATTCTTTTTTCTTGTTATCATTTATTGTGTTCTCTTCCATCCATGCATGTTCTTACACATTAAACCAGACTGTTAGATATGGACCAGCTTCCAAACACATTTTACATAATAAACACTTAACTGTTAATGATGACATGTGCACTATGCTCAGAGGATATAGTGATGAACCTGGTAGCCCAGGTGGGGACGATGACGGGTAATATTATACTAGACAAAATCCAGACTGACTTAGAATATGATTTTGTAGCTCGATATAACAAAATTAATCACCACACTGACGATGCAGAAGATTCACCATTCCATGGGCAGGTAAATAACTGCACTTATTATCTCCCAGAACAATTTCGTTGCACAGCTATCAACAAGGATAAATCATTTTCACTATTTCACCTTAATTGCCAGAGCCTCAACGCACACTGGGATTCCCTGTGTGGTCTTCTTTACAACATGCAGAACAATGAACAGACCTTTGACATAATTGGCCTCATCGAAATTTTTAACATTTACCAAAACATGCCTTAATCTTTGGATGGCTATCAGCCATTGATCAAAATGAACAGACCAAACGATGACGACGGGAGGGGTGGAGTTGGGATTTTTATAAAGGAAAACATTGATTCCAAAATTCGCCAAAACCTTTCAATCTTCATTCCGCACAACATAGAATCCCTATTCATTGAAATTAACATCCACAAATCTCACAGAATTGTTGGTGTAGACCAAACACAGCACCCAGGGCAGATATTGATAGTTTCCTCACCAAAATAACTGAAATAACTAAAAAAATAAGTGAAGAAAAATTACTCGGCTACATAACTGGTGATATTAATATTGACCTCTTAAAAACCGTGTCTCATATGAAAACAGAAAATTATATTAATTTAATGTTTAGCCAGGGATATCTTCCGACAATTACAAAACCCACGAGACTGTCCACCCACTCAGCAACACTAATAGATTACGTTTTCACATATAATCTTCAAACACCCTCTGTGTCCGGAATAATATTAACCGATGTCTCTGATCATTTTGGTGTCTTTTATGCAGAAACCCTTCCCAAAAAATCCAGCAATAAAACCTTCATTTGGAAACGTAAATTTACTGCAGAAAACAAAGCATTGTTCACTTCACTTCTATCTCGATGTGACTTCTCATCAGTCTTAGAATCGAACTGTCCAAATTCTGCCTACAACGCTTTTATTGACATTTACCTGGAAATATTCGAATTGGCATTCCCCCTAAAATGCGTTTGTAGGAACAATAAGCTCATTAAACAGAATCCTTGGATGACAAAGGGCTTAATTATATCTTCTGAACATAGAAACAAATTTTATCACCAAAAATAAAAAAAAAATGCAGAATCTAACCAAAAGCATTATAAAAATTATTGCAAAATCTTTTAATAAAGTGAAAAAGCAATGTAAAGCAATCTATTATAAAGATATTCTAAATAGTAATAAGTACAACATTAAAAAAACCTGGCAAATACTAAATGAAGCCATCAAAAAATCTAGACAAGGAGCTAACTTACCCACTTTCTTTATGAAAGATAAAAAAATTGATCACCCAAATGAAATAGCGTGTGAACTAAATGCATATTTTGCAAATATTGGCAAGCTTTCAAGTGAAAAAATACCTAAATCAAGTAAATCTTCTTACGACTACATGGACGAATATTCATTTGGAAATTTTTACATCAACCCAGTGTGGAACATAGAAATAGAAATATTGTAAAATCTTTAAAAACCAAAAATAGTCAAGATTGTGACAACATCAGTTCAGACATTGTCAAGCTTAGTATTGACTATATTATTACCCCACTAATGCACATCATCAACTGCTCGTTTGCACAGAGTATTGTCCCAGATAGAATGAAAATTACCAAAGTCATTCCCTTATTCAAATCCGGTGATAAGCATAACTTTACTAATTACAGACCTATTGGCCTATTACCCACTTTCTCAAAAATCTTAGCAAAACTCATGTCTGTACGACTCGTAACATTTTTAGACCGGTTTAATATATTGCATCCTTTCCAAAATGGATTCAGAAAGAGACATAGCACTATGCACCCTGTCATGCAGCTGCTCAAGAGAGTGGCTGATGAAAATAATAAATAATAATAATAATAAAAAAAGTAAAAAATATACCCTTGCCCTATTTCTTGACCTTTCTAAAGCATTTGATACTATAGATCACTCTAGGGTTGGGCGGTATTGGGAAAAATAAATACTGCGGTAATTGCAAAATATTACCGCGGTATACCGAAATACCGATTAAAATCAAAGGGCGTCTTCTCCATAACAAAAACCGCAACTTCAACGTGTCGAAACTGTAAAATTTGAGCCTGAAGCTTTGCACAAGACGGCCGTCAAAAATCAAAACTTTTTCAAATATTTACTCACAAATGATTTGAGTTAAGCACAAAGTTCAGTTGGGCCAACTTGGGGTATATAACAAGGCACATTTGAGGTTTATCGAAGGAAATTCAAAATAAAATCAAACCCAGAGATAATAATTCTTCGAATCAGAATCGTCCAGTGACATGAGATTGAGAAGTGAAGTGTGCAACAAGTAACAACAGAAGGGCATGCGATTGCCACAGTTCATCACAATAATTTTCATGTTTGATTAAAATTAATAACCGTATTACACATCACCATTCAAATAAAAAGGTCGTATGGGGCGAATGCTGCTTGGTAGAAAATGTAAGTGAGTTGGGCTTTTTTATTTATTTGAAACAATGACAAGACTTTCGTCCTTTTTGTGTTGAATAATCCTACAAGCACATTTCTGAAGTCACGAGGCAGTAATGACGTAATGCGTGTCCTAGCAGCCAATCACTGTGAGTTTCGTTTGGAATCCCCTGACATTTCCCCCAAAGAAAATGTCCTATTTTTATTTAACTTCAGCAGACGGCAGTGCCATTGGCCGAAAGTGTCCATGTGACTAACTACGCATGCTTAGTGCGTGCCTTCCACCTCAACTTGTTTTCAAATTCGAGGTAAACAGAATTGCTTCAGTTCCAGCAGTCAGCTATTCATTAAATGCCTCCACAGAATATAAATGACCTGGCAGAAATCTGCAAACACACATATCTTGAACTTTACTATGATTCACACAGCAAGAAAGTAAATAGAAAACAATAATTACCCAAATTTAAGCCAAGTGTATCGAGCCTGATTGACGTGAAACTATTCACAGCCAACAGCGATGGGCAATTTGAGAATTGCATATCGCGGTAAAACCGAGTTTTCAGTATACCGATTAAACAATTATTTTCTGGTATCGGTAACGGTATTGAAAATATTACCGAATATAATCGGTATACCGAAATACCGCCCAACCCTAGATCACTCCATCCTACTAAACAAATTAGAAGGATACGTTATAAGAGGACTAAGCTTAAATTGGTTCAAAAGCTATTTATTGGGAAGAAAACAATATGTCGCATATGATGGTCAACAATCCTACTTGGTCCCGATAACACACGGGGTTCCCCAAGGATCCATTCTCGGTCCAATGTTGTTTTTAGCTCACCTGACTGAAAGTCAGGGTGAGCTTTTCTTATCACTCTTCGTCCGTCGTCCTGCGTGAAGGTGATGTTTCTCCAAAACCACTGGCCACATTTTAATTAAATTTCATGTAAGTGGTGGTTATATAGGGGCATTTTGATTTTTATCTAAATTAGGTTTCGGCTTATTTTGAGCAGAGGTGTGGGGAAAAAAGGGCCAAATTTTTGGAAAATCTTCTTCTAATGAACCACCAGTAGCAGAGACTTGATATGTGGTATACAGAGTCCTTTTGAGGTTTAGAATCAAGTTTCTTCAAGAGAAGTTTGTAGGGCATTATTTGCCTTCATTATGGGAGGGGCAAAAATTTTGGCCACGCCTAAAATTTCTATTTTCTGAACCGTGAGGTCGATTTGAACCAAATTTGATATGAGATGATAATGGGTCATATGTAGTTGATTGATGCAAAAAAAAATTTTCTCATTGCCCTGCGGGAACCTCGGGAGCTAAAAATAGGAAAAACCTTAAAACTGCCATATCTCCAAAACTACACGGCACAGAGAATTCTTATTTTGTATAAAGCTTACTTTTATCCAGTAGAACAGAATGGTTAAAAAAAAATCCCTATCGGTTTGATCACAAGGTACTTTTTTCAGGACTTTGAAAAAGTGCTGAGTCAGCACTTTTTAACACTGTGGGCAATGGGAAAAAGATTAAAAAATCTTCTCCAGATCCAGCAGGCAGAATCTTTTGATATTTGGTATGCAACATTGTAGGGTGGATCTGATTCAAGTTTGTTCAAATCGGCCCCCTGGGTTCATATTTGGGCTTAGTATAGGAGCCCAATTTTGAACTTAGTGCATTTCAGGCAAATTTCTTAAAAAATCTTCTTCTCCAGATCCAGCAGGCAGAATCTTTTGATATTTGGTAAGCAACATTGTGGGGTGGATCTGATTCAAGTTTGTTCAAATCGGCTTCCTAGATTCATATTTGTGCTCACTATAGAAGCTCGAATTCAAACTTAGTCCATTTCAGGCAAATTTCTTAAAAAATCTTCTTCTCCAGATCCAGCAGGCAGAATCTTTTGATATTTGGTAAGCAACATTGTGGGGTGGATCTGATTCAAGTTTGTTCAAATCTGCCCCCTGGATTCACATTTGGGCTCAGTATAGAAGCCTGAATTCAAACTTAGTGCATTTCAGGCAAATGTCTTAAAAAATCTTCTTCTCCAGATCCAGCAGGCAGAATCTTTTGATATTTGGTTTGCAACATTGTGGGGTAGATCTGATTCAAATTTGTTCAAATCGGCCCCCTGGATTCATATTTGGGCTCAGTATAGGAGCCCAAATTTAAACTTAGTGCATTTCAGGCAAATTTCTTAAAAAATCTTCTCCAGATCCAGCAGGCAGAATCTTTTGATATTTGGTATGCCATATTGTGGGGTGGATCTGATTCAAGTTTGTTTAAATCGGCTCCCTAGATTCATATTTGGGCTCACTATAGAAGCTCAAATTCGAACTTAGTGCATTTCGGGCAAATTTCTTAAAAAATCTTCTTCTCCAGATCCAGCGGGCAAAATCTTTTCATATTTGGTAAGCAACATTGTGGGGTGAATCTGATTCAAGTTTGTTCAAATCGGCCCCGTGGATTCATATTTGGGCTTACTATAGAAGCCCAAATTCGAACTTAGTGCATTTCAGGTAAATTTATTAAAAATCTTCTTCTCCAGATCCAGCAGGCAGAATCTTTTGATATTTGGTATGCAACATTGTGGGGTGGATCTGATTCAAGTTTGTTCAAATTGGCTTCCTAGATTCATATTTGTGCTCACTATAGAAGCTCGAATTCGAACTTAGTCCATTTCAGGCAAATTTCTTAAAAAATCTTCTTCTCCAGATCCAGCAGGCAGAATCTTTTGATATTTGGTATGCAACATTGTAGGGTGGATCTGATTCAAGTTTGTTCAAATCGGCCCCCTGGGTTCATATTTGGGCTCAGTATAGGAGCCCAATTTCGAACTTGAGTGCATTTCGGGCAAATTTCTTAAAAAATCTTCTTCTCCAGATCCAGCGGGCAGAATCTTTTCATATTTGGTATGCAACATTGCGGGGTGAATCTGATTCAAGTTTGTTCAAATCGGCCCCGTGGATTCATATTTGGGCTTACTATAGAAGCCCAAATTCGAACTTAGTGCATTTCGGGTAAATTTATTAAAAAATCTTCTTCTCCAGATCCAGCAGGCAGAATCTTTTGATATTTGGTATGCGACATTGTGGGGTGGATCTGATTCAAGTTTGTTCAAATCGGCTTCCTAAATTCATATTTGTGCTCACTATAGAAGCTCGAATTCGAACTTAGTCCATTTCAGGCAAATTTCTTAAAAAATCTTCTTCTCCAGATCCAGCAGGCAGAATCTTTTGATATTTGGTATGCAATAAGGTGGGGTGGATCTGATTCAAGTTTGTTCAAATCGGCTCCCTAGATTCATATTTGGGCTCTCTATAGAAGCTTGAATTCGAACTTAGTGCATTTCAGGCAAATTTCTTAAAAAATCTTCTTCTCCAGATCCAGCAGGCAGAAACTTTTGATATTTGGTATGCAACATTGCGGGGTGGATCTGATTCAAGTTTGTTCAAATCGGCCCCCTGGATTCATATTTGGGCTCACTATAAAAGCCCAAATTCGAACTTGGTGCATTTCAGGTAAATTTATTAAAAAATCTTCTCCAGATCCAGCAGGCAGAATCTTTTGATATTTGGTATGCAACATTGTGGGGTGGATCTGATTCAAGTTTGTTCAAATCGGCTTCCTAGATTCATATTTGTGCTCACTATAGAAGCTCGAATTTGAACTTAGTCCATTTCAGGCAAATTTCTTAAAAAATCTTCTTCTCCAGATCCAGCAGGCAGAATCTTTTCATATTTGGTAAGCAACATTGTGCGGTGGATCTGATTCAAGTTTGTTCAAATCGGCCCCCTGGGTTTATTTGGGCTCAGTATAGGAGCCCAAATTTGAACTTAGTGCATTTCAGGCAAATTTCTTAAAAAATCTTCTTCTCCAGATCCAGCAGGTAGAATCTTTTGATATTTGGTATGCAACATTGTGGGGTGGGTCTGATTCAAATTTGTTCAAATCAGCTCCCTAGATTCATATTTGGGCTCACTATAGAAGCTCGAATTCGAACTTAGTGCATTTCGGGCAAATTTCTTAAAAAATCTTCTTCTCCAGATCCAGCAGGCAGAATCTTTTGATATTTGGTATGCAACACTGTGGGGTGGATCTGATTCAAGTTTGTTCAAATCGGCTTCCTAGATTCATATTTGTGCTCACTATAGAAGCTCGAATTTGAACTTAGTCCATTTCAGGCAAATTTCTTAAAAAATCTTCTTCTCCAGATCCAGCAGGCAGAATCTTTTCATATTTGGTAAGCAACATTGTGGGGTGGATCTGATTCAAGTTTGTTCAAATCGGCCCCTGGGTTTATTTGGGCTCAGTATAGGAGCCCAAATTTGAACTTAGTGCATTTCAGGCAAATTTCTTAAAAAATATTCTTCTCCAGATCCAGCAGGCAGAATCTTTTGATATTTGGTATGCAACATTGTGGGGTGGATCTGATTCAAATTTGTTCAAATCGGCTCCCTAGATTCATATTTGGGTTCACTATAGAAGCTTGAATTTGAACTTAGTGCATTTCAGGCAAATTTCTTTGAAAATCTTCTTCTCAAGATCCAGCATGCAGAATCTTCTGATATTGGGTATGCACCATGCTTAGGGGGTGAGATTCAAGTTTGTTCAAGCCAAGTCCCTTGGTTCATATTTGGGCTCACTGTGGTAGCCCGAATTATAACTTAGTTCAAAATGAGGAATTTTCTTTAAAAATCTTCTTCAGTTCTAGCAGTCGGAATGTTTTGATATTTGGTATGCAGCATCCTTAGTGAGGTGAGATTTAAGTTTGTTCAAGCCATGTCCCTAGGTCCATATTTGGACTCACTGTGGGAGCCCGAATTATAACTTAGTTCAAAATGCGGAATTTTCTTTAAAAATCTTCTTCTTCAGATCCAGCAGTCGGAATGTTTTGATATTTGGTGTGCAGCATCCTTAGGGGGTGAGATTCAAGTTTGTTAAAGCCAAGTCCCTGGGTTCATATATGGGCTCCCTGTGGGAGCCTGAATTATAACTTAGTTCAATATGAGGAATATTCTTTAAAAATCTTTTTTTTTAGATCCACTGATCAGAATCTTTGGATATTTGGTATAAGCTTTTCTTAGGAGGAGCAGATGCAACTTGTTGAACTCAATTCTCTGGGTTTATATTTAGGCTACCATGTCAGGTGAGCCCCCTCAGGCCCCTTGGGGCCTCTTGTTATTATATGTCAATGATATTTGTCATGCCACTTCTCTGAATCTGCTGTCAGATGATACTACTGTGCACTCCTCAGACTGTGACCCAATTCAATTAATTCCTTATCTAAACAGAGAGCTTGAGAATTTATTTAATTGGTGTTGCACAAACCAGCTATCTTTAAATGCCGCAAAAACAAAATACATTCTAATTAATCCCTCCAATAAAATTAAATTACTTACACCATGAAAACCCTCTATTTTAGCTTAGTACATACTCACTTAATGTATGGAATAAACGTATGGCAAAATGTGAGGTCAGTACATAAGCTAGCGATGTTACAGAAGCGATCCTTGCGCATTATAAGCAATAAGAGATATAATGCATATACAGACCCCCCCTCTTTCGCAATAATAGAGTATTAAAAGTTGAAGATCTCTATAAACTCCAGACATGCTTATTTGTATTCGACTGGTATCATGTAAACCTGCCTGATTATTTAGAAAACTATTTTAGTGTTATCGATAATCCAACAGACAGGTCGAGCAGAAGAACTGGACTTCTATAGTCCAATAAAACGCGATCTAAATCCCTCGATTTCCTTCCCCCAAATGCGTGCTCCAAAATCTGGAACGCGCTAGATAGCAATATCAGAAGTATAACGGAGAGACATCGATTTAAAAAAGAACTAATGGCCTTTTTTCTATCATCATACCCATACAATGTTGATTGCAATAATCCATATTGCCCCGACTATAGTCCCTGATAGAGACACTATGCTTTTTCGCTATCTAATAGACTAAGGACATTTGTTGTTAGGTGTCTTTGGGTCCCCAGTTCTTTTCTCATTGCATACTAAATTACTAACCCCCATGTAGTGGACTCCTCGTATGGTAAGCCTTACTCTTATAGTTACAATATGTTATGAGAAACGTGAAGTAAGAAAATGTCACTTCTTATGCAATTGTTTGATCTTCTAAATTAGTATCCAACATATTCCTAGTACTGGTCTGGATCACCCCTCGTGCACCTCTTGGTCTCTTAGTAGTTTCTTCTTAGTGTGTATTTTATATAAAAAAATAAGTACATGTACCAGGAGTTGTGCCATTGTTTCAGCTGACTGCTGGGTCACCTTATCTCATCTTATCCAATTGTTTCCCTGCTCTTTAGCCACGTTAAGTAAAAACACACACTCGTAAAACAGTCTGGTTTAAGGTTGCGTAATTCACAACTTGGGAGACAATAGGTAGACAGCCAATCTGGCTACATTGTCTCCCTGCAGTATACATTGATATTGTCATGCTTGAGCAGTGTTAATTTACATATCTTTTTGTATCCTTAAAACACTCTTTACTACTGTATGTATCATCTCTAGTTGTG
Organism: Pictodentalium vernedei; assembly: GCA_031216915.1. Lineage (NCBI taxonomy): Eukaryota > Metazoa > Mollusca > Scaphopoda > Dentaliida > Dentaliidae > Pictodentalium > Pictodentalium vernedei. The sequence continues at coordinate 210,887,275 of CM062289.1, read as the reverse complement.
TCATGTATACTGCAAAATAAAGAAATCAATCAAGAAATCAATTATTAACATGTTTTTTCTTGAAAGTTAAGACAAAATCTTGTGAACAACAGAAGGACAACTGGTTGATTTTAGCTGTGTTTTTTCAACGTTTTATTTTAGATTGTGACCAAGACAACAAGCCAGAAAATGCTGTGCCCTTAGGAACTGGACGATTCGCCCCAGTAGACTATCCACCTCCCATATTTTAACTATTTTTGTTCTATGTTTCAATTTATGGACGATCTCCCTCCCCCGCTAACTTTTTGGGTTTTACTATAGGCTATAATACTCTTGAAGATCAAAGAAAGAACCAGAATATGTTAAAAGAAAATTGTGATGACAAATTTATCACGAGAAAATAATTAGAAAATAAAATGTGTAGATTAAATATTTATGTTGGTTTTTGAAAAAAAACCTAGACCTGTTTTCGGCTGACTTCTTTTCGAGTGAATGTATGTTACTACCTACAGTTCCCAGTGAATGCCATATTGCACCTCTTTACGTTTGCAGCCTAAAACGGTAAACCCATTCAGTAGTATTTACACTTTGCCTTCTCGTTCTCAGGCATCCAAAAATGAACTCCTTTTCGACATATTCTCTTTCACTGATCACCAGCCTCTGCCTCTCTTTTCTCAGGCTAGCTTTTAGCCTTTTACAAAATGGCATAAAAGTGACATTAACCCTTTACCTAATGTAATGGAAAAAAACCTACCAGCATTACAAAATGACAAAATGATCTTACAGTACTGTCTTATCAGTGTTTCTTTTTCTTCCAAACCATAGGTTATAACTCTAGTTGGAATGAACCCATCAAGCTCGTTCCAACTAGGGCTTATAAGCTGTGGTTTTGAAAAAAATGACTAAATGAGAATTTTTTGGAGTAGTCAACATCATGAGACTCATATTTTGAGGCTTTGGGTGCACCATCTAAAGGCAGAATTGATTGAAGACTGAGAAAAGGGTGGAGAAGTGAAGAAAGATATCTGAATTGGAGCATAGTGCAGGCAAGCAGGAATGGAGGAAGAAACTTAAAAGATGTTCTTCAAATTAGGTGAAGAAATGGAAACCATCAATTTATAAGAATATGAGGTACTGAGGGTGTATGGTAAGGCATTTGTGCTAATGTAGGAGGGAAACACAGCTCCTGACAGGCCAGCTAGGCACCAGAGTCGCCCATCTGTCCCACATTAGTTTGCCTTCAGCTAGCTCTGAAATGGGAGCATTCGGTCTGGGAATACCATGGCCAAGTTTAACAGTACTTAGTAAGGGGGGTTGTAGAAAAATAACCAACTCTAATTTCATTTTAAATCTTTATCTTTTAAATTTAATTTTTTTGACTTTCTGCATTGTCTCGAAATTTTCTCCTAACATCTATCAACCCTTTTCCCCTAGAAGCACAATCTTCTAAAACATTCAACTCGAAGTTGCCTTGTTGTTCTCTCGGTATAGTCAGCCTTCAAGAGAAAGAGAAAACCTTTGAATTCTATAGTACAGACAGTCAGACATGCATTCAATAATCTTTGTAGGTCAGTTCCAGTAAATTAAATCAGATCAGGGCTGCCATGATTCCTGGTCCCGAAGGGGCATTGTATTTTTGTTCAACTCACAACATGGCCAGCCCCATAGGGAGGGGTTGGGGGAAAATGCTCCAAAATATTTTTAAAATCTTCTCAAGAACCAGTGGGTACAATCACTTGATATTTGCTATGGAGCTTCCTTTTGAGGTATAGAATCAAGTTTGTTAAAATGAAGTTCACGAAGCAGTATTTGCCTTTGTAATGGGAGAGCAAGATTTTTTGCCCTGCACAAAATTTTTATTTTTTGAACTGATGGTCTGATTTGAACCAAATTTGCTATGTGGTACTATTGGGTAATAAGTACAAAAAAATTCCTGTGTCCCTGTGGGAACCCAGGAGCTAAAAATAGAAATATATTCAAACGCCCATATATCCCAAACCATACGGAACATGGAACTGTTATTTGGTATGAAGCATACTCAGGACCAGTAGAATTGAATGGTAAAGAAAAATTGTCATCGCTTATGCACAAAATGGATGAATGTCCATTATGTTCGTCTAGTGGTTTTCTGAAAAAGATTTGGATAACCATTTCTTGCTCTTCTAAATTGTTTACTTGTTCTGAGTAAGCTCCTCAAAGAAATTCAACATGTAACAACACAATTTCAAAGAACATGCTGACAAAGTGCACGCGATGTAGCAGTGTAGATAGCAAAACAAAGCGAGTCGTTATAATCCGTTTCTACTAATGCGCAAGCAGTACTATAGGTATTAACTAAATGATGCCACACGCTGAAATAAATAGACTGTAGGGAATAATGTGCATGAATCTTTTGATTCCTTTGATCCTTTCCAACAAAGCAATGCATGTGTTCTCCGAAACGAACAAATGGGTTGACAGTGTCAGAGGTTTAATAGCTCTTTGAAGTTGATCAATCAAACAGTATTCCATGATGTATGACAGGTACAAAGCTAACATTTAATGACATTGTGTTTACAGTGCATCAGTTTTCTGTGAGTACTGTCAACGAACTCTACATCCCATGCATGTCGGCGGTATGGAGATGAATTTCTTATCAACCTACTTTACAATTGTTTACTACAGGCTTGCACTACAGTGGAAGACCCTAACTCGGGAAAATATACTCTCTATTTGATCTTTCCCAAGAGATTTGGGAAAGAAAAGTGGTGCAAAAATACCACGAAAAAATAAGTCAAAACTGGGTCGAGCGCCATCGGAGCATACCCAGTAGGGGACGCTCTTCTCTTAGTACAAATCCACGAATCCGTTAACCAGTGCGCAAGGCAGTCACCAATAAATCATTCTTTTTTCGTCCGTCCTTGTGAGTAGGAAGGCCATTTGCAAATTCAGAAACAGTGATAATTAAACTCATTGACAACAGTTTCCTGTGACTGGAATTATGGATCTGAGGATCGTATAATAACAGAACTGTGTTTTATATATTCTCATTATTATTTTCAACCACGTTTTCATTGTACTTTATATATTTTACGTGTCACATGCGACTTTCGCGTACCGTGCAGTTCGTACATAAAATTTTTTCGGTTGATTAATTTTATTGTTATTGGAGTTAGGTGTCAATGGGGGACTGTATGGACAGGATTTCTCCACTTTGTTGAGAGCAGAATTTCTGTTTTTAACGTCTCTGTCTGCCATCTGGGTTCAGTTGTGTTCCCGCCAGTACTTTTTCTGCCATCTTTCTTTCATAGTTGGGGGTGTTCTTCTACTGTCTATATCTGTTGAGTTTTTATGTGTACCCATACTATGTATGGTACACATGATGCCGGCATCTGGGGTGGCCATCGGTCGATCGTCCATCCTTTGTCCATCCATCCGTTCATCTGCCGTCTGTCCGTCCCTCTGCCGTCTGTCCGTCCGGCGTCCATATCCATTTCTTTGGCATTCGATAACTTGAAAAATATTGCTTGGATTGTCAAGTTACTTTATATTTGTATTCAGGTTACTGATGTGCCAAGCTGTATAGTTTTTGGTGTAAATCTGATAATTTGATCCTGAGATATTAACTCTTTATCCTTCAAATTGAGAATTCTTCCAATCCCTTTGGCATGAGATAACTCAAAAAATATCAGTCCAATTGTCATGTTACTTTATATATATCTTCAGGTTACTGATGTTCCGAGCTGTATAGTTTTTGGAGTTAATCTGTTATTTTGATCCTGAGATATTAACTCTTTATCCTTCAAATTGAAAATTCCTCCAATCCCTTTGGCATTCGATAACTTGAAAAATATTGCTTGGATTGTTATATTTGAGTTCAGGTTACTGATTTGCCGTGCTGTATAGTTTTTGGTGTAAATCTGATGATTTGATCCCGAGATATTAACCCTTTATCCTTCAAATTGAAAATTACTTCAATCCCTTTGGCATTCGATAACTTGAATAATATTGCTTGGATTGTCAAGTTGCTTTATATTTGTGTTCAGGTTACTAATGTGCCGAGCTGTATATTTTTTGGTGTAAACCTGTTATTTTGATCCTGAGATATTAACCCTTTATCCTTCAAGTTGAAAATTTCTCCAATCCCTTTGGCATTCGATAACTTGAAAAATATTGCTTGGATTGTCAAGTTACTTTATATTTGTGTTCAGGTTACTGATGTACCGAGCTGTATAGTTTTGGTGTAAATCTGTTATTTTGATCCTGAGATATTAACCCTTTATCCTTCAAGTTGAAAATTCCTCCTATCCCTTTGTCATTCGATAACTTGAAAAATATTGCTTGGATTGTCAAGTTACTTTATATTTGTGTTCAGGTTACTAATGTGCCGAGCTGTATATTTTTTGGTGTAAACCTGTTATTTTGATCCTGAGATATTAACCCTTTATCCTTCAAGTTGAAAATTTCTCCAATCCGTTTGGCATTCGATAACTTGAAAAATATTGCTTGGATTGTCAAGTTACTTTATATTTGTGTTCAGGTTACTGATGTACCGAGCTGTATAGTTTTGGTGTAAATCTGTTATTTTGATCCTGAGATATTAACCCTTTATCCTTCAAGTTGAAAATTCCTCCTATCCCTTTGTCATTCGATAACTTGAAAAATATTGCTTGGATTGTCAAGTTACTTTATATTTGTGTTCAGGTTACTGATGTACCGAGCTGTATAGTTTTTGGTATAAATCTGTTATTTTGATCCTGAGATATTAACCCTTCATCCTTCAAATTGAAAATTCCTCCTATCCTTTTGGCATTCGATAACTTGAAAAATATTGCTTGGATTGTCTAGTTACTTTATATTTGTGTTCAGGTTACTGATTTGCCGAGCTGTGAAGTTTTTGGTGTAAATCTGATGATTTGATCCTGAGATATTAACCCTTTATCCTTCAAATTGAAAATTCCACCAATCCCTTTGGCATTCGATAACTTGAAAAATATTGCTTGGATTATCAAGTTACTTTATATTTGTATTCAGGTTACTGATGTGCCAAGCTGTAGAGTTTTTGGTGTAAATCTGATAATTTGATCCTGAGATATTAACCCTTTATCCTTCAAATTGAAAATTCCTCCAATCCCTTTGGCATTCGATAACTTGAAAAATGTTGCTTGGATTATCAAGTTACTTTATATTTGTATTCAGGTTACTGATGTGCCGAGCTGTAGAGTTTTTGGTGTAAATCTGATAATTTGATCCTGTGATATTAACCCTTTATCCTTCAAATTGAGAACTCCTCCAATCCATTTCTTCGGCATGCGATAACTCAGGGAGGCATTGTCGGTTTTGAGGCCTCCCGACACGACCACGTCTGGTGAGAGTTATACCCCCTCCGTGGGGGTGTGTGCAGTTTCTCTTGCTCCTGTGGGGGTGGAACGATGTCGTTTCGGGGCCTCCCAACGCGACCACGTCTGGTCAGAGTTATACCCCCCCCCCCTCCTCCCATGGGGGATGTGCATTTTTTTTAACCGTGGTGGATATTGCAGGAGCTGTTGAGTTGTCTGGTGAAGAGATGCCTGGTTCTGGGACTATGGTCCCTCTCCAGTCGACATCTGAGGCTGTCACTAGGGTTGTGACTCCTCGGTTGCTCTCTCCCCTTTTCTGCCAGTTTCAACAGCTCCGTCGTATCTGCTGTTCCTTCTGCAACGTCATTGGTCACCGTTTCAGCCGGCCACGGCTTATCCCTGCAGGGCTCTGCAGCAATATCTGTAGTGTGGATGTGGGGTATCAACTCGGCGAAGTCGGAAATGGCTGTCGACCGAACCCCCTGCTGTGTCCTCTCAGCCATTGAGCACAGCAGTTTTATCCCTGCAGGGGACTGCAGAGATTCTGGTAGTGTAGACATGCGGTATCGGCCTCAGCCTTCCCTGACTTCAACTTGGTGAAGTCGGAAGGGGCTGCCGGTCGAACCCTCTACTGTGGTCTTTCGGCCGTTGAGAACTGCAGTTTTTCTCATTGGTTTTGGATGCTCATGGTGGGGTCACCATGAGCTTCGTGGCGTTTCTGTCCACGCACTCTGGTCCCATGGCCAGTTTTGCAGGACCAGCGCTTTTTGTGCAGCCCGAACCTTCACCTTCTGTCCTGCAGAGGTCCGCGGTGACTCTCCTGAGTTTCTGCTCTGTAGATCCTTGGGGTATGTCATACCTATCCTTTTGGCATTCGATAACTTGAAAAATATTGATTGGATTGTCTGGTTACTTTATATTTGTGTTCAGGTTACTGATTTGCCGAGCTGTGTAGTTTTTGGTGAAAATCTGATGATTTGATCCTGAGATATTAACCCTTTATCCTTCAAATTGAAAATTCCTCCAATCCCTTTGGCATTCGATAACTTGAAAAATATTGCTTGGATTGTCTAGTTACTTTATATTTGTGTTCAGGTTACTGATTTGCCGAGCTGTGAAGTTTTTGGTGTAAATCTGATGATTTGATCCTGAGATATTAACCCTTTATCCTTCAAATTGAAAATACCTCCAATCCCTTTGGCATTCGATAACTTGAAAAATATTGCTTGGATTGTCAAGTTACTTTATATTTGTGTTCAGGTTACTGATGTGCCGAGCTGTATAGTTTTTGGTGTAAATCTGATAATTTAATCCTGACATATTAACCCTTTATCCTTCAAATTGAAAATTCCTCCAATCCCTTTGGCATTTGATAACTTGAAAAATGTATCTGCCTTCAGATGTTGCGGCTGCTGCCTGTCGCCCCGCGCCGGGTGTATTTGAGGATCGTGACCCTTCGCTGGTTAAATGGGTCAGGAGTGAATCTAGCCGATATCCTCCAGATGCATTCCAATTTCTGGAGTCGGATGTCGACACACTGTTGAGCCTGCTCACGTCACTAGGGTTCAGAGTCAATGAGGAGAAGTCGGACCTGGTCCCTTCTCCATTTTTTTGTCATCTGGGATGGGCTTCCGTACACAGTTGGATACGGTGGCATTTTCCCGGGCAAGGGCTGTGATTTTCTCAACCTTTGCCCTGACTCGGCTCGGAGTCTTCCCCGGCTGCTCAGTCTCTGCAGTTCAGTGACAGATCTCATTCCTGTAGGTCGGCTGCATGTCAGACCTCTCCAACACTTTCTGCTCAGTCGTTGGAGGCCGAATGTCGATCCTCTGGATCTGGTGCTTCAGTTACCAGAGTCTCTTCCTCGTCACCGTCTCCCCTGATAGATGTTCAGTGGATTATGCAGGGAGTTCCGTTGGACTTCCCCACGTCCGATCGTGTTCTGACGGCAGTCGCCAGCGATCTCGGATGGGGTGTGACATTGGATCCTCTAGGTCTTTCCCTTCATGGGTCATGTGACCAGGATCCAGCAGCTCTTCACGTCAACCAGAAGGAGCTTCTTGCTCTTCTTCTGAGTTTCCGACAGTGGATCCCCCACCTTTCGATTTGTCAGGTCCTTCTGTGGTCTGACAATTCTACGGTGGTTGTTTACATTCAGAACCAGGGCGGAACGCACTATGTTCCCATGTACGAATTGGTTCGGGATCTTCTACTGCTCGCTCAGGATGTCAATGCCCGAGTGGTGGTTCATCACATTCCCGGTCGTCTGAACGTCCTAGCCGACTCCCTGTCCCGACGGGGCAGGTTCTTTTCCAGCGAGTGGATGCTCCACATGGCGGTGTTCCAGTCTCCTTGTGATCTCTGAGGTCGTTTCCACATCGATCTCTTTGCGACTCGTTGGAACCATCAGGTGGACACTTTCGTGTCCCCGTGTCCAGATGCTCTGGCTTTCGCTGTGGACGCTCTGTCCCTCCTTTGGAACGGTCTTGTCGGCTACACCTTCCAGCCGGTTCCGATTCTGCCTCAGGTTCTAGCCCAGATACGAACATGCAGTTGTCGCATCATTTCGATCGCACCCCTGTCGCCTCAGTGGGTGTGGATCAATCTGCTCCCCTCTCTCTGTTGGCGGCGGTTCCGGCACGTCTCCATCTACGTCGCGACCTTCTTTGCCAAGGTTGCCCGAGGAGGTTTCACGTCAACCTGACTTCATTGTGTCTTCGTGCATGTCTTTTGTCAGGTCCCGTCTCCTCCGTAGCAGTTTTTTCGAGATGAGCAGTGGAGTTGCTTTTCATTTTCAAAGAGGCACTCCACTGGTTTGGCCTCTGCGGCTAAGTGGAAGGTCTTCTGTCGATGGTGTGTGGATCACTCTGTTGCTTCTGTCACTCCTTCGATCACACAGATTGCGGAGTTTCTGGTATATGTTTGATTCTGGGGGTCTCCAGCCTGTTACCATCAAAGGGTACAGGTCCATGCTTCGGAGACCTTTTCGTATGTGGGACAGCGTCGTATCGGCACTAATCCATGCCTCTCCAAGCTTGTTCGTCACTTTTCCTTGAAAAGGCCTAGGACTTTGCATCTTATCCCAAGATGGAATCTTTCTTGGGTGCTGCTCTGCTTGGGGGGGGGGGGGGGAGGGGGCGCCAATCGAGCCTTTATCCCAGGTGGATATGCGTTTTCTCACATACAAGGTGGCTTTTTGATGGCTTTTGCCTCAGCCAGACAGGTTAGTGAGCTTCACACCCTCTCGGTTGACCCGGCCTTTTTCTGGAGCTCTCCCACCAGTGTTATGTTTACCAGTGATTGCTCCTTTCCGGCCAAGAATCAGATACCAGAAACTACTCCGCCTCCTATCTGTATTGGGACTCTTCCTCTGTTGAGGGTAAACACCCTTTGCTCTGTCCGGTTCGTGCAATTCGCTTTTCTCTCAATCAGACGCTGTTCATTTGGAAGGGTAGGAACGATTTTCTGTCTCTTACTCCTGGTCGACAGAAGATTGCCTGAATCCATTTCTTGATGGATTTGTCTTGCCTTGCGACTGGCGATTGTATTACCTATCGTTTTTCTGCCAGGAGGTGCGTGCATTGTCTACCTCTTGGGGCTTATACTAACTCCGTCATGTTGTCGGATGTTATGCTGGCAGCCTACTGGAGAAATGCTACTTTCTCCACTTATCTGCGACAGTTGCAGGAGCAGGCAGAGGACCTTTGTACTACGGCCCTCTTTCTTCTGCTCAGGCTGTTGTCTATCCCGGCCATTCGACTTCTTACAAGGTCAGTTCCAGCTCTGTGCTGTTACTGCCCTTTCTGTCTGTGCGTTGCCCATAACCATACGCATCATCTCTCATTGTCTTTTACTAATGTTTGTGATGCTATGGTTTGATAGGCCTAGGGACCTCTTCCTCTGTCCACGGTTTAAGTGCAGTTGGGTTATGTGTGGGTTGGTTATGTGATTCTCTCCATCCTATTATCTATTCTGCCTGTAGTAAACAATTGTAAGGTTGGTTGATAAGAAATTTAAATTTTATAGTAAATCTCCTTTCTTATTGTGCCTACCGCAGTTGTTTACATGGAGGCCCTCCCATCTTCATATTCGGGTAAGAATCCTTCCTCCCCGCTGATCACATAACTCTTCTGTTGGCGGACTCAAAAGAATGATTCATTGGTGACTGCCTTGCGCATTGGTTAACGGAAGTCGTGGATTTGTACTAAGAGAAAAGCGTCCCCTACTGCGTGTGCGCCGATGGCGCTGGACCCAATTTTGGCTCATTTTTTCGTCGTGTTTTTGCACCACTTTTCTTTCCCAAATCTCTTGGGAAAGATCAAATAGAGAGTATATTTTCCGAGTTAGGGTCTTCCACTATTGTGCAAGCCTGTAGTAAACAATTGCGGTAGGTATAATAAGAAAGGAAATTTACTATAAAATTTAAATTTCATGGTACATGTAGTTCAACGCGGATTGTTCCCAACTTCAATAGTAATCAGTACCTCATATTATCAGATGTAATATCGGGAGTTTGGTTATCTGGATGATGCCTTTTCTAACCAGTTGAGTCTAAATGTAGAGGGTTATCCAAATCTTTTGGGCATAAATGTTTTGGGGTTGTCTAAATTTGTGCATCCCTGTTATGTCAGGGTGTTCTGTGGGGGAGCGGCATCGAAAAAATGTTGAGTCAGCATTTTTGAAAAAATAAAAAAAAAAAAAAAAAATTTCTTCTGAACCAATGATCAGAATCTATTGAGATTTGGTGTACAGCATCCAGGGGGGCGGGGGTGGGGGGGGGGGGGGGGGTGGGGGGTGGGCAGATACAAGTTACAAAGAAGTCCCTTGATTCATATTTGGGCTCAGTACAGGAGCCTGAATTTTTAACTTTGGACAATATGGGGAATAATCTTTAAAAATCTTCTTCAGAACCACCAGTCAGAATCGTTTAATGTTTGGTATACATCATTGTTATGAGGGTCAGATTCAAGATAGTTCGAACCAAGTCCCTAAGTTAATATTTGGCCTTCCTGTGGAAGCCCAAATTTTAACTTAGTGCAATATGGGGGATAATTTTTAAAAATCTTCTTCTTCAGATCCACCAGTCAGAATGCTTTCATATTTGGTATACATTATTTCTAGGGGGTCAGATTCAAGTTTGTTCAATTCGAGTTCTTGGGTTAATATTTGGGCTCCCTATGGGAACGCAAATTTTAACTTAGTGCAATATGAGGAAATTTCTTCAAAACTCTTCTTCTTCAAATTCACCAGTCATAATCCTTTCATATTTGATTTACAACATCTCTAGGGAGTCAGATTCAAGTTTGTTCAAATTGAGTCTGTAGGTTAATATTTGGTCTCCCTGTGCTAGCCTGAATTTTAATTTCGTGCAAGGGCGCGCGGTGGCTCTGTGGTAGACTGTTGGACTTCTATGCTAGAGGTGCCGAGTTCGATCCCCGTCCGGGATGACCCACGTTGTGTCCTTGGGCAAGGCACTTTATCCTGGTTGCAACTTTGTTCAAATCAAGTGCCTGGGTTAATATTTGAGCTCCCTATGGAAAATCTTCTTCAGATCCACCAGTCAGAATCCTTTCATATTTGTTTTACAACATCTCTAGGGGAGTCAGATTAAAGTTTCTTCAAATTGGGTCCCTGGGCTAATATTTGGGCTCCCTATGGTAGCCTGAATTTTAATTCGTGCAATATGAGGAAATTTCATTAAAAATCTTCTTCAGATCCACCAGTCGGAATGCTTTCATATTTCGTATACAACATCTCTAGTAGGGTGAGATTCAAGTTTGTTCAAATCGAGTCCCTGGTTTATATTTGGGCTCCCTATTTTGATATTTGGTATACAACATCTCTAGGGGGTGGGGTTCAGATTCAAGTTTGTTCAAATCACTTCCCTGAGTTAATATTTGGGCTCCCTATGGGAGTCCTATTCCTTTCATATTTGGTTTACAACATCTCTAGGGGTGGGGGTTAGGGGGGTAAGATTCAAGTTTCTTCAAATCAAGTCCCAGGGTTAATATTTGGGATCCCTATGGTAGTTTGAATTTTAATTAATGCAATATGAGGACATTTCTTTTAAAATCTTCTTCAGATCCACCAGTCAAAATGCTTTCATATTTGGTATAATAATAATAATAATAATAATAATAATAATAATAATGTAATGTTAACGTCTAGAATCCACCACAGTGGTCTCTGACTTAAATTATTATCCCGTATACAACATCTCTAGTGGGGTGAGATTGAAGTTAGTTTAATTCAAGTGCATGAGTTAATATTTGGGCTTCCTATGGGAGCTGGAATTTTCCATGCAGCTGAAGAAAGATGAAATTTTTTATAAAGTACCCTCTAGAGGTGTGTAATTAAGATTAATCCACATAGGTTTGTATCATGGACCTCTACTTTTCACATTATGATCACCTGAAGAAAAGGCATGATGCTTGGACTATTTTAGTCACATCTGAGGTGCTTAAGGATTGACAATGTATCATATGGAGATGGAGATTGATTGCTTAATGTAGATTCATTCTTGTTTATATTGGGTTCTGTTCAAGGTGAGCGTTTCAGGCCCCGTGGGGCCTTTTGTTTTCAGACTGGTACCAAAAGTGACTTGGGCAACTTACGTCTTCATTGCCATTGAACAACTCATTAATATTCATAAGTTCAAAGTTCACAGTGACAGTGTTGATGGAAATGTTGATCAAACTGGCTCGAGGTTTTATCTCTCGGATGGATAAAATAAATAAAACAAACATTCCCCTAAAATTATTTTGTGAGTAATTTTATTTCCTACACATAAAAACATGAGATTATACACGCAAATGTGTCTAAGTGTTCATTCCCTGAATTCGTTGCACTCTAGTAATTTTCAATTTTTAAACTTTCGCAACTGTGAATACTTTATGTGATCACTGGTTGAATGTCCCAGTGACATGATATTATAGATTACTGGGCAGTTTTCAACCCAAGGATAGCACCACCCACCTGGATAAAAATCAAAGGAGTGCTACCAATGGCTGGCCTCCATTTTTCAAAACACCAAGTCTGATTAATGAAACAAGTCATCTCAGATAAGGGAATTTTATTGCCTTTTCAGGAAGAAGAAGAAGATATCAATGAGAGAGCAGAATGTTATGCTCTAACAGTTCCACCAGATAAAAGGTATTTCATTTTGCCAGATGAAAATGACTGCACTATATATGATAACAAGAATCAGGCCAATAACAAAAGTATTCTCAAAAGTGATAAGAAGAGAAAGTCATATAATAACATTCAATGTATTGTGAAGTACAGTGAAGCAACAAATATATCGGAGACTTCGTATGTTTTGCCACAAGGTAAGAGCTTTAGCTAGTGTTGAAACAATTGGGAAATTTTGTAGTCAACTTGTCATCAGCCATTAATCGACAACTACTCTACTAGACAACACCCATCACCACGGCACTGTAGTATAAATGTAGGGTTAGACAGCACCTATTCTTGTTACTACACCCAACCTGACGAGAAAATACCACTGATTATCCCATACGTATGTTACTGCATGAACATCATTTTACAAAATAAATTACAATCGAATAATGCTTGCGTGCCGGTAACTACATGACTTTTGCATATGGATTATGACATGTTGCGGTTTGTGGAAGGGGCCGACTAGGCTATCGACGATCAATATAACAAAAATCTAATCGACATCAATAAATTGTTATAACACTAGCTTCAGCCACCATGATCTACATGTATTAATTTGATTCTCTTTGTCATTTTTGTTTATAATTTGTAGTTGATTCAATTGTCAGTGAAGCAAATGGAATAATAAATGATTATTGTACAGCAATATTACCTGAAGTAAAAGTCGTGACATTATAAGGATAAAGAATCACGGTTTTATTGTTGAATCATTTAATCAGTCCAAGGTTTTTTTTGTGAAACACTTGACCCATTGTAATGGCCAAAACTAACTAGTGCTATTCACAAAAATCGCCATTAAATTTTTAGCTTGCCTGACTTTCAGTCAGGTGAGCTGTAGTGACCACTCACCCTTCATCGTCCATGAACATGGAGTATGCATCTTCTCCAAAACCGCTGAACCGATTTAAGTGAAATTTGAGATTATTGTTTGTTATGACATCGCGTTTTAATTTGTTCAAATCAAGTTGCCACGCCCCTCAGTAGGGCCATGCCCAAAAAGTGTGCTTAAATCTTGAAAAATCTTCTCATAAACCAGCAGTAGCGGAGACTTGATATTTAGTGTGCAGCTTCCTTTTGAGGTGTAGACTCAGATTTGTTTAAGAGAAGTTTGAGGGGCAAAATTTGCCGTCATTCGGGGAGGGGTCAAGAATTTTCGCCCCGCCCAAACTTTCTATTTTCCAAATCAAGACGCTGATTTGAACCAAATTTGATATGAGGGCTTATTGGGTCATAAGTACTTAATTTATGCCGAAACAAATGTTCCCATCACCCCATGGAAACCACAGGAGCTAAAAATAGAAAAAAATTAAAACGCCCACATCTCCAAAACTACACAGCACTGAGAATTCTTATTTGGTATGAAGCTTCCTTAGGGCCAACAGAATGGAATGGTAAAAAAAAAATTGCTATCGGTTTTATCATAGGGTACTTTTTTGGGACTTTGAAAAAGTGCTGAGTCATCATTTTTTTTAACTCTGTGGGTAATGGGAAAAACATTAAAGACTCTTCTTCTCCCAAACCACTCCTCCAAAAGCTTTCAGATTTCACCTATAACATCTTTGGAAGATTGTTTCACAGGTTTATTGAAATATCAAATCCCTGGGTCCATATTTGGGCTCTCTAGGGGAGCCCAAATGTTTAAATTAGTGCAGTATTAGAAATATTCTTTAAAAATCTTCTTCTTCAGATCCACCAATCAGAATCTTTTGATATTTGGTATGCAGCATGCTTTAGGGAGTGAGAGTCAAGTTTGTTCAAGCCAAGTCCCTGGATTCATATTTGAGGTCACTGTGGGAGCCTGAATTATAACTTAGTTCAAAATTAGGAATTTTCTTTAAAAATCTTCTTCTTCAGATACAGCTGTCGGAATGTTTTGATATTTGGTATGTGGCATCCTTAGGGGGTTGAGATTTAAGTTTGTTCAAGCCAAGTCCCTGGGTTAATATTTGGGCTCACTGTGGGAGCCTGAATTATAACTTAGTTCAAAATGAGGAATTTTCTTTAAAAATCTTCTTCTTCAGATCCAGCAGTCAGAATGTTTTGATATTTGGTATGCAGCATCCTTAGGGGAGTGAGATTCAAGTTTGTTTAAGCCAAGTCCCTGGGTTCATATTTGGGCTCCCTGTGGGGGCCCGAATTATAACTTAGTTCAATATGAGGAATATTCTTAAAAAATCTTCTTCACATCCACCAGTCAGAATCTTCTGATATTTGGTATACAGTATCCGTATGGAGGTGTGATATAGGTTTATAAAAGCAAGTCCCTAGGTTCATATTTGGGCTTCCAAACTGAGAGGCCGATTTGAACCAAATTTGATATGAAGGCTTATTGGGTCATAAGTACCTAATTTATGCCCCCAAAAATATCCTGTCACCCCATGAGAACCGCAGGACCTTAAAATAGAAAAAATTTAAAACGCCCATATCTCCAAATTTTTATTTTGTTTGAAGCTTCCTTAGGAACAGCAGAAAGGAGTAGTAAAAAAAAAATGCCATCGGTTTTATCATAGGGTACTTTCCAGGACTTTGAAAAAGTGCCGAGTCAGCATTTTTTAACACTGTGGGTAATGGGAAAAACATTTTAGACTCTTGTTCTCCCAAACCACCATTCCAAATGCTTTCATTTGTCACATATAACATCTTTGGAAGATTCATTCACTTGTTTGTTGAAATCAAATCCCAGGGTCCATATTTGGGCTCTCTATGGGAGCCCAAATGTTCAGATTAGTGCAATATGAGGAGAATTCTGTAAAAATATTCTTCCAATCCACCAAACATATTGTTTTGATATTTGGCATGCAGCATCCTTATGGGTGTGAAATTCAAGTTTGTTCAAACCAAGTCCCTGAGTTCATATTTGGGTTCCATGTGGGAGCCCAAATTATAATTTAGTTCAATATGAGGAATATTCTTTTAAAATATTTTTCTTCAAATGCAGTAGTCAGAATCTTTTGATATTTGATATACAGCATCCTTACGGAGATGAGATTCAAGTTTGTTCAAGCCAAGCCCCTGGGTTCATATTTTGGGCTCCCTGTGGAAGCCCAAATTATTACTTAGTTCAATATGAGGAATACTTTTACAAATCTATTTTTTTAGATCCATTGGTCAGAATCTTTGGATATTTGGTATAAGCTTTTCTTAGGAGGGGCAGATGCAACTTGTTCAAATCAATTCCCTGGGTTGATATTGAGGCTTCCATATCAGGTGAGCACCCTCAGGCCCCCTGGGGGCCTCTTCTTTTGTGTGATGCTTCCTTAGGAACAGCAGAAAGGAATGGTCCAAAAAAAATTGCCATCGGTACTTTTCCAGGCCTTTTGAAAAGGTGCTGAGTCATCATTTTTCAACACTGTGAGTAATGGGGAAAAACATTAAAGAATCTTCTTCCCCCATACCACTGCTCTAAAGGCTTTCATATTTCACATATAACATCTTTGGAAGATTCATTCACATGTTTGTTGAAATCAAATCCAAGGGTCCATATCTGGGCTCTCTATGGGAGCCCAAATGTTTTGATTAGTGCAATATGAGGAATATTCTTTAAAAATCTTCTTCTGGTCCACCCTTCAGAACTTTTGATATTTGGTATGGAGCATCCTTGAAAGGGGAGGGGGATTCAAGTTTGTTCAAGCAAAGTCCCTGGGTTCATATTTGGGTTCCTGTAGGAGCCCGATTTATAATTTAATTCAATATGAGGAATATTCTTTAAATATATTTTTCTTCAGATCCAGTTGTCAGAATCTTTTGATATCGATATACAGCATCCTTATGGATGTGATATTCACGTTTGTTCAAGCCAAGTCCCTGGGTTCATATTTAGGCTCCCTGTGGGAGCCCGAATTATAACTTAGTTCAATATGAGGAATATTCTTTAAAAATCCTTTTTTCAGATCCACCGATCAGAATCTTTGGATATTTGGTATAAGGTTTTCTTTGGAGGGGCAGATGCAACTTGTTCAAATCAATTCCCTGGGTTGATATTTAGGCTTCCATGTCAGGTGAGTGCCCTCAGGCCCCCGAGACCTCTTGGGGTTTTTTTGCCTGAAAAATATAGCTTATGGTCTCTCATTGGAATGAGCTTGTTCCAGCGAGGGGTCTTAAGGTATGTTTTTGAAGCTAAAAGTGGGTGAAAACATTTAGATATTCAGGAACAGGGTTGGTTTGGGGCTTGGAAACTTGGAAAAGTCATGGAAAATGAAAAATATTTTTCCAGGTCTGAAAGTCATTAAAAAAATGGGGTATTTTTGCTTATAGTCTGGAAAAGTCATGGAAATATCCCAATAAATGTAACCCCAATATCAAACTCCCTGCCTGCCCCCCCCCCCCCCCCCCCCCCCCCCCTCAAAAAAAAGCAAGCCAAAATTGGTAACAAAACCTCATGAAGATTCCATTTGGTGACATTACCCACCATTGTCTGGATTTCTCCTTTGTTTGAATGTCCATTTCTGTAGAGTTTCACCCTGGATTAGTGTAACCTTGTTTTAAGCCAGGCATATACAACCGCACTGTATTTTGTGACAGTGTTTATCAATCCATGAAATTTATTTACTATACCAAAGAGTAGCTTTTCCCAGATGAAAATGATAGTAGAGCATGCCATTGCTTGTGTAAGAAAGCATTCTGCATTTTATATGTTAAGACTTCAAAAGATAAAAAGCAGACAAAACACCAAACCTACTTACAGAGAATGCAAACTGTGATTCGTTTGCAGTGATGAAAGAGAAAAATCCAGCTGAAAAGGTTTGGGAAAATTTACTCAAATATGGCAGTCATGGAATTTCATAAAAAAAATTGTGTACAAACTCTGAAGAGAAACGTTTTGCAACTGCCCTCTGACATTTAAGTTTGGGAGAGGGTTATATGCAAGATATAAAGCGAAAAACATACAAGTCTTTTAACATTTTCTTTATCTCTAGCAGAAAATAACTATCGTGGACTTGACTATCTATAATAATGTCTTGCTGTTCACATATAAACTGATACATGAGACACAAAACTTTTTAATTGGTCTACTTTGTTAAGTTGGTTTAATTCTGATCTGCAGTGTGTGCTTGGGCAAGATCGTAATCACAATTGCCCAAGTGGGAGCACAGTGGTGCAGTGTGCTAAAGCATATCACACAATGAATTATGATGGTATAAATGCCTTCATCCATTACAATCTATGTTTAACTTTATACAGGTTTAGTAAATTGGAGAGTCGGACAGTTACTTCTTCTTCAATTGATATCCGAGCGTTGCATCGCTGCACCTCTAGATCTATCTAGAGTAAAATGTAATTGTTAAATTGTTAAATTATCTTATTTGCACTGATTCTGTATAAAAAATTAAATTTCAAATTTTCTGATTTTATTTGATTTTATATAAACTCTATCTGCTGTGATCCGTCAAGGCTGCTGCTCTTTTTAGGTGTAGATTCATGATGTAGATTCTGCTCCAACTTTCTAGTTTGTCCAGCAAGGAAAGGTTAATATTGAAAATGTTAGTAATAGATTCAGAGGAACAGTCAAGTATTAGTTGTGTTAGTAGGGCTGGATTTTGGGTGAAGTTTTTAGTGCTGTAGGTTCCTAAGATTTCAGATAAGTTCTCTAAAAAATTTTCTCTTGTTCATATTGAAGGATGACTGCATGATGTTAGTAAGTGTTGAACATCTTCTTCCCCTTTATCACACAACTTGCAGACTGGGGATTCTTTATAAAACACAGCTCGGTCAGCTTGCAACGTATACACACCTACCAAGATCTGAACTTTGATGATGGCTCTTTTCAAATCTTGTACATTATTTTTAACAGTCGTCCAAACATGATGGGGGTTTCCAATCTGAATAGCTGTGGGGTTTATATATTTTAGTGATGGTTTCTCTGATTTCATTTTGCATTTCTTTTTTACATGTATAAATCAATCTTGTTATTCAACAGTTTTTTCCAAACTACTTTTGTTGGTGCTGAGTTAAGGAGGTCATATGCTGAAGGTAGGCCATACTTTGTTAGTATCCTTCTTGCTTCAGAAAACCAGCTTTTGGAATTAAGATCTTTCATTGCTAGTTGTCGTGTTGCTATTTCTTTCTCTATTCCATTACCTCTGCATATAAGTCCAAAGAGTGAAAGGATTTTTTTGTGAACTATGGCTTCAATTGGGAGAATTCCGAGTAGACCATAAACTGCCACCGATGCAGTTCTTGAGGGAAGAGATTGTAGCTGTTTTAGTATTTTCCGTTGGAAGATTTCCAGTTGCTTCATATCTGATGATGACAGTATTGATGTTTCCAAGCCATATATCATACAATACAAAAATTGTCCACATCTTTGCTGAACCTTGAGGGTTTAGTCCATCCTTATTGTGTAGTCCAGCACCCATCAAAGCAAAAACTGTTCTTCTTCCCTTCAGTAATCTTGCCTCGATGTTATGTTGACCACTTGTTAATCTTTCAATACCAAGGTGTGTGACAGTATCTACCTCTTTAATTTTATTTCCTTCAAACTCAAAGTCTGTTGATACTTGAGGAGCAGTTCTGGAATATTTATACATTGAAACAGAGCTTTTATTGGGATTGATGTTATACATCTCTTTGTGGGAGTAATCTTCAACCTCATCCAGCATCTGCTGCATCTCAGAACTTTCATGGGAGAGGAGAACAGTATCATCAGCACAGGTTGTATGTGGGATGTGAATGTTACCAATTCTAGCACCAATGTATCTTTTTTCCAATCTGATAAGAAGAGGGTGGGTTGTTGAATCTTTTGTAATGTGTAGCTGATAGTACACCCACTTGTCTCACACCTTGTTTGATGTCAATGGTGTCTGAAATAAGTGAAGTTACATGCCACTGCTTAGTAAGTCTCTTCAGGTACGCTGGTTTCCTCCACTTGTAAAACTTTGTGACACGATATGACCTGGCTATTGCAAGTGTGTTTAAACCCCAATAAATGAATAAACAATTCTTTAGAATAACAAGATTGCAGAAACAAGTGACGTATCTAAGTTTAATACACAACCATGATAATGCATTACGTTACATTACATTGTTATAGAGTGTAACCCTGTTAATTGCATAGTCACTTTGCCATTGAAAATTATTCATTGAACAGGAGTATCGAGTTGACAGAGATTTGGTCACTTTGCTGTATTCTAGAGATAAACTGAGCATTTATTGTATTATATCTTGTTTGACAGAGCTTATGGTGCTCTGGAAAACAAGATATAATAGATTAAATGCCTGCATTGGATGTACTGAGACCAAATCTGTCTATAAACAAGGGGAATTTGATGATTGTCTTGGGTTATTTCTCAACATATTAAGGATTTTTTTTATTCTATTAACCAGAGTTTACTCTATAACCTATATGCAATTAACAGGTAAAATTTGTCCTGCAAGTTTGGTAAATGGTTTTGTGTTTGGAAATTATATTCCATTAACAGGTTAAGAGATATCCAGTTAAGTGGACACCTCTATAATTAGTCTCTGTAAAACTCTGTCTACTCAGGCCTACTTGAACTTTGAAAAGCCCAGATAAGACTAGGTGGAGCAGAATTTTACATAAACTATCCTATTTATTATAGTTAAGCTTCTTAATCTTTCAGTGAAGATTTATACCAAATTGGCAATATACTGGCTTTCTAAATCACATCACTGATGATATTTAATTTTATACTGACGAAAGCCAGTATATTGTGCATGTAATTTCACCCAGTACTGTAAGGCATCAGATGTAAAACATGTTTGCCAATCTCTCGAGATGAGTGTACATTTGAAATAATTTTTTTATCTTCCACAAAGTTGGCTAATGGAATAACCCAGTCAATTATTTTTAACTTCCATTCACCATCTCTTTACCACAAAACAAAAAGATTGTAATCTTTCAAAAAAAAATTGTCCTGATAGCCAATAATTAGCCAGCTGTACAGGCCTGTTTAGCCTCTGTACTTCCAGTAGAAGTACACTATTTATTATATCTTAATTGACAGAAAGCAAGGGAAGGAGATGTTGTTTGCACTCTCCCAAATTTTCAATTCTTGGAACTCCTTCGCTGATTTGAACAAAGTTGGCATACAGTATGACTGGCTGACATGTTCTTGATTTATGCCCCCCAAAATAGTTGGTATCCTATGGGGCCTACTTGGACTGAAAATAGAACAAAGTTTCAGATGTCTTTTTTTTTTTATCCCCAACCTATCATCAGATGTAATATGTGGGATGGAGCATCGTTACAAAGAGTATAATCAAACTGGTCAAAAAAATTTTGATTATTGTATGAGGTGTCATATAGTGGTTCTCATTTTAATACTGCCAGTAAAGTGAAAAACAAAATTCCTCTCGCAAACCATGAGTCCAAATACATCCATGTCTGACATTTGACAGTCCTTCCTTTGGAAAAACTCAGGTGTGCATTAAACTGTGTGCCACATTTGGGATTTATTTGTGCTTTTTTCCAGGGAGCCCCTCTGGGGCACTATTGGGACTTTTACTGATTTCATACCGCATAATCAGTAACAAATTTTCTTTTTAGAATGCTCTTGAAAAAATGACACTGTTGTTTCAATAAATAAGAATGTTCCTGAACAAGATATACTGTATTTGTGTTGTGACATATGTATTTGGACAATTTTGTTGTCAGACTTAACGCCAGACCTTCTTGTGAAACATGATGTAGAATGGACTAAAGTTCTGAATGTGGACGCCAGAATCAAAAGTTCATAATACTAAACAGTAAATATGAATTGATTATGCCTCCGATAGGGGAGTAGATAGGTAAAACCACTGTGATGCACATCATGTAATGTATCTCGATGTATCTCGTCACTTCACATCACAGGCTAAATACGTTACTTCTCGAAGAAATTTAACCAAAGTTGGGACATCTGTTCCTATTGTGTAACAAATGAATGTTGCTCAAAACGATTTGCCCCATCCTTTTGGGGTAGGGGGAATAACTTGAAAAGCCTAATAAATCTTTTATCCACTTTAACCAAATGTGGCAAGTATGTTCAGTACTGAATACTAAAACTCAACATATGCTCACTAATACCTTTCTATTCTATTCCATTCTATCATCCAACACAGTGGAGATATTTTATTAACTAACTCTCAAAAGGCTGAACTTTTAATGACCATTTAATATCAATAGCCAAAATAGATAGCACAATCTACCTGCATGTTCCTTCAATCCCTTAAGACCTATATTGAATATACTAACTCTTTCTGTGAATGATGCCAAAACAGCATTAAACGCTCTTAAATTCAACATGCAATTGGTTTTGATGAGATCGGTCCAAACAGTTTGAAGCACTGTAAAGAAAGTCGAATTTGTCTGTTAACTCTAATATTCAATGAATACCTACACCATTTGTTATCAACTCACCTTACAATTGTTTACAACAGGCTTGCACTACAGTGGAAGTCCCTAACTCGGAAGTATACTCTCTATTTTGATCTTTCCCAAGCAATTTGGGAAAGAAAAGTAGTGCGAAAGCACCAAGAAAAAATAAGCCAAAACTGGGTTGAGTGCTACCGGTGCACACCCAGTAGGGGATGCTCTTCTCCTAGTACAGTGGAACCCTGTTAATTGAATAGACACTTTGGCAATGAAAATTATTCAGTTAATAGGAATATTCAATTAACAGGGACTGTGTCAATTTTCTATATTCTAGAGATAAACTTGGCATTTCTTCTATTATGTCTGGTTTGACAGAGCTCCATGAGCTCTGTCAAACAAGATATAATAGATTAAATGTCTGTATTGGATGTACTGAGACCAAATAGGCCTATAAATAAGGGAAAACCGGAGAGAGTCCCTGTAATTTCTCGACTGTTTAAAAGACTTTTTATTCAATTAACAAGAGTTTACTCTATAACCTATATTCAATTAACATGTCAAATTTGTACTGGAGGTATGGTAAATAGTTTTGTGTTGGGAAATTATATTCAATTAACAGGGTTATTCAGTTAAGAGATATATAATTAAGTGGGCTTCACTGTACAGATCCACGGCTTCCGGCACCAGTGCGCAGTTCGAAAACTGAACTTGCTCCGTTTCACCAATAACTACAGTTACATGAAATTCATGGACATTTACTGTGACAGTTTTTATTTTAAAATAATTATATACCCCCTAGGCCCACTCAAAACCGATAATTCCATTAGGAAAAAACATATAATTAATTTATTTGTGGTCAGATTCGGTATATAGGGAGACCGCCCCTTCCCCATCCCCCCACACTTTACAGGCAGCAAATTAAGGACAAGTGACAATGGTTCATGAATTTTTTTTTTGCTTGTTGAAAGAATCAATGACGAAAAAACTTGAGGAAATTCTTTGTGACTATCTTGCAACTTATTGAAGTGATTGGCCTGTACAGTTAGGCAGACCTGCCAAGGGGAGGGGGGGGGGGAGTCAGATGTCCCCTGTTCATCTTGCTCTTGGAGAAAGTGAACGCCACGGGTTGGGGAGGGCTCAGACGTCCCTTGTTCATCTTGCACTTGGAGAAAGTGAACGCCACAGGATGGGGGGTGGGTGGGGGGGGGGGGGGTGGGGCTGACTCAGATGTCTCCTGTTCATCTTGCTCTTGGAGAAAATGAACGCCACAGGTTGGGGGGGGGGAGGGGCTCAGACGTCCCCTGTTCGTCTTGCTCTTGGTGCAGTTATCCCACAACTTATTACCAATGTCCAATGCATTAAGTTGTGTGGTGACCGCAAGAAAAATTCTCACTTTTTTTTCTTCTCTGGCCATAACAGCCAGGTTCAGTGTTGATACGTCAATAACTGGGGAGTGGATAGTGCAGATAGTTATCCGGTGCCAACAATGTTCGCTGCGAACTGCCCCCTGTTCATTTTACACTTGGAGAAAGTGAACGCAACATAATTTATTGTTTGTTTTTTTCACAATGGGAGTTATGAATACTGAGGGCACCTTTTTTAACGTGAGTAATACAAAACACAGTTCACATATTTTTTTTAATAAACACAATTCAAATTGGAAATGTTACGACTGAACAAACATGTTTCCAGGTGAAAACAAATTGACCACGTGCATCTTTGACCTCATTTGTTAACATTGACATTTTGTTGATATTTTGTGCTGATTTTGTTGATTTTTTTATTAAAATGTATTTTTAAATGATTGATGATTCCAATGGAAAAAAAACGAATAAAACAAACACATGAAAGTTTATGTACATTATTAATTTATTTAATATCAATGGGAACACAACATACACTGACAAGATCAACTGACCTGTACACAGATCATTCCTGGCTGGTCAACTTTTCATTTACATTCGGTCTCATTCGTGGATAAGCCCACCCCCATTTTTTATACGCCCGTTTGAAAAATGGGACGTATTATAGTATGGCGTTGTCCGTCTTGAAAAACGGGACGTATTATAGTATGGCGTTGTCCGTCCGTCCATCTGTCCGTCCGTCCGTCTGTTTGGTTTCCGAACAATAACTTTAGTATTTGTTTCCCGATCGGCTCCAAATGTGGTATGTGGTTTAATCACAACAAAATACAGGTCAAGTTCGAATATGGGGTCGGTCCGAACATTTTTCGCCTGAATTATGGCCCCAGTTGGACTTAGAATTCGTCAAATATTTGGTTTCCGGATGATAACTTTAGCATTTGTTTTCCGATCGGCTCCAAATGTGGTATGTGGTTTAATCACAACAAAATACAGGTCAAGTTCGAATATGGGGTCGGTCCGAACATTTTTCGCCTGAATTATGGCCCCAGTTGGACTTAGAATTTGTCAAATATTTGGTCTCCGGTTGATAACTTTAGTATTTGTTTTCCGATCGGCTCCAAATTTGGTATGTGGTTTAATCACAACAAAATATAGATCAAGTTCGAATGTGGGGTCGGTCCGAACATTTTTCGCCTGAATTATGGCCCCTGTTGGACTTAGAATTCGTCAAATATTTGGTTTCCGGATGATAACTTTAGTATTTGTTTTCCGATCGGCTCCAAACTTGGTATGTGGTTTAATCACAACAAAATACAGGTCAAGTTCAAATATGGGGTCGGTCTGAACAATTTTTGCCTGAATTATGGCCCCTGTTGGACTTAGAATTCTTCGTCAAATATTTGGTTTCCGGATGATAACTTTAGTATTTGTTTTTCGATTGGCTTCAAACTTGTTTTTTTCTCAAATGACTGAAAAATTTAGTCATTTCACAAAATCACTGATTTCAAAGTCTGACCGTAACATATATATATATGCCAGTATAAATTTCTCGCACTCTAAAAAAATTGCAAATGTGTTAAAATGGTACAATTTGAACAGTTCACGGGCGTATGATGCAATGCCCAGCGGTGCTCTTGTTTTCACGTGGCCCCCTCCTGGGCTTACCGATGGGTTGGTACGGTACTCGCCGCTGTCGTAGTACAGAAAATGGAACCGAGTAAGTTTGGAAAAGACCGAAAATGTTGGTTGGGTACATCCAGGTTACCAAACAAAAGAGGTAAAAAATGAACATCGAGGGCCAGTTGTATTACGAGAAACATTCAACGATTTATATTTTAATGTTATCGCATCAGCACAGGAAAAGTCGAACCAAGACACTGAGTCACTGCGCGTGAGTGAGGGGAGCGTGACACAACACGTGCTGCTGACAAACTGTCTATAAAGTTTTTTGAAGTTTATCAAGTTTCCGGTCGGTTGTTAATTGTCGCAGCCACTATCTGAAGCCAGCGATCAGCAGCATGTTTTTTTCCAAGCCTTTTGTAACCCTATTTCCCCGGAGATGTGAATTCATTGATCTTTCTAATGAGATTTTGTTGGCTTGCAAGTCTTCCTACTGTGTTTCGACTAGTCGACGACAAAAACCAGAGTCGACTACAGGCGAAAAAACCGTCAACGTCAACTAGTCGACTAATCGTTTGAGCACTAATGCTGTCCACACAGTCCCTCTTTGGTCGCATAAATTACGCTGCATATGGTGCAGCTTTCAGCCATGGCGAATGGTATGACTTGTAGTTGACTCTCTCTTGGTCAGAGTCATTGTTACAGAGTCTTAATTGTGACGTGTTTGCGTCTGCTGTGCGTCTTCTCGAAGGGCAGGTGGCGTGAAGAACAGAAAGCTATTAAAATGATTAAGCATTAAAAAGTGACTAAAAGTCCTTTCTGTTCAAGCCGAGTGGTATGAGCATTTTCAGTGTCTGGCGCTTGTTTGGGTGCTCCATCGTTTCGGCCATTAGAATGGTTGTGTTGCTCGTGCTTGAACCCAAGCTGAGGTCACTGAAAGAGCTTCCGGCCAGTATGTCTGAAGCCATATCCACCTTATAGAGTCTAATTAATACCTATAGGAAAAGTCACTCGAAAGTGTGAGAGGACTCCGAAGGTGGAGATCCCGTATGAATTTGATAACTGAATATAATAATTTGGTAACTGTCTTAACGGTTCCGCTCGATTTGAGCTTCGTCAGAGACTGGTACATCATACCACTAAATGAATGATGATATTGGTCCACGAGTGCATGTAACATTTCACGGTACCTGTTATCCTTCATATTCATTGTTCATATCATGAAAATAGGCAGTAACTTTGACTTTACCCTCGCATATTATCTCATGCAATGGACGTTGTCATACCTAAACTCCATACTGGATCAAGCTACTGTGAACAAATTGTTGATAATCCATGTTAAGTTTTGCCATTTTAAATCCAATAGTTTTATTATCGATGTGGAATTTATTGACACTAAAAATTCCAAACTTGGAAGTGTTAGCATCGCGTGCCACAAAATTGATTACGTCAGTGAGAATTTACCAGTGAACCCCAGTATTTTTCTGAACATATAGACCACAGGTACTCGACGCCTTAGAAATCAGAAAAAGACTTTATATATCCGATTTCTATGCTCAACACAAGCTGAGAAATCAAAAGAAAAATGATAACATTTTTGAATCGATGCCAACAGTATAATAATGGTATATATAAATATGGGGGCATGAACACATGTACCTGTGACAAAGACAAGGGGAAATAAGTTAATAACTACCTGGCTCCATGGGCCTTCACCTCACTGATGTCGCATGTGATAGCCTTACATCGCACACAGTCCAGGGTGACTACTTCGGCATATCTGGACGATATCCTCTAGAGGCACTCCAATGCCGCTCTTCTGGATTTAGATGTCGACACGCTGTTGAGCCTGCTCACGTTGCAGGGGTTCAGAGTCAACAAGGAGAAGTCGGACCTGGTCCCTTCTCAGTCATTTTGTCATTTGGGGATGGACTTCCGTACTCAGCTGAATAAGATGGCGGTTCCCCAGGCGAGGACTGTGGTTCTCTCAGCTTTCGCCCTGACTCTGACCCAGTCCACGTCCGCAAAACCTCGGGAGTATTGGCTGGCTGCTCGGTCTCTTTCTGAGTTTCCGACAGTGGATCCCCCACCTTTCGAATCGTCATTTCCTTCTGTTGTCCGACAATTCAGCAGTGGTTGCTTTCATTCAGAACCAGGGCAGCATGCACTCGGTTCCCATGTACGAATTGGCTCGGGATCTTCTACTGCTTGCTCAGGATGTCAGTGCCGGGGTAGTGGTTCGTCACATTCCTGGTCATCTGAATATCCTAGCCGACTCCCTGTCCCAATGGGGGAGGGTCATTTCCACCGAGTGGATGCTTCACAGGGCAGTGTTCCAGTCGCTTTGTGATCTCTGGGGTCATTCCCACATTGATCTGTTTGCAACCCGTTGGAACCATCAGGTGGAAACTTTCATGTCCCCATGACCAGATCCTCTGGCTTTCACTGTGGATGTTCTGGTACTCGATTCGAACAGTCTAATCGGCTACACCTTCCTGCCGGTTCCGATTCTGCCTCAGGTTCTAGGCTAGATATGAACCTGCAGTTGTCAAATCATTCTGATCGCTCGCCTGTCATCTCAGCGATGTGGATCAATCATCATCTCTCTGTTGGCAGCGGTTCCGGCACGTCTTACTCTACATAGTGACCTTCTTTGTCAAGGTCACCCAAGGAGGTTTAATGTTGACCCAACTTCATTGTGCCTTAATGCATATCTTTTGTTCTGTCCTGTCTGCAACTCAGAGGTTTTTTGAGATAAGCAGTGGAGTGCATTTCTTCTTCAAGGTGGCATTCCCCTGGTTTGGCCTATGCGGCTAAGTGGAAGGTCTGTCGATGGTGTGCTGATCACTGTTGATTATGCCGATCCTTCGATAACGCAGATTGCGGCATTTCTGGTATATCTGTTTGACTCTCGGGGTCTCCAACATGTTACCATCAAGGGGTATAGGCCCATGTTTTCAGAGACCTTTTCATTTGTGGGAAAGCGTCCTGTCGGCACTAATCCATACCTCTCCTAGCTTATTCGACACTTTTCTTTTACAGCTTATCCCAGGATGGAATCTTTCTTGGGTGCTGCTTTGCTTGGGGGTGGGGTGGGGGGGGGGCATGCCATTCGAACCATTATCCCAGATGGATATGCATTTTCTCACGTACAATACTTTTTTTCTGATGGCTTTTGCTTGCCTCACCCAGAAGGGTTAGTGAGCTTCACTCGCTCTTGGTTGATCCAGCCTTTTTCAGGAGCTCTGCCAACAGTGTTACTTTTACC
Source organism: Pictodentalium vernedei (assembly GCA_031216915.1). Lineage (NCBI taxonomy): Eukaryota > Metazoa > Mollusca > Scaphopoda > Dentaliida > Dentaliidae > Pictodentalium > Pictodentalium vernedei. The sequence goes on along the minus strand of CM062289.1, from coordinate 210,859,234 downwards.
ACTGATTGCCCCTTTCTGGTCAGGAATTGGATATCAGAAACTACTCCACCTCCTATCTGTATCAGGGCTCTTCCTTCTGCTGAGGGTAATCACCCTTTTTGCTCTGCCTGGTTTGGGCATTTCGCATTTACCTCAATCGGACGCAGTTCATTAGGAAAGGCAGGAAAAGATTTTTTTTGTTTCTTATCCCTGGTCGACAGAAGATCTCTCCTCAATCAATTTCTGGATGGATTTGTCTTCGCACGTCATACGCTCATCTGCCTACTGTAGATTGTTTTACCAATCGCATTTCTGCTCATGAGGTGCATACATTTCTACCTCCTGGGCTTATGCTAACTCTGTCAAGTTGTTGGGTGTTATGCAGGCAGCCTACTGGAGAAATGCTTCTACTTTCTCCACCTTCTATCTGCGTCAGTTGCAAGAGCAGCCTGAGAACCTTTTTTCTTTAGGCCCTCTTTCTTCTGCTCAGGCTGTCATCAACCCTAGCCATTAGGGTTCTTTCAAGGTCAGTTTCAGCCCTGTTCTTGGGTACTGTCCATTCTGTCTGTGTGTCGCACAGGGCCATACACCTCATCTCTCATTGTCATTTACTGGTGGTTGTGATGCTATGGTTTTATAGGCCTTGGGAACTCTTCTTCTGTCCACGGTTCCAGCTCAGTCAGGTTATGTGGGGGTTGGTTATGTGATTCCCTCCTCCTCTTGTCTATTCAGCATGTTGTAAACAATTGTAAGGAAGGTTGATAAGAAATTTAAATTTTATAGTAAATTTCCTTTCTTATTATATCTACTGCAATTGTTTACATGGACACCCTCCGGTCTTCTTATTTGGGTAACAATCCTTTCTCCCTTCTGATCACTTAACTCCTATGTTGGCGGATTCAAATAGAATGACACATTGGTTATACGTCTGCGCACAGGTTCTGGAAGCTGTGGATTAGTACAAGGAGAAGAGTATCCCCTACTGGTTGTGCACCTGTCGCACTCGACCCAGTTTTGGCTTATTTTTTCTTCTTCCACTGTAGTGCAAGCCTGTTTTAAACAATTGCGGTAGGAATCATAAGAAAGGAAATTTACTATAACATTTAAATTTCTTGATAATAACTACAACAAGTCTTGTCGAATAGGTGCCGTGTTCGAGGACTGTCACACTTCTGTACCATCTTCTAAATTAGGGAGCTGTTGTCTGGGGTTGTAAGAGAAGAGGATTGGGGAGGTCCGCTTGACATCATGGTGATTGAGTGAAGGCAATACAGAAAATGTATTCTGTTATTTTGCTTAAATTCACACCACCTTGGAATGGGGCACACCAAATGGTATTTAAAAGAGAAGACTCAAAAGCTCCAAGCTTACTGTCAAATCCCATCCTTACAATCTGCGTGTTTGTGCATTGTCTAGTGTTGAAACGACTAAGAAATTCTCTAGTCGACTAGCTGCCAGCTATTAGTCGCCGACTAGTCACCTCATTATGATTTGGGTCATTGTAGTCATTAAACTGAGTGCTGTTGCTATCTGAAAAAATTATAATTTGGGCGTGCATTTGTTCAACTTTACTTCTTTGACACGAAAGGTTTAAGGTGTTGGAATCTTGAATGAACAGTATTCGAATCTGACGAGTTTTATCAGTCAAGTCGATGATAACAAATGTTTGTTACATTGTATCAAACATATCAAAGTGCTGATAGTCAAGTGGATATTTTCTGCGTGGGCAGTAGACAGCACATAATCAATATCAGATTTGTTACCAGTAGGTGCATACTGCCTTTTAACCCTTACACAGAATGTGTCAAACTTACACAGGAACATTCTATGAGGGTAACATATGGTTTGGGGAAAAATTGACCAGGGGAATGGGACCCTAAGAGGGTCTGTCTTCCTCACTAGTGGAAACTTTGAGGCTTATGCCAAGCATCCTGATCAAGGAAAAGTGGATTGGGGGGGGGGGGGGGGGGGGCTGGGGGGTCTTTACAGAAATGTAGCACTTTTAAACATCTGATTGATTCTGAATGACAACAAAGAGAGACTATCCGCCAGTGAGCATATCAAGGGAGATAATATGTTACAACTTTACATTAACCCAACAGAATGTACATACGTGAGGTAGACCTCCAGTACAACACTCCTCCCCTGCCTAGTTAGAACTATTTACATTTAGAATTAAAGAGACGGTAGGTAAAGATGCCCAAACAGGTGGACATACAAATTATTTACAAACAACAGATTATTTACAAACAATCAGTGTAGTACTGGTAACTTATTTACAAAATTGTTGGGATATAACAACAATCATCCCTTAAAATGTCTAGAAACAAATTGTGCAGTCAGAAATGGATATTCACTAAAGCTCATACCACAAAAAGGAGTTAAAACACATGAGTAATCGTCAACAGATTCATTAACTCGAGCATGACAAGGTAGCAGAAATCACCTGCCTGTCAGACCTGTCCGGCCAATGAAACTGTCGACAGTTATAATTAATGCTGAGCCATGAATAACCATTCGAGACAAAAGTGAAATTGGGGAATTTGTACAATCATCATTCTCAGATTCTCTCCAGCTGGTAATATCTTCAGAGCTAGCACAAGTTGCAGCTCCTAAATCAATGTCAGCCGATAGCGGAGAATGTATTTTGTCTTCCACCACTGGTTCTTCTGATGTTGCAGTGTCTCCATTTCCAGTGCTTGTGTTGTCCTTAAAGCTTTTGTGTCCTACTACCTCAAATAAACAACATAACCTTTCAAATTCTTTTCAAATTCTCTTTTTATCGACTCCTCTTCCCCGATTGTCGAAACACTGACATCCGTGTAAGTCATATCAGTGTTTACATGGAACTGACCATCACATGTAATTTTTCCACTCAGCTTCCCTACTGATATTCCTGTGATTGGGAGCTTTTCAGTAAAACTCTGCTTTTTGTGTGGTTCCCAGATTCGGCCACCAAAAGCCGTTGTCATTTTTAGCTCACCTGACTGAAAGTCAGGGTGAGCTGTAGTGATCACTCTTCATCCATCCTCCATGAACATTGTGTTTGCGACTTCTCCACAAAAATCTCTGAACCGATTTAAGTGAAATTTGAGATGATTGTTTGTTATGACATCACATTTTGATTTTGTTCAAATCAAGTTGCCCCACCCCTGGGTTGGGCCACACCCAAAAAGTGTTCCTAAATCTTAAAAAATCCTCTCATGAACCAGCAGTAGCAGAGACTTGATATTTGGTGTTGTGCAGCTTCCTTTTGAGGTGTAGACTCAGATTTGTTCAAGAGAAGTTTGTGGCATGATATTTGCCATTATGGGAGGGGCAAAAATTTTGACCCAACTCAAAATTTCTATTTTCCAAACAGAGAGGCTGATTTGAACCAAATTTGATATGAGGGCTTATTGGGTCATAAGTACTTAATTTATGCAAAAAACATTTCCCATTGCCTCATGGGGAACCGCAGGAGCTAAAAATAGAAAAAAATTACAATGCCCGTATCTCCAAAACTCCACAGCACTGAGAATTTTTATTTGGTGTGAAGCTTCCTTAGGACCAGCAGAAAGGAATGGTCAAAAAAAATTGCCATCAATTTTATCATAGGGTACTTTTCCAGGATTTTAAAAAAACTGCTGAGTTATCATTTTTTTTGACACTGTGGGTAATGGGAAAAACAATAAAGAATCTTCTTCTCTCAAAGCACTGCTCCAAAAGCTTTCATATTTAACATATAACATCTTTGGAAGATTCATTCACATATTTGTTGAAATCAATTCCCTTGGTACATATTTGGGCTCTCTATGGGAGCCCAAATGTTCAAATTATTGCAATATGAGGAATATTCTTTAAAAATCTTCTTCAGATGCACCAATCAGAATCTTTCGATATTTGGTATGGAGCATCCTTAGGGGGTGAGATTCAAGTTTGTTCAAAACCAAGTCCCTGGGTTCATATTTGGGCTCCCTGTGGGAGCCCAAATTATAACTTAGTTCAATATGAGGAATATTCTTCAAAAATCTTCTTCTCCACATCCACCAGTCAGAATCTTTTGATATTTGTTTACAGTATCTTTAGGGAGGTGAATATAAGTTTGTTCAAGCCAAGTCCATGGGTTCATATTTGGGCTTCCTGTGGGTGCCCAAATTGTACCAAAATTTCTTTTTTCAAACTGTGAGGCCGATTTGAAGCAAATTTGATATGAGAGCTTATTGGGCCATAAGTACCTAATTTATGCCAAACCTTTTTTTTCCATCACCTCATGGGAACCACAGGACCTAAAAATAGACAAAATTTAAAACTCCCATATCTCCAAAACTACACGGCATTGAGAATTTTTATTTGGTGTGAAGCTTCCTCCTTAGGACCGGCAGAAAGGAATGGTAAAAAAAAATTGCCACTGGTTTTATCATAGGGTACTTTTCTGGGACTTTATAAAAAGTGCTGAGTCATCATTTTTTAACACTGGTTTATGGAAAACACATTAAAGAATCTCCTTCTCCCAAACCACTGCTCCAAAAGCTTTCATATTTAACCCTTAAGCCCCCATATAGCCCCAAACCGCCACTTTTATATTGCATTGAAGCAGGTGCTCCCTTGTGTAATCTTTTTTATTACTCTTGTGTGTAGACTGAATTTTCCCTGGCAGTGGTTCTACATCACTGCTGGCTGCCTGTATAGGCAGCCAGCAGTGATGTAGAACCACTGCCAAGTCATCAATAACTATGCAAGCAGAAAAAGGCCATAAATACTTTAAAATTAATCTGAGGACTTAAGGGTTAACATATAACATCTTTGCAAGATTCCTGCACATATTTGTTGAAATCAATTCCCTCGATCAATATTTGGGCTCTCTATGGGAGCCCAAATGTTCAAATTAGTGCAATATTAGGAACATTCTTTAAAAATCTTCTTCAGATCCACCAATCAGAATCTTTTGATATTTGGGATGGAGTATCCTTAGGGGGGTGAGATTCAAGTTTGTTCAAGCCAAGAACCTGGTTTCATATTTGGGCTCCATGTGGGAGCCTGAATTATAACTTAGTTCAATATGAAGAATATTCTTTAAAAATCATTTTTCAGATCCACTGGTCCGAATCTTTTGATACTTGGTATAAGCTTTTCTTAGGAGGGGCAGATACAACTTGTTCAAATCAATTCCCTGGGTTGATATTTAGGCTACCATGTCAGGTGAGCATCCTCAGCCCCTCTGGGGCCTCTTGTACTGTTTAGTACAGCAAACTCTCAAAGGAAATGTTTGTTTGTCAAGCAGTCTCGTTCAAGTTTGTTGTATTTGTTATCCATTGTTTTTGCATAAGTTGAATTTTGTCATAGTGCTTTTCTTACAGTGTGGCATATTTATGTGTGTAGCATTCTAACTTCTGCTCCCACTGTTTGTTAATTCTCTGAAGCTCGTCCTCGGGTTTTTGTAGTGATACACAATGTTCGTTCACATACACCTTCCCTGTTCTATTTGTATCTTCTTTGGCCATCCAATAGTTGTTTTCAGACAAATTATCATTACTTTCTATTGTTGACTGCAAGTCTTGTATTTCGTCGCGCAGAAGGTGTACTCTATTGGAGCAATGATCGCACTCTTCTTTTAATGCAGATTTTTCAACAAGACCACTCTTTATACCCCCACAAAACGAAGTTTTTGGGGGGTATGTAGGAGTCAATTTGTCAGTCGGTCTGTCGCCGTCCTTGTCGGTCCGTTGCACATGTAAACTTGTGGAGCGAACTACTTCCACAGTTTTACCCGCATTTTCATAAAACTTCACAAAAATGATCAACATCATGAGGAGCAGTGCGTGACATAATTTTTTTCCCGCTCAGTTTCAAGATGGCTGACTAGTCGCCATATTGGATTTTTTTTAAGTAAACTTGTGGAGCAAACTACTTCCACAGTTTTAGCTGCATTTTCATGAAACTTCACAAAAATGATCAACATGATGAGGGGAAGTGCTTGACATAATTTTTTCCCTGCTCAGTTTCAAGATGACCAACTGGCAGCCATATTGGTTTTTTTTTTTACTTAGAAAAAATTGAATGCCCCTTTTCTGTCACCCACACTAGGCGGTATGCCACGGTGGGGGTATAACGGGCGACAGACCATCTCTAGTTACAATTTGGTTTGTTTCATTGTCTGTTTGTTGATGGCTGGGTGGCATTAGCGTTATCTTTTCTTCCATCAAAAGGCCAGACCAAACATCCAGGCACACATCGGTCTTTCTTAATAAATCATTGAGTTCAATGTATCCTTTTCTTTTCCTACATTTCATCAGCTTGGCGACGTCATATTCATCTAATTTCTTTATTTTTAGCAGCTGATCGCTGGTAGCTGTCTGAAGATTTATGCACCTCATTTTTAATTGAACAAAATGACTAAATTTCCAAACTGATTGTATACTAAGAGCTCAACGAAAATAATTTTAGCAGCTTGAGCCTTTTAAAACCTCAAAATGTTCTGTATGAAATTAAAACACCATAATTATCTCACCAAAATAGGCAAATTATCTGAACTACTGGTATTTACAATAATTATCCACTGATTGATACAGACAATTATTTTCAACTATAACTGTAATGAAATGATAGCTGACAGCCAGCAACAGGAATAAAAATTTACACTAGAGTGAACACAGTCATTGAACAGTAGAGCTTGCAGTGAGTTGTACTCATTATTCATCGACCACAGTGACAAATTTACAAACAATGTCTGACAAGACAATCGTACCGTTCAAATGAACATCGTTGACAATCAAATCCAAAGGGATAAAATTTACAAATGATGAAATGTTATGAGAACAAATATTTTTTACACAAAAATTTAAATAATTGAAAAATGTTCACTAGAAATAGCCAAACAAGATCGTTTTCAAATGAACAAATTATTTACACACAATCAAATTTGCAAATGGGAACTTTGAAACGAAACGGCTCATATTCCATGACAGAAAAACACAATATTAAAAAAAAATACCGTTTCATCAGAAAATGACCAAAAATCAATGTACATGGATACGATGGCAAAATTTGAGAATCAGGTAGCAATTAAGATCCGCCTGGTTCTTGTATGCACTCGTATCGTTCCACGAAGATAAAACTGTTTACAAACCAGACAACGAAATGGCGAGAATTAAATCAAAATATACAAACAAATGTCCTCGCAACCATTTCAAATCCACGTAACCAGTATGGTAAAATTGGGTAAAACCATATACACCACTGATTCAATAATTGAGCATTGACTCTACATTCCAAGATGAGATTAACATTGGACGTCGTGTCACATTGAAGCAACATTACTGAATGACAACAAAGGGAGATTGTCTGCCAGTGAATATATCAAGGGAGATAATATGTTACAACTTTACATTAACCCAACAGATGTCAATGAGGTAGACCTCCAGTACAACATTCTCCGTATTCATTCATTATCACCATTTTCAAATGTTAACAAAAGAAAATTCTCAGTACTCATGCACAGTGTATACACCACTTGTCACTTCAGCCACCTGTCAAGAATGTTGGGAGCACAGTGGCTCAGTGGTAGACTGTTAGACTTCTATGCTAGAGGTCCTGAGTTTGATTCCCGTCCAGGACGACCCTCGTTGTGTCCTTGGGCAAGGCACTTTATCCCGGTTGCCTACATGGGGGCACGATGACGTCGTGTACTAAGGCGTACTGCACGTCAAAGGTGCACTTGTCTTCAACCCCTGTAACCCTGCTCGAGCGGAGCTTGAACAGAGTTAGAATGTTGAGGGGCTGACAGTTGCTTGTCGATGCTCGGTGGTTCTCTCCGAGGTACTCCGGCTTCCTCCACCCGTAAAACTGTCACAGTCATGAATAGCCATTGTGCATAAGTATATGACCTTAAACACCAATAAATAATAAATAAATGTCAAGAATTTAGCATAGGACACGCCCACAGAAGTAACATACAGTCCTGTATAATCCAAATGAGGAAAGTCTCCTTCTGTTTTGATTAAACACAAATCATGCTTGAATGAATGAAAGGTTTTAGCGCGCCGAAGGCGCGCAGGGACGATGTGGGATTTACAAATCCCTTGCGACCCGGTTAACCTTATTTTATTTCACTTGGATTACACAGGCCTAGCTTTCCTATTGCCCAAAATGGAGTCTGAGGGGGGTATGCACGTGGTTAGAATACCCGGCAGTTTACGTTGGAGTGTTAGATGGTCAATACTCAATCCCTCAATGCCTTTAAAACTATTAGAGAGTGGGCTCTATTCGGTTCCAGTTCGGCGATGGTAGAGGTTTGAGTCCCGCCATGGTGGCGAGCCAGAATGTAATGTTGTGCGATGGCAAGTTTAAGGGAAGAAGCATGCTTGACAATGTGTTGATTCTCTTATGTAAGTTTTCATTTGGCGAATTGATGTCAGAAGTTTGAGTGATAATTGATATCAAAACAAAAGTGACACAAATTAATGCTCAATACAATAAGCAAGGATTCATTCCCTTTTGGTCAGTTCACTCTTGGTCAGCACTTTTTAAAAAAGTAATTCACAATATAATTTTTTGTGATAGATTTGAACTGCTAATTTTTTTTTTACCTTTATTTTTTGATATTGCAAGCTTGTATTAAAGCTTGATGGTCTACACTGCCATTACTGTCAATGTTTTTATAACAATAGTCTGGATGTACTTAGGTTTGGCTGTTTTTACAAGAATGTCTTCTTCAGTTGATATGTGTTTATAAGCCCAAGCCATGTATAAAAGCTGTTAGAGAAGATATAAAGAACATTCGCACCTTGGACTCCGAGGTGTAAACATCTAGAGAACAATGGAGCTACCATTAGTCATTCAAGAAACACTGATCAAAGTGAAGGCCGCCCTTGCTACCACCTGGAGTATCCAGGTGCGCAAGGGAACAATTCACTTGACAGTGGATTTAATACTAATACAGAACCGATGTCCTTGGAGAGGTGTAGCACCTTTCGTGGGGGGATTTCCTGCCGCACTGGTCACCCTCCTTGCGGCTCGGACAAGCTGGACAAAGACCGCCGGAGCAGTACAGCCACCACCAAGAAGAAGAGAAAGAAGGGACCCTCCGCCAGACGACGAGATGCCCGCCGAATGACGGAGTTTCTGGAGAAGAAGAAGAAAGAGAAGGAAGAGAAGGAGGCAAGTGAGGGCGTCATAGGGTCAACACCTGTCACCCCTGACCAACCCTTGTCCAGCTCGGCACCCCCCTCCCAGGAGGAGGGTCCGGAGGACCATGGGTCGTCAGGTGACAGATCGATCTCCAACCCATCTGACTCTTTATCTGAAGAGGAGATGGAGGAAGATGATCTGTCTATGGTACAGGAAGTTGTCCCAGACCTTCCACCCCTCCAGCTCTTGCTTCTCCGGCTTCTTCGGACCAGGAGTCTGACCAGGAGGAGAGTATCCCGGATTCCGTGGAGGCATTCCTCGGGGAGGAGATCCAGTGCGACTATTTCCGGGCCACACTCCAGAAGTCATACAACTACCAACTAGAAGCAGGTACCTCACCCCAAATGATCAGGACAATACTCAAAATGATTATTGGACATTCCAAAAGCTCTAAAGAAACAGCAGAAACAGCAGCAAGGATCAGGCCGTACACTGCCAAAGAAGAGCCTACTCTTCCTCCTGATCTGAAAACACCACCTACAACTATCTCACCGACACATCCTCCTCCTCCCAAGAAAAACTGCAGGAGACACAGATGCCGCTGACTACCTTAACTCCTTCCCTCCTTTTCCACATCCAGACAAGCCAAAAACTTACACAGTTACAGAGGGTTGAAAGGGGCTTGTCCCCCATACCGTCCCTGCGCGCCTTTGGCGCGCGAAATCATTTCGTTCGGGATCAAAGAACAATCAGCTTTCTCAGTTGCATTGGCAAGGTATTCGAAAGAGGCATGTTAGATTCATGTTTGTTTGAAATCCATTCTTTAGTGTTTTTCCATAAAATTTGCCTTTCATGACTTCATTCCTTTGTAGTGTTGATGAACCATGTCTAACTGAATTTGACCCCAAATACTTCTTTTAACCACATTGGCATTTGGCAGGTGAGTGATTAAGGCTCTTTGAACCTCTTGTTTATAAAGTACCTGACACAAGTTTTAGTTTTTCCAATTCGACTGTTGATCAGTTTGGATGCTCGTCCGTTAGCACCACTGACCACAGCAAGACAAGAATGACTTTTCCACAGAAGCTATTGGTCATGTTAAAATGTCTGAATGTGGGTAACGCCAGAAACTGGATCTATGTTTCTGGTGATACCTGCCAGGTGATCTTGGACTTTTCAATACCACCTGGAATGGCTCCAAAAAAGAAACTCCACCAGAAAACAAAGAAGCCAACAGCCAGACCATTGGCCTCTCTGAGGGAGTGGTAGTACCTTTGCCCAGTCAGGGTCCACACCCAGAGAACCCTGACAGGGCGAAGTGCAGAAGAAAAAAAAACCTGTCCTCCAAACGTTGGGATGTCAAGCGCACAGAGGCCTGGAAGAAAAAGAAGACCGAAGAAGCCCAAAAAGGAAGAGGAAATGGAAATCCATGCCTCCATCCCCCAGGAAAAACAACTAGCAGACACTACACAGTTATCAAATTCCTCCCTCTCCAGTACCATCTTGCTTGGATCCCCATGCTAAAGAAGGAGATGATGAAGAAATAAGCAAACTCGCCCACGAATGGGACCAACAGATTGTGGGAACAGAAGACACAATCCACTGCTCTCCCACGGAAACTGAAGAACATAAGCTAAGCATAGCTCAAGAATGAAGCTAAATGGGTTGCATTAGAAAAGATGTACAGAGACAATATGGAGGCTTTAAATAAGCTATGGATTGAGGCAGGATTGAAAGAATTGGAAACAGACGTACTATGTTCCCATGCTGCCATGGCAGCAAATCAGACTTGACAGTCAAACACCATCACGAAACCACATCCATCACCACCAAAGGTAAAGGAATCTCCACTGCCAAAAAAGAAAAGAAAGAAGCAAAAGAAATAGGAAGCAAAACAAGCTGAGAAGCCACCAGTCCAGTAAGAGCAGTACACGCACAAGCAATAAAACACCACCATTGCTGAGCCACTTATGGGATGCACGTTACATTGTCAAGTGATGATTCTTTTTGGAGTTTCAGTTTCCTTTTATCACTGCAAAAGTTCCTGGAATTAATAGTCTGTTTTAAAAGGCTAGTTTGGATTTCCTTTGGCTATCATGTTTCAAAATTTCTGGAAATGTTCTGTCTATGATACGATACCAGCAAGTGTATTTTATAAGTAGTTCATTACTGGGTAAAAACCCTTCCTATATACTTGGCGGTATGTATTATTCCCAATATTTCTCTTCAAATTTAATTTAAACAATATTTTATTTACAAAAGAAAGACAGACAGTAATTGATTAACAATGAGAACAAAAATATCTTGAACATGGAAAGAGGATTCAACAGTAAGGATTCAACAGTAAGTTAAGAGTTTATTCAAGGCCATCTCCTGGTAGTTGTATATTGCAGTTATAATAGCTGGTACAGAGATGATTTGGTCTGTATAATAAGATAAACATACACATGGAAATGTAATAATAGGTGAATAGCAGGGGGTTTGGGGAGCAAAAGGGGAAGAGAAAAAAGTAGAAGAAAGAGAGTGAGAGAAGGAGAGATAGACCCGGCGAGGTGGTGACTGGTCTGCTTTTAGTCGCTGAATGCATCGTAATACAAAATTGAAGAGTTGTTACTTACTTGTGGACCATAATATACTCAGCAACTCTTCAAGTTTGATGTAATCTGCCATAAAACTTCTTACTTAATGGTGCCTAGAAAATGCTGTTCGACATGCCATGTATTTTTACCCTCTTGATTTCGCATATGCTTGTTCCCAAGTCAGTGCAGTATCAGTATTGACCGATATCTAGAAAGGTAGACCTCGGCATCAGCAAAAGCCGATAACAGTGGTATCGGCCCACCTCTAACTGCATAGGAATATCAGTTGCACTCAGGAATTGCAGCTCTAATTATCCTCCGCCGATGAAGTCAGGAGGGGGATATTGAAATGGTGTTCGTCCATCCATCCATCCATCACAAACTTTGTTAACTCCTCCTACAGTTTTCAGTGGATTTTTACGAAACTTGATCTGAAGTATCAGTGTCAAGTGTAGATGTGCATTTGGTCAGTAATTTTTTATGCGACAAATTTTGCATGGTTACTGCCCTTGGAAATAGCAAAATTTCCATCACAAAGACTTGTCTGCTTGACTCCTCCTACATTTTTTATTGGATTTTTACGAAACTTGGTCTGAAGTATCAGTATCAAGTGTAGATGTGCATGTGGTCAGAATTTTTGATTCAACAAATTTTGCATGGTTACCGCCCTTGGAAATAGCAAAATTTCCATCACAAATGCGTGTCCGCTTAACTCCTTCATTTTTTTATTGGATTTTTATGAAACTTGGTCTGAAGTTTCAGTATCTAGTGTAGATGTGGTCAGGAATTTTCGATGTGCAAATTTTACATGATTACATCCCTTGGTAAAAGCAAAAATTCCATCACAAATGCTTGTTCCAAACATAACATAAAAGTCGGCAGGGGATATGGATGTTGTTAGACTCTTGTTTCATTTGTGTTGTTTCTATATATATCAATTTCCCATGTTTTCACATTTACAGTCCAGAGTGACTAAAGTAAGTGTCTTCACTGTTTGACAGTGGGGACATGAAAACATCACATCAAGTATGAAAACATGCCTGTCATTCATATTTAACATCCTGGGAAATTCCCACAAGTCCCACATTTTAAAATTATAACCTCACTGATGTGGCAAAGGACTTAATTAACACTGTTTTGATGTTATTGGCACAGTCAGCAATCATGCAAAAATGAACCAACAGATTTTTAGTGCATGAGTTGCCCTCTCAAACTTTTTGGACCATTAACCATTAGAATGTTGTGTGAATGCAGGAATGAGATTTTCTCATTGACTTTGAGGAATTTCCTGAGGATCACCATTATTGCATACCTTAGCTTGAATTTGCATTTGCCATGGTGCCTGTGCATAATTTTAATGGAACAGTTGTGTAATTAATACAAAATACATTTCAGTAAATTTTCCGAAATCAAAGTGAAAATGAAACTAACCAATACGTGTTATGGGTTTGCTGTTCAGAATGGGAATGTTCCATTTATATCGGTTCAGTCAAATAAAATTAAAAGTAGCCCCCACATAAAGTTCTCCTTCAAAACCTTTTTTTCTGTTCACTTCATTTCCAATAAAATGACGTACAGATTATGTAATGTTAAATCGAGTAGTGTTGAAATGACAAGTGATATTCAAAACTCAACTTGCCGACAGGAGAAATTGAATCTGTTCATAATTATTTCGTTACATCAGTAGGCCATTTTTATTTTAAAAAATCTGCTTTATTGAGAAAACCGGATTCCAACTTAAGAAAAAGAGTGTCAGGTTTCATGAGATCATTTAAACTGGAAGTGCTTTGTAACATTCCACATGAAATATTTATTGTGTAATTGATATGTACAGAATTGAATTATTTTGTTTTATTTTTAGGAACTAAATTACTGAAGCCCACAGACAAATTAATAGAAATGGTTGCGGAGGCAATTGAAGCCAGTCCAGATCATATGTTACAAGTTCATCAAATTTATATTTTTCTTCAGTAAGTACATCAGTATGTTTGGATAGGGATAGCATAATTTCATCGCCAACCGACCACCCACGCAAACACGATCTCAGGTGTGAAAAACACCAGCGCAACTCTTGACAGTTTCTAAAATGAAAAGTCATCAAATGACTCATGAGACCGCAATTCATTGTTATTGCTGATCAGTGGCAATGTAATTACATCATAATTTGAAAACACTTTTATGTGAAAATAGATGAAAGTGCCCTTTGGGCAACAAATTAAACTGAATAGAGAACAAGACATAAATGCATGTAAAGATTACACTGTTATACAGATTTTATTTGTAGCTCAACTTCACGAAGTCAAGCTGAATATTGCCATCACTTCTCGTCCGTCGGCATATGTCCGTACGTACGTACGTACATACATGCATATGTCCAGAATTTCCTTTGGCACACCGCACAGGTTGCATTTATGTTCGGATTGCATTGAAACGTGGTGTGCTTGTTTGTGGTGACCTCTAGATGGGAGCTAGCGATTTTCTTCCACTTCCATCAAAGAACGTTGCCGTTGGCAACGACCTTTGATCTTAGTTTAGTCAGGCATCAATATATTCCTTTGGCACACCCTACAGGGCACATTTATAATCAGATCGCTTTGAAACCTGGTATGCTTGTTTGTGTTGACCTCTAGATGGGAGCTATCGATTTTCTTCCATTTCCATTGGCAACGACTTTTGAACTTAGTTTAGTTATGCATCAATATATTCCTTTGGCAGGCCCTACAGGGCACATGTATGATCAGATTACTTTGAAACTTGGTATGCTTGTTTGGGGTGACCTCTAGATGGGAACTATCGATTTTTTCTTCCATTTTTGTCAAAAAAAGGTGCTGTTGGCAACGACCTTTGATGAACTTAGTGCCGTTATTCTTCAGTATTTCCACTTTGGTACACCATCAGGGCCCATTTATGATTGGGATTGTTTAGAAACTTGGTATGGCTCTTCTCACTGTATCTAAGGAAGACAACTTTTGGTTCCACTTGATTTTTCATATCGCCAGTACTATCCCCCAACACAATCCCCTGCCACAATCCCCCAGGCAGAATCCCAACCACCATCACCCCACTCACCCTGACAGAATCCTCTAGACAAAAGCCCGCAAAATTTCAATCTGAAATTCTTTTCCCATAATTCAACTAGGAATGTAACCAAGTGAATCTTGTTTCACAGAACTCTGTCAAAAAAGATTCAACAGGCTACCTTCCCAGGCCTGGCGTTTTCAGGCGCGCGTTTTTTTGCACGCCTTAACTTGTGCAAAGAACCATTAAGGTCCGCGAAATTTCGCTCTCCTGTGTGCACAAATATAAGTATAACACTTTTGAAAAATGCAGCTTCAAAATTCAAGGATGCGTATTTATGCTTGCGTGTCATAGCGGAGGGAAAATCAGAAGGTTATCTCATTTTTTTTGTTTTCATTTCAGAAGGTTCGTACCTATTTTTCTGTCATGTAAACTGTAAAACACATGACCATGGAATAATTCAGGTGACCCTCACAAGTTCAGTATCATAAATGGCTGTTATTTTGGCTCAGACAGTAGTATTCCTAACCGTGTTGAATATACAACGACGCTATGACCAAGTTCAACAATAATAAGCAAATTCGGAACATCACATGGACATGTGTATATAGCGAATCAATTCTGACAGGTTTTGGAGAGATAGCACTGCATTTCTCCAATACAGGAACCTGATTGATTGAGAGGTCAGTGACTTCACGCGATTCACGTGTTTGAATATCATATTCACTGTATGAAGGAACATGTACGTTTATACAAATTACGTCATACTTGGTTTCACTATAAATGTCGACCACCATACCCGTGAGTTCTTAACGTAACCGTTCTGCAAGAACTTACGATTTCACTTTCTGGGAAGGCACAGAAAACTTTGTCTGCACTGGTGTAAAACAATATTAAAGAATAATATTATTGTACTCCAGTGCAGGCAAAGTGTCTGCAGAAAATCTAATGGTTAACCTGAAATAACATTAAATCATTATCAATATCACCGTCAAATATTAGTTTCCATGCATCATGGAGAATATCGTAACGTCACCAACAACAGAGTTTATTACTTCCTCAGTTCCTGGTGTGACAACGTATGCGCTTTGGCTTGGGATGATTCGCGGGTTAAGTTGCTCAAAATCTCAATTTATTTTGGTGGTTACTGTATCACAACGCCATCTTTCGTCAGTTACACGAGGCATCACTGAACAGCTGTCAGCATAACACAGGCTATTTATAAACCTCTGTTGTGTTTACTTTCACTTTCGGTTGTCATGATATTAGATTATCAATCTGATTTTTTTGTGAATTCCCATGAATATTCGAAACGTCACCATCACCTGCCCACGAGAATTATTTGATTGGTTTCATTTTTCACCGGGTATGTATAGTTTCTATTACTATTCAAACATTGCCCCATTTCAAAACCAACTTATATTCCCATTAAACGACATCGGATAATCAAAGAACTTGAATTAAGTGATAACCACGTGGAGTGATGGTATTCACTCAACACAAATTCGATAGGCATGACTATTGACATACAATTTCCAAAAGCCGTCCCCGTCTAAGAGTGTTCACATTTTTTTTATTTACCACATCAAGAGTAATTTCGAATGCGACGAATAAAAAAAATTGAAGATAAATTGTGTTATCCCAGGACCATTTAGAAAATCTTCAATTGGCATCATGTACTGTACAGCTGGCTCAGGTGCAATGAACTGAAATTCAAAATTTATCTGATGGGATGAACTTGAAGGGGATGAAATTGAACCATGATTGGCTTGTGACAGTTGTGAGTTGGCGGGACCAACGACTTAAACACAGTATTGAGTAACTTTCGAAGTAACATGTATTACAACTATCCAAATTACGTAATGCAACTCTGTGAGTAGAGCATGTCTGGTCACAGTGTTGAACTGCATTCATATGATATATCATGGTTCAACTGCCTTGCAAGTCCAAAAAAAATTAGGAGAGCCATTGGCTCTCCTAGATCATTTCAGGAGAGCGATTTTTAGCCCCTCCTAAATTTTTCAGAATGCCAGGCCTGCCTTCCCAGTTGCATAATGTAAAGAATTTCATATTGAAATTTTGATATTTTCTACGAGTTCAAATAGCATGGCTGTATTCAAATGTACTAATTACTCTTTCAATATCTTTGTCAGTGACAATTGCACCCTTCCTGTGGGCACAATGCCATATCACTGTGGTTTCTTTTTCCGGTATAAGTTTAACCTTCATAACCATGTTTTTGAAAGATTACTTTTTGTAAATCATATCAAATGGTTTGCCTTTTGTTGTTCATTTCTTTTCAAGTAACATCTATTTAATTAATCTCCTTGACTGTATTCATTACAAGTACACATTGTTTACAAAGCAATTAATAATGACTATAGGGCTCACACGCAGCCATGCACCAATACTAATAATAACACTTTGGACAGCCGCTGATTTGTCATTCTTCTCATGTGAAAAGGCTTTGAATTACCCTATGCTCCCAAAAGCCTTCCTATCACCATGCCTCTCCTCCCTACACCCAAAAACGAACTGTTTGATGACATTTCATACCCCTTTTTTCTTCCCAATTTCTCTGATAAGCATACTAACCGTCTCCTTTGTGTTACCCAGTACCTGCATGTCCTTCATTCTCTCATCCCACCTCCCCATTATACTCCCCAGTGAATCTTATTCTGTTAGATTTTGGACATTATAATAGGAAGTATTCCAGGGTATCCACTACTCCTAAATTACATATTTGGCAATTCTTTTAACTGTCTTTCCCAATTTTCTCCCTGAGCGCAAGTTATCTTAACCTCCGCTTAAACAAAAGTGAACCCCTCGAAGGTGCCATCAAGATACTCCTCAAACCCTGGCTTTTCTTGATCATGTAGACTACCCAAAGACCTCTGCTTTGACCTCGTCTTGCTAATTTTGGTTACAATCCTCCATGACTCTTATCTTTTACAATTTGTCCCCCCCCCTCCCCCACTTCTAAGTCTGAGATCTCTGTTGAATAGTTATCTATTAGCTCCTTCACTTTCCCAATACATCCTGTCTTGGTATTAGAATAAAAATTAGTTAACATCATCAGTTGTCAGGGGGATTCAGGGTAAACATTTTGCCAAATTTTGGTCGAATCTAAGTGGATTCTTGTGAAATAGGCTTGCATGAATCTTGGGTATCATACTGCAAAGCAACCTGACAGAATGTCTCTAGCATAAATGAAAACTAATTCCCAAAATGAATGTAAAAATTGAGACCGTTTGGAAATTGATTTTCGGAAATCATCTTGAGCTTTTATTTAATAAACTGAGTGTGCTTTTAATGACGTAAGTATTTTTTCTTTCTTAAAAAATAAAATGTCCTGTGCAACATACTTGTTTATTTTTTATCGACCTCATATCTGAAACTGTCAGTACTGGCAAATAGCCTTGTTTTCAATTATATGCAAGCTCCTGTGAATAATTGTCTTAATCATGCCCACAATGAAAGTTGTGTCAATGCATAAAATGAAGACGTATTATTTTTAGCTCACTGAAGGGAGCTCAACTTATCACTTGCCATCTGTCTTCATCCGTCGTCGTGAACATTTTTCAAATGACTTCTCCTCTGAAACCACTGATCCGATTTTCTTATCAACCTACTCACAATTGTTTACTACAGGCTTGCACTACAGTGGAAGTCCCTAACTCGGATAAAATACTCTCTATTTTTGTCTTTCCCAAGCAAGTTGGGAAAGAAAAGTGGTGCAAAAGCACCAATAAAAATAAGCCAAAACTGGGTCAAGTGCAACCGGCGCAGACCCAGTACGGGACGCTCTCTCCCAAGTACAACTCCACGACTTCCGTTGCCAGTGCGCATATACCGTCTCTAAAGACTCATTCTTTTTATAATCCGCTTCGTGTCTGAGATGTTTTTGCACGCTTATCAGTGTTCCACCAGCTCGATGTTTGATGATTCCTGATTCATTATACCACAGTGTATCCTTTGTATTCTCAGGAACAGTGTTTTATATTCTCTTTTCTATTATATGTCCATAATGTATATTTATTTGCTCTCTCTCGAGTCGCGCGCGATTTTCGTGTGCCACGCGGTTCGGACTTAGATTTTTCACAATTATTGTTAATGCTTTTTTTGCAAAATTTTCTAATTGTGTTAGAGTTAGGTGTCAGCGGGGTACCACTCCTACAGTGTTTCTTCTTTCTTTTGAGAGTAGTCTTCCTGTTGTGTGGTTCCCGGTCGACCGTCTGGGGTCTTTGTTTCTGTCACCTTTCTCTCTTCTTTGGGGGTGTTCTGTTTTCTGATCTCACCTTCTCTGCTCCTCTCACCTCTATCATGCCCAGGACAATTCCTTGTGGGCAATGTCTGCTGCCAAAGCATGTGGACGATGTACATTCGTCTTGTTCCTCCTGTAATGGGTGTTCGGCCGAGCGGCCGTGTGGTGTCTGTGGAACATGGTCTTCCACCTTCTGGGCGTCAGTAAACCGTGTCGTTCGTTCTCGTGGCCGTGCCTCCCGCTCCCGCGGGAAAGGAGATTATTCCTCCTCCTTGGGGGATGTGCAGTCTTTTCCTGTGGTGGATACTGCAGGAGCCGTTGAGTGTTCTGGTGAAGAGATGCCTGGTTCCGGGACTACGGTCCCCCTCCAGTCGACATCTGAGGCTGTCACTAGGGTTGTGACTCCTCCTTCGGAGCCGAGCCGGTGTGCTCTCTCCACTATTTCACCAGCCTCAACGACTCTCGACGTATCTACTACTGCTGCTGGTCCGTCTGCTTCGTTGTCTGTTTCAGCCGGCCTCGGCTTTTTGCTGCAGGGGACTGCAGGATTGTCCGATACTGTAGACGTGGGATATCGGCCTCAGCCTTCCCTGACTTCAACTCGGCGAAGTCGGAAGGGGCTGCCGGCCGAGCCCATCTCTGTGGTCTCTTCGCCGTCGAGCACAGAAGTTGTGTCTTTGGACTCGGATGTTCGTAGTGGAAACACTATGAACTCCGTGGCGTTTCCGTCTACTCACTCTGGTCACACGACCAGTTTTGGGGGACCAACGCCTTTTGTGCAGGCTGGACCTTCTGCCCCGCAGAGGTCCGCAGTGACTCTCATGAGTTCTCGCAATATTGATCCTCGGGGTGCATCGTACCCCTATACACGTCTGCCTTCAGATGTTTCGGCTGCCGCCCGTCGTCCCGCGTCGGGTGTTTTGGAGGATCGTGACCCTTCGCTGGTTAAGAGGGTCAGAGGTGAAGCCACTTTGCCGGTTCGCTCCCCTGTCGAACCAGTCGGTATGGGCAGTGAGCTTAGGGAGGCCCTCTCCTTACTCACTCAGATTCTTTCTAAGAGCCTTCCTGTTGCTTCCAGCGAGGCTATGAGTGGTTTCCAGGCGCTTCCTATGGCGCCGCCTCCCGGGATTGGAAACAGGCTGGTTTCTGATTCCTCTGGTGTTCCGACACCATGGGAGGCGTCGGCTGGTTTGCCCACGATGGGCTATGTGTCTTCCGACTCTGGGGAGGAGTCCGACATGCTTGAGGTCGAGGGCCAGCAGTCTTCGGACTTGGGGGCAGCTCTTGACTTTGTGTTTGGGTTTCTGCCTGATCTCAAACCTGCTAACCATCCGACAGTGTCAGCCTGGCCGCGATCATCGGTCGCGCGCCAACAGCCTATGGAGCAACCTGCTTCTGGGCGCCTTCGACTGTGCCAGTCGGTACAGGTGGTTGAAGCTTTTTCAGCATTGGATTCCAAGCTGAATTCCAAGGCTTTGAAGACTTCGTTCTTCACCAGGGTTGACACCTTTTTGCCTCCTGTGCATTATCGTTCCTACGATTCCGCCAATCCGTCAGTCTGCCAGGCTTTGACGGTTCTGGATCAGGACTCCACTTCCCTTGGGCTTTCCAAGCCCAAGTCTGCCGTCATTCCAATGACGACTCTGGAGTCCACGTTGGGCTTATCTAGAGAGATGCTTGGCATGCTTTCTCTCTCAGATCACGTCGTCTCAGCTTTGGCTGCTTATCTGCCTCCAGATAAGTTTGACGAGGTACAGGCTCCTTTGCGTGTGCTGTCCAAGGCGCTTATGCACCTTACTCACACGCATGCCTGTAACACGGCTAATTTGGAATTAGTTCGAAGGGATGCTGTGCTGGACACAGGACGATCCCTTCCCGAGGAGCAGCATGCTACTCTTCGATCTGCTTCTTTGGCAGGTCCGCAACTTTTCCATGGTTCCGTGTCGACGGTCCGGGATGACGTCCTACGTCATTCCAAAGATCAGCTGCTGTTTCGTCAGCTTGATCAGCCTTCTCGGGGAGGCAAGGGCCGTTCCAAGCCTAACAAGTACCCTTCTGCTTCCTCTGTGAAGCAAAAGGCTGGTCCTTCTGCCGCCGCCTCTATTTCTTACTCACGGGGTAAAGTTAGGGGTCGGCAGAATCGAGGGAAGTCTCAGGATTCTTCATTTAGCAGAGGAGGTGGTTTCTCCTCTCGTGGGCCTCGTCGGGGCTCGAAATGAAGGTCCTCACCTCGACTCGTCCCAGGTTGGAGGAAGGATAGCAGAGTTCGCAGACCATTGGACCACCATCACATCCGATCCATGGGTGTTAGATGTTGTTCGGTCCGGGCTGCGCATATCCTTCCGACGGCACCCCACTCTGTCAAGGGTGCCTCTTCCAACCACAGTTCCTTCAGACGTTTTACGTTGGGAACTTTTGTCCACGGAGATTGCCAATCTCCTGGCAAAGGGAGCGATCGAGGTCGTCAAGAACGTTCAGTCAGTGGGTTTCTATTCCCGCCTGTTCTTGGTGCCGAAGAAGGACGGCCGACTCCGACCGGTTATCGATCTGAGTATCCTGAACCAGTCTATCATTGCTCCCAAGTTCAGCATGGAGACTTTCAGGTCGGTCCGCCAATCAATTCACCAGGGAGATTTCGCAGCCAGCATCGACCTGCGAGATGCTTACTTCCACGTTCCGATGCATCGGGCATCACGGAAGTATCTCGGGTTCGCTTTTCTGGGGTGAGTTTACCAATTCAAGGCCATGCCTTTCGGCCTCAACCTGGCTCCTTGGGCGTTCACCAGACTGATGTCGCATGTGATAGCGTTCCATCGCACACAGTCCAGGGTGACTACTTCGGCATATCTGGACGATATCCTCCAGAGGCATTCCAATGCTGCTTTACTGGAATCGGATGTCGCCACTCTGTTGAGCTTGCTCACGTCGCTAGGATTCAGAGTTAACGAGGAGAAGTCGGACCTGGTCCCTTCTCAGTCGTTTTGTCATCTGGGGATGTCTTTCCAAACCAAATTCAATTTTGTGGCTGTTCCCCAGGCCAAGGCTGTGATTCTCTCAGCTTTTGCTCTGACTCTGTCCCAGTCCAGGTCCGCGACCGCTCGGAGTTTTCTCCGGCTGATCGGTCTCTGCAGTTCGGTGACGGATCTCATTCCTCTAGGTCGGCTGCGTGTCAGACCTCTCCAACACTTTCTGCTCAGTCGTTGGAGGCCGAATGTAGATTCTCTGGATCAGGTGCTTCCGTTTCCGGACTCTCTGTATCCTCACCTTCTTCCTTGGACAGATGTTCAGTGGATTACGCAGGGTGTTCCACTGGACTTACCCACGTCCGATCGCGTTCTGACGGCAGATGCCAGCGATCTCGGATGGGGTGCGAAGTTGGATCCTCTCGGTCTTTCCCTACACGGGATGTGGGACCAGGATCAAGCAGCTCTACACATCAACCACAAGGAGCTTCTTGCTCTTCTTCTGAGTTTCAGGCAGTGGATCCCTCACCTGTCGAATCGCCAGGTCCTTCTACTATCCGACAATTCGACAGTGGTTGCTTACATTCGGAACCAGGGCGGCACGCACTTGCTTCCGATGTACGAGTTAGCTCGGGATCTTCTACTGCTCGCTCAGGATGTTCACGCCGGAGTGGTTGTTCGTCACATTCCCGGTCGTCTGAACGTCCTAGCCGACTCCCTGTCCCGACAGGGCAGGGTTATTTCCACCGAGTGGATGCTTCACAGGGCAGTGTTCCAGTCGCTTTGCGATCTCTGGGGACGTCCCCACATCGACCTCTTTGCGACTCGTTGGAACCATCAGGTGGACACTTTCGTGTCCCCGTGTCCAGATCCTCTGGCTTTTGCCGTGGACGCTCTGTCATTCGATTGGAACGGTCTAGTCGGCTACGCCTTCCCGCCGGTTCCGATTCTTCCTCAAAAATTCGAACCTGCAGTTGTCGAATCATTCTGATCGCTCCGCTGTCGCCTCAGCGGGTGTGGATCAATCAGCTCCGCTCGCTGATGGCGGCGGTTCCGGCACGGCTCCCGCTACGTCACGACCTTCTTTGTCAAGGTCGCCCGAGGAGGTTTCACGTCGACCCGACTTCGTTGTGCCTTCACGCATATCTTTTGTCAGGTCCTGTCTCCTCCGTAGAGGTTTTTCGAGACGAGCAGTGGAGTGCATTTCTTCTTCAAGGAGGCACTCCACTGGTTTAGCTTATGCAGCTAAATGGAAGGTCTTCTGTCGATGGTGTGCTGATCACTCTGTTGATTATGCCAATCCTTCGATTTCACAGATTGCGGAGTTTCTGGTATATCTGTTTGATTCTCGGGGTCTCCAGCCTGTTACCATCAAGGGTTACAGGTCTATGCTTTCAGAGACTTTTTCTTATGTGGGGAAGCGTCGTATCGGCACTAATCCTTACCTCTCCAAGCTTGTTCGGCACTTTTCTTTGAAAAGGCCTCGGACTTTGCAGCTTACTCCATGATGGAATCTTTCGTGGGTGCTGCTTTGCTTGGGGGTGGGGGGGGGGGGGGGGCACCGTTCGAACCTTTATCCCAGGTGGATATGCATTTTCTCACATATAAGACGGCTTTTCTGATGGCATTTGCTTCGGCCAGACGGGTTAGTGAGCTTCACGCCCTCTCGGTTGACCCGGCCTTTTTTAGGAGCTCTCCCAACAGTGTTACTTTTACCACTGATTGCTCCTTTTTGGCTAAGAATCAGTTACCAGATACTACTCCTCCTCCTATCTGTATCAGGGCTCTTCCCTCTGTTGAGGGTACTCGCCCTTTGCTCTGTCCGGTCCGTGCTATTCGCATTTATCTTGATCGGACACGCTTCATACGGAAAGGCAGAAAACGTTTTTTTTCTGTCTCTCATTCCGGGTTGACAGAAGATCTCTCCTCAATCCATTTCTCGATGGATTTGTCTTGCTATTCGTACGGCTTATAGTCGTTTAGCAGCTGGCGATTGTATTACCAATCGTATTTCTGCCCACGAGGTGCGGGCACTGTCTACCTCTTGGGCTTATTCTAACTCCATCAAGTTGTCGGATGTTATGCAGGCTGCCTACTGGAGAAATGCTTCTATTTTCTCCACCTTTTATTTGCGCCAGTTGCAGGAGCAGTCGGAGGACCTTTTTGCCCTGGGTCCTCTTTCTTCTGCTCAGGCTGTTGTCTGCCATAGCCATTAGGCTTCTTGAAGGTCAGTTTCAGCCTTGTGCTGTCACTGCCCTTTTTTCTGTCTGTGTGTCACACAGGCTCATATGTCTCTTTTCATTGTCCTTTACCAATGATTGCGACATTATGGTTGATAAGCCTCGGGACCTCTTCCTTCTACTTCACGGTTCCAGTGCACTGGGGTTATGTGGGGGTTGGTTATGCGATTCCCTCCAGCCTTTTGTCTATTCAGCCTGTAGTAAACAATTGTGAGTAGGTTGATAAGAAATCTAAATTTTATAGTAAATTTCCTTTCTTATTATACCTACCACAATTGTTTACATGGAGGCCCTCCCGTCTTCTTTACGGGTAAAGAATCTTTCCTCCCCGCTGATCACATAACTCTAACATTTACGGATTCAAAAAGAATGAGTCTTTAGAGACGGTATATGCGCACTGGCAACGGAAGTCGTGGAGTTGTACTTGGGAGAGAGCATCCCGTACTGGGTCTGCGCCAGTTGCACTCGACCCAGTTTTGGCTTATTTTTATTGGTGCTTTTGCACCACTTTTCTTTCCCAACTTGCTTGGGAAAGACAAAAATAGAGAGTATTTTATCCGAGTTAGGGACTTCCACTGTAGTGCAAGCCTGTAGTAAACAATTGTGGTAGGTATAATAAGAAAGGAAATTTACTATAAAATTTAGATTTCACGAAACTTCATGTGGATATTCATTACTGTATGGCAATTCATGTTTGTTCAAATGAAATGGCCACGTCCCTTGGGGGTTCTGTATGGGGCATAACTCTGATAGCACCGTATGAATTTTTGAAAAATTATTAAAAAATCTTCTTCTCCAGAACCAGTGGGCAGAATCTTTTGATACTTGGTATGCAGCATCTTGGTATGGGTCTGATTCAAGCTTGTTCAAATCGAGTCCCTCAACCAATATTGGGGCTCACTATGGGGGCGTGAATTTTTACTTAGTGCAATTTAAGAAAAATTCTTTAAAAATCTTCTTCTCCAGGACCAGTGGGCAGAATCTTTTGATATTTGGTATGCAGCATCTTGATATGGGTCTGATTCAAGTTTGTTCAAATCGAGTCCCATGATCAATATTAGGGCTCCCTATAGGGGCATGAATTTTTCCTTAGTGCAATTTAAGGAAAAATCTTCTTCTCCAGAACCAGTGGGCAGAATCTTTTGATATTTGGTATACAGCATCTTGGTATGGGTCTGATTCAAGTTTGTTCAAATTGAGTCCCTCGATCAATATTGGGGCTCACTATGGGGGCATGAATTTTTACTTAGTACAGTTCAAGAAAAATCCTTTAAAAATCTTTTCCAGAACCAGTGGGCAGAATCTTCTGATACTTGGTATGCAGCATCTTGGTATGGGTCTGATTCAGGTTTGTTCAAATCGAGTCCCTCAACCAATATTGGGCTCACTATGTGGGCGTAAATTTTTACTTAGTGCAATTTGAGAAAAATTCTTTAAAAATCTTCTTCTCCAGAACCAATGGGCAGAATCTTTTGATATTTGGTATGCAGCATCTTGGTATGGGTCGGATTCAAGTTTGTTCAGATCGAGTCCCTCAACCAATATTGGGGCTCACTATGGGGGTGTGAATTTTTACTTAATGCAGTTTAGGAAAATTTTTTTAAAATCTTCTTCTCCAGAACCAATGGGCAGAATCCTTTGATATTTTGTATGCAGCATCTTGGAGTGGGTCTGATTCAAGTTTGTACAAATCAAGTCCCTTGATCAATGATCAATTTTGGGGCTCCCTATAGGGGCATGAATTTTCACTTAGTGCAATTTAAGAAAAAATTCTTTAAAAATCTTCTTCTCCCGAACCAGTGGGCAAAATCTTTTGATATTTGGTATGTAGCATCTTAGTAAGGTTCTTATTCAAGTTTGTTCAAATTGAGTCCCTCGATCAATATTGGGCCTCACTATGGGGGCGTGAATGTTTACTTTGTGCAATTCAAGGAAAATTCTTTAAAAATCTTCTTCAGAACCATCATGCAGAATCTTTTGATATTTGATCAGCAGCATTGTCCCATTCAGTCCTGTTGATATTTTAGCTCCACAGAGAGTATAGATTTACTCTGTAAAACCTTAAGAATAGTTTTTGATAAAATTTGTGTCTTAACAGTATGGAACATTCGGTGAGCACCTAAGGCCCCCTAGGGCCTCTTGTTTTAATTCTTTTTCTGGTGCTGAACCGGCCAGTGTACAAGCTGTGTCAGTGTATAAGCCACATGCCCAAATTTTCAGCTGAATTGATCCATTTTATATGTACCTGTTGTATAAGTCGCAGTAACATTCTATCAGTGATCACTTCAAGTGCTCTCAGTTACCTAAGTATACCTGTATCACCATCAGCAATTTGAAAGTTGAAAATTACAGGATTGCGTTGAATTCAGGAAATGGATACTTTGACACATTTGTGTATACAGTAGAACCTGTCTTGAGAGACCACCCTTTTTGCCATGGAAAAGTGGTCTCTCAAAACAGGTGGTCTCTCATGACAGGTCCATTATAGAGTAAAACAACCCAATGGTACAAGGTAACGGTGGTCTCTCAAGACAGGTGGTCTCTCAGAACAGTGGTCTCTCAAGACAGGTTTTACTGTATAAGCTCATGTTTTTATGTGTAGGTAATAAAATTACTCACAAAATCATAGGACGTGCTTGTTATACGCCCGTTTGAAAAACGGGACTTATTATGTAAATGGTCTTGCCGTCCGTCTGTCTGACTGTACGTCCGTGGACACATTTCGTTTCCAGATAATAACTTTAGTTGTAATGGTTTGAGCTGAGTTTAATTTGGCATGTGGATTTAGTATGACAAAATACAGGATGGGTTCGATTTCCGTCTTTAGCAGCCCATTTTTAGTAGAGTTATGGCCCTTTATTTATGAGAATTTTGCCCAAGTTCTTGTTTCCGGATGATAACTTTAGTTGTAATCATTTGAGATGAGTTAAATTTGGCGTGTGGATTTAGTACAACAAAATACAGGTTGGTTTCGATTTCCGTCTTTAGCGGCCCATTTTTAGTAGAGTTTTGGCCCTTTATTTATGAGAATTTTGCCCAAGTTCTTGTTTCCGGACGATAACTTTAGTTTTAATCGTTTGAGATGAGTTAAATTTGGCGTGTGGATTTTGTACAACAAAATACAGGTTGGGTTCGATTTCCGCCTTTAGCGGCCCATTTTTAGTATAGTTATGGCCCTTTATGTATGAGAATTTTGCCCAAGTTTTGAAAGCCCATTAGCAGTAGAGTTAATGCACTTTGGTGATAAGAATATAGTCCAATTTTTCATTTTCTAATGACGTTACATTTATCGTTTCTGGGAAATAACTTTGGTAATAATGGTTCACATGGAAATAAATTTGTTATGTCGGCTTTTTACAACAAAATAAGTGTGAATTTCATTTCAGGTTTTGAAAGCCCATCAGCAGTAGAGTTACGGCGCTTTGGTGAGCCCAGTTTCTCATTTTCCAATGATGTCTTGTTATGGTTTTGTGCATTTTTAGCTGCGACAAGCAGCTCTATAAGTGGCAATGTCGGTCTGTTGATCTGTCTGTCTGTTGGTCTGTCTGTGACCAACGAGTTTCAAAACTCGATAACTTTTGAAATACTTGGCAGATTTACTTCATATTTGGTATATAAATGTATCTTATTGATGTCTACCCAGTGTTCAATGCATGTGTTGTTCCAAATATTTTTCTTGGCGTTATGGCCCTTGATGAACTTAGAATTTTGTGACCAATGAGTTTCTAAGTGCAATAACTTTCAAACTACTTGCTGGAATTACTTCATATTTGGTATGCAAGTGTATCTCATTGATGTCTAGCCCATGTTCAATGCACATGTTGTGCCAACTTTTTTTTTTATTTTGTGAAGACCTCAGATCGCTTAATATGAAAATGTGAAAACAAGTGAATTACCCTTGTTTTATTAGCTCACCGAAGGGAGCTAAACTTATTACTTGTCGTCTGGCGTTGTGAACATTTTTCAAACGAGTTCTCTGAAACCGCTAGGTCGATTTGCTTGAAACTTGGTGTGGATGTTCATTACCATATGTCAATTCAAGTTTGTTCAAATGAAATGGACATGCCCACTTGGGGCTCTATAGGGGGCATAACTCTGATAGCACCTTATGTATATTAGAGAAATTACTAAAAAATCTTCTTCTCCCGCACAAGTGGGTAGAATCATTTGATATTTGGTATACAGCATTATGGGGTGGATCAGATTCAAGTTTGTTCAAATCGGCCCACTGGATTCATATTTGGGCTCACTATAGAAGCCCAAATTCGAACTTAGTGCATTTCAGGCAAATTTCTTAAAAAATCTTCTTCTGCAGATCCAGCAGGCAGAATCTTTTGATATTTGGTATGCAACATTGTGGGGTGGATCTGATTCAAATTTGTTCAAATCTGCCCCTTGGATTCACATTTGGGCTCAGTATAGAAGCCCGAATTCGAACTTAGTGCATTTCAGGCAAATTTCTTAAAAAATCTTCTTCTCCAGATCCAGCAGGCAGAATCTTTTGATATTTGGTGTGCAACATTGTGGGGTGGATCTGATTCAAGTTTGTTCAAATTGACCCCCTGGATTCATATTTGGGCTCAGTTCAAATTGACCCCTGGATTCATATTTGGGCTCACTATAGAAGCTCGAATTCGAACTTAGTGCATTTCAGGCAAATTTCTTAAAAATTCTTCTTCTCCAGATCCAGCAGGCAGAATCTTTTGATATTTGGTCTGCAACATTGTGGGGTAGATCTGATTCAAATTTGTTCAAATCGGCCCCCTGGATTCATATTTGGGCTCACTATAGGAGCCCAAATTTGAACTTAGTACATTTCAGGCAAATTTCTTTACAAATTTTCTTCTCAAGATCCAGCAGGCAGAATCTTTTGATATTGGGTATGCAGCATGCTTAGGGGGGTGAGATTCAAGTTTGTTC
The DNA here is from genome assembly GCA_031216915.1 of Pictodentalium vernedei. Lineage (NCBI taxonomy): Eukaryota > Metazoa > Mollusca > Scaphopoda > Dentaliida > Dentaliidae > Pictodentalium > Pictodentalium vernedei. Next base: position 210,830,163 of record CM062289.1, on the reverse strand, counting down.
AAGCCAAGTCTCTGGGTTCATATTTGGGCTCACTGTGGTAGCCCGAATTATAACTTAGTTCAAAATGAGGAATTTTCTTTAAAAATCTTCTCCTTCAGATCCAGCAGTCGGAATGTTTTGATATTTGGTATGCAGCATCCTTAGGGGGGTAAGATTCAATTTTGTTCAAGCCATGTCCCTAGGTCCATATTTGGGCTCACTGTGGGAGCTTGAATTGTAACTAGTTCGAAATAAGGAATTTTCTTAACAAATCTTCTTCTTCAGATCCAGCAGTCGGAATGTTTTGATATGTGGTGTGTAGCATCCTTAGGGGGGTGAGATTCAAGTTTGTTAAAGCCAAGTCCCTGGGTCCATATTTGTGCTCCCTGTGGGAGCCCGAATTATAACTTAGTCAATATGAGGAATTTTTCTTTAAAAATCTTCTTCAGATTCAGCAGTCGGAATGTTTTGATATTTGGCATGCAGCATCCTTAGGGAGTGAGATTCAAGTTTGTTCAAGCCAAGTCCCTGAGTTCATATTTGTGCTCACTGTGGGAGCCCGAATGATAACTTAGTTCAAAATGAGGAATTTTCTTTAAAAATCTTCTTCTTCAGATCTAGCAGATGAATGCTTTTGATATTTGGTACGCAGCATCCTTAAGGGGGGGGGGGGGGGGAAGATTCAAGTTTGTTCTAGCCATGTCCCTAGTTCCATAAAATTTGTCTCTTATGACTTCATTCCTTTGTAGTGTTGATGAACCATGTCTGACTGAATGTGACCCCAAATACTTATTTGAACCACTTTGGCCGGTGAGCGATTAAAGCTCCTTGGGGCCTCTTGTTTATTCTATCCATCTGAGGAACAGATAAAACCCTGGAGCCAAGTTGATCAAAGTTTTCATCAATACTGTCATTGTGAACTTTGAACTTATGAATATTTGTAAGCTGTTTAATTGCAGTAAAGGCACTTTACTTTTGGTACCAGTTTAAACAAAAATGACAATCAGCAATTTCACAGTGATGTTTATACGCCCGTTTAAAAAACGGTTGTATTATGTTATCAGTCTGTCTGTCTGTCCTTCTGTCCGTCCGTAAACAATTTGGTTTCCGTTCATTTAAAGTCGAACACCTTGACGGATCGACATCAAACTTTTAGAAGTTGTTTTTAGCATTAAAATACAGGTCAAGTTCGATATTGGTGTTTCTCAGTCCATCTGCTGCAGAGATATGGCCCTTTGAAAACACAATTTTTCTAAAAAAATTGGTTTCCGTTCATTTAAAGCTGAACCCCTTGACGGATTGACACCAAATTTTTTAGATGTTGTTTTTAGCAATGAAATACAGGTCAAGTTCGATATTGGTGTTTCTCAGTCCATCCACTGCAGAGTTATGGCTCTTTGAAAACACAATCTTTCGAAAAAAATTGGTTTCTCTTCATTTAAAGTCGAACGCCTTGACGGATCGACATCAAACTTTCAGATGTTGTTTGTAGCAATAAAATACAGGTCAAGTTCGATATTAGTGTTTCTCAGTCTATCCACTGCAGAGTTATGGCCCTTTGAAAACACAATTTTAAAAAAAAAAATTGGTTTCCGTTCATTTAAAGCCGAACGCCTTGACGGATTGACACCCAATTTTTCAGATGTTGATTTTATACACCTGTTTGAAAAACGGGACGTATTATGTGAATGGTCTCTCCACCCGTCTGTCTGTCTGTCCGTCCATGGACACATTTTGTTTCCGGACGATAACTTTAGTTTTAATGGTTTGAGCTGAGTTAAATTTGGCATGTGGATTTAGTATGACAAAATACAGGATGGGTTCGATTTCCGTTTCTAGCGGCCCATTTGTAATAGAGTTATGGCCCTTTATTTATGGGAATGTAGCCCAACTTTTCGTTTCCGGATGATAACTTTACTTTGCCTTGACCGATTTATTTCAAATTTTAAGTTTTTTGTTTTTGACCACAAAATACAGCTCAAGTTCACTTTTGACCACAATCGCATATACCTTTCCAGAGTTATTCCCCCTGAATGATTGCAAATTTGTGGATTTTGTGGTTTCCGGATGATAACTTTAGTTTGCTGTGACCGATTTTTTCAAATTCTCAGATTTTGTTTTTGACCACAATGCACAGCTCAAGTTCACCTTTGACCATAATCGCATGTACCGTTCCATAGTTATTTCCCTTGAATGATTGCAAATTTGTTAATTATGTGGTTTCCGGATGGTAACTTTAGTTTGCCTTGACTAATTTGTTTCAAATTATCAGATTTTGTTTATCACCACAAAGCACAGCTCAAGTTCACTTTTGGCCAAAATCACATGTACCTTTCCAGAGTTATTCCTCTTGAATTTGTGAATTTTGTGTTTTCCGGATTATAACTTTAGTATGGCCTAACTGATTTTTTATACGCCTGTTGAAAAAACGTTGAATTATGGAATCAGTCTGTCTGTCTGTCCATTTGTCCATCCATTTGTCCATCTGTCGGTCCGTCCTTTCATCAACATTTGATTTCCAGATGATAACTTTCGTATTTTTTTTTTCGATTGACTCCTAAACTTGGTATGTGGTTTAATCAAAACAAAAGACAGGTCACGTTCGAAGATGGGGGTCAGTTCGAACTTCGTAGTTCCCCTGAATTATGGACATAGAATGCATCAAATATTTGGTTTCCGGATGATAACTTTTATTATTTGTTTTCCGATTGGTTCCAAACTTGGTGTGTTGTTTAATCACAACAAAATACAGGTCAAGTTCGAATATGGGGTTGGTCCAAACAATTTTCACCCTCACCCCATCCTTACCCCAACCCTTCAAAAATACAAAACAGGCGTATATTGTCCCACTACGCAGTGCTCTTGTTGTTTTTGTTACATCACTTCATGTATTTTTTCTTTTTTAGATATTATCCCAGAAATTAATGATGAATTCAAATAAACATAATATTTATATCTTAACGCGCTAAGATCTTTGTTATCTTCGCTTCACATTAGGTGCAGTTGTGGAGTATGTGCCATTTGTGCACACAGTCAAGAAACAAAGAGAGAAGCTTGCACAGCAATACTATATTCAGACATTAATAATGACCACTTACGTGAGCATCAATAACTAACATAACAAGACCTCTGAGCATATCTATTAACACCAAATAAACAAAAGCTCTTGAAAAGAACCAAACAATGGAGAACAAAACACAGGACATGAAGTGCCTACATTCCATAACAGCTGTATTAATTAATATTCATGAACAAATGAAACCGAAGACTGTAGGGACGAATTGTGGGACATTGTTTTTGAGGAAAAAGTCATGGCACTTAATTGCTTTTCTTCATGTATGAGCTGTTCATGTATTGTAATTTTAAATCAAAATAATAAAATAACACTACATGTTTACAAAAAAAATTCTTTAGGCCAAACAAAATTAAATAATTGATTCTAAGGCAATTTATTTATAAAACGAATGAGGGAGGGCGGTTTTTATTTTTATTTTTTATTCCTAATGGAAAGGTTGCTGATGCCTAAAGTCCAGTTGTGAGAGCCTAAAATTAAATACCCGAGCTTCCATGTTGATTTCACTGTTAGTTTTTATTAGCTCACCTGATTGAAAGTCAGGGGGAGCTTAAGTGATCACTTTCTGTCCGTCATCCATCCGTCGTCCATCCGACATGAACTTTACATTATCAACTTCTCATAAACCACTGTACAAAATTTCATATGCATGTTCCTTATTATATGTCAATTCATATTTGTTCAAATCAAGTTGCTACGCCCCCAGAGCAGTTAAGGCCCCTTTGGGCCTCTTGTAATAGTAAGCACACAACACAAAATCAATATAGAGAAAGTAAAAAGGAGATAAAAAATTATAAAAAGAGTTGTTTAAATAAGTTATTTTTAAATAATTATTTTTTCTGATCTCCATTTTATAGAGCACTATCACAAAATCGATCCCAGATCGGTTTGTAACCTTGCGGTTCCCAAATTTTAATTTCCTTGGCATTTCTCAGAAAATAACTTACTTTTTTCTGAATTTTCCATAAAATATCACATGGTTATCATTTATTAATGAACTAATTATTCTAATCTTCCAAAAAATATCATGTTTATAGGTGTAAACTTCATTCAAAACAGCTGATCTGGCATAGAAATCAACGTAAGTTCTTGAGAGTGTGGGCAAACATTCCTGTGATGTCTGACACCAGAATAATGTCCCTTGAGTTATAAACATTGCTTAAACGTTCTTAAAAACGCCCTTGGAGGTGTCAAACATTTTCTCTTTATATCAAACGATACAGTATCACTGTTATTTTTTAGCTCACCTGAGCGAAGCTCAGTGGGAGCTTTACTCATCACATTCTGTCCATCGCCGTCCGGCGTTAACTTTACATTATCGACTTCTCCTCCAAAACCACTAGCCACAATTTTATTCAAATGTTGGGTAAATGTTTATTACCTAATACCAATTCAGATTTGTTCAAATGAAGTTGCCCCTCCTCCTGGGTGGTGCCATGCCCCCAAGGGGCACCAAAATCTTTGAAAAACTTCTTCTCATGAACCAGCAGTAGCAGAGACTTGATATATGGTATGCAGCTTCCTTTTAACCCTTTACCCAACGAATCGGCCGAATCCGCCCGCGTAATATGTAAATTTAGTAGTTGAAAAAATATTATTTTTCAAAAAACTTCAACAAAACCATATCAAGTGACCCCTCGTTGGAACGAGCTCGTCGAGCTCGTTCCAACGAGGGGTCACATGATATGGTTTTGTTGAATTTTTTGGAAAAATTTGAAAAAATTATATTTAAAATAATAAATTTTGATAGCGTCTGCGTTGGGTAAAGGGTTAAGGTGTAGACTCAGATTTGTTCAAGAGAAGTTTGATGGGCTATATTTGGCGTCGTTATGGGAGGGGCAAAATTTTTGGCCCCACCCCAAATTTCTATTTTCCGAACCGAGAGGCTGATTTGAACCAAATTTTATGTGAGGGCTTATTGGGTCATAAGTACCTAATTTATGCCAAATTTTTTTTTCCCGTAGCCCCGTGGGAACTGCAGGAGCTAAAAATAGAAAAAAATTAAAACGCCCATATCTCCAAAACTACACAACACTGAGAATTTTTATTTGGTGTGAAGCTTCCTTAGGACCAACAGAAAGGATTGGTAAAAAAAAATTGCCATCAGTTTTATCATAGGGTACAGTTTCGGGACTTTGAAAAAGTGCTGAGTCAGCACTTTTTAACACTGCGGGCAATGGGAAAAACATTAAAAAATCTTCTTCTCCAGATCCAGCAGGCAGAATCTTTTGATATTTGATATGCAACATTGTGGGGTGGGGTGGATCTGATTCAAGTTTTTTCAAATCGGCCCCCTGGGTTTATATTTGGGCTCACTATAGAAGCCAAAATTCGAACTAAGTGCATTTCAGGCAAATTTTTAAAAAAATCTTCTTCTCCAGATCTAGCAGGCAGAATCTTTTGATATTTGGTATGCAACATTGTTAGGTGGATCTGATTCAAATTTGTTCAAATCGGCCCCCTGGATTCATATTTGGGCTCACTATAGAAGCTTGAATTCAAACTTAGTGCATATCAGGCAAATTTCTTGAAAAATCTCCAGATCCAGCAGGCAGAATCTTTTGATGTTTGGTATGTAACATTGTGGGGTGGATCTGATTCAAGTTTGTTCAAATCGGCCCCCTGGGTTCATATTTGGGCTCAGTATAGGAGCCCAAATTTGAACTTAGTGCATTTCAGGCAATTTTCTTTGAAAATCTTCTCAAGATCCAGCAGGCAGAATCTTTTGATATTGGGTATGCAGCATGCTTAGGGGGGTGAGATTCAAGTTTGTTCAAGCCAAGTCCTTGGGTTCATATTTGGGCTCACTATAGTAGCCCGAATTATAACTTAGTTCAAAATGAGGAATTTTCTTTAAAATTCTTCTTCAGATCCAGCAGTCGGAATGTTTTGATATTTGGTATGCAGCAACCTTAGGGGGGTGAGATTCAAGTTTGTTGAAGCCATGTCCCTGGGTTCATATTTAGGCTGACAATTTGGGGTGGCAGACTTAGAAAATTTGAACCAAAATCCGGAAATTTTTTTTTTTTTATGCGTTTCGGTCAATTTTAAGACAAAATTTTTTTTTTTTTTTACACTGAAAATTTGGGGGCCGGGTGGGACTTAGAAAATTTTAGACCAAAATCCGGAAATTAGTTTTTGTTTTTTTTTGCATTTTGGTCAATTTTAAGAAGAAAAAACATTTTAGGCAGAAAATATTTTGTTTGGGACTACGAAAATTTCCGAACAAAAATAGGAAAAAAATCTTTTTTTTTATGCTTTCATCTCAATTTTGGGATGTAAAACTGCAGGAACTGAAAATAGAAGGAAAATCCTGTGTATTGTGTGGGCACAACTGCTTCATCTAGTTGGTATATGCTTTTCTTAGGAGGGGCATATGCAGCTTATTCATGTCAAGTCCCTGGTTTGATATCTAGACTACTATGTCAGTTGAGTGCCCTCAGGCCCCCTGGGGCCTCTTGTTTATTAGCTCACCTTACTGCAAGTCAGTGGGAGCTGTTGCCATCACTTGCCGTCCGTCGTCAGTCGGCTGTCATCCGTTAACTTTTGCAAACTTGACTTCTTCTTCACAACCACTGGGCCAAATTCAAACATATATTGCACAGACCATCTATGGAGTATGCCCTTTCTATTTTGTTCAATTGAAGCAGCTGCCATCTTCGGGATCTGGTTAATGCCCCCAAAAGCTTAAAAATCTTTAAAAATCTTCTCACAAACCACCCGAGGGAATGTGTTGATATTTGGTATGGAACATCCTATGGTGGTGAAGATTGAAATTTGTTGAAGGGAAGTTGGTAGGGTATTTGGGCTCTCTGTGGGGGCATATCCATTTTGGGCTCTGCCCCAAATTTCTGTTTCAAGAACCATTGGGCCAATTTCAATGAAATTTGGCATGAAGTATAAGTGGGTCCAAAGTAATTGTTTGATGCCTGAAAAAAAAAATGTTCGCAGCCCCATGGCAACCCCAGGGGTGAAAAACAAAAAAATTCCAAAGCCCATATTTCCCAAACCACAGAACAGAGAACTGTTATTTGGTATAAAGTATCCTTAGGACCAGTAGAATGGATTGGTTAAATAAATTGCCGCCAGCTCTATCACGGTGTCCTGTAGCGAGTATTGAAAAAATGATGAGTCAGCATTTTTGCAGTAAGATTTCCCTATATAAATTAATATCTTTAATTTAAAACCCTTTCAAGCCTTAAGTGTTTTCCAAATATTTTATTTTATATTGAACCCTTTCAATGCTGTGCACGTATGTTTTTTTGGTTCCTTGGAATTTTTTTTCTATCTGATTCCTGTATGAACATCTTTAATTTAACCTGTCGTGACTTCAATGTGTTTTCCAAAGATTTTGTTTCATGTTGAACCCTTTCAATGCTTTTCACATATGTTTTTAGCTCACCGAAGGGAGCTTAACTTGTCACTGGCTGTCTGTCGTCGTGAACATTTTTCAAATGACTTCTCTGAAACCACTGGTCCGATTTTCACGAAACTTCATATGGATGTTCATTACTATATGGCAATTCATGTTTGTTCAAATGAAATGGCCCGGTCCCTTGGGGGCTCTGTATGGGGCATAACTCTGATAGCACAGGCAGAATCATTTGATATTGGGTATGCAGCATGCTTAGGGGGGTGAGATTCAAGTTTGTTCAAGCCATGTCCCTAGGTCCATATTTGGGCTCACTGTGGGAGCTTGAATTGTAACTTAGTTTGAAATGAGGGATTTTCTTAAAAAATCTCCTTCAGATCCAGCAGTCGGAATGTTTTGATATGTGGTGTGTAGCATCCTTAGTGGAGGTGAGATTCAAGTTTGTTAAAGCCAAGTCCCTGGGTCCATATTTGAGCCCAAATTATAACTTAGTCAATATGAGGAATTTTTAGCTCACCAAAGGGAGCTGAACTTATCACTTGCCGTCCGTCGTCGTGAACATTTTTCAAACGACTTCTCCTCTGAAACCTCTGGTCTGATATTCACGAAACTTCATGTGGATGTTCATTACTATATGGCAATTCATGTTTGTTCAAATGAAATGTTCATGTCCCTTGGGGGCTCTGTATGGGGCATAACTCTGATAGCACCATATGAATTATAGAAAAATTATTAAAAAATCTTCTTCTCCAGAACCAGTGGGCAGAATCTTTTGATACTTGGTATGCAGCATCTTGGTCTTGGGTCTGATTCAAGTTTGTTCAAATCGAGTCCCTCAACAAATATTGGGGCTCACTATGGGGGCGTGAATTTTTCATTAGTGCAATTTAAGGAAAAATCTTCTCCAGAACCAGTGGGCAGAATCTTTTGATATTTGGTATACAGCATCTTGGTATGGCTCTGATTCACGTTTGTTCAAATGGAGTCACTTGATCAATTTTGGGGTTCACTATGGGGACCTGAATTTTTACTTAGTGCAATTTAAGAAAACAAATTTAAAAATCTTCTTCTTCAGAACCAATGGGCAGGATCTTTTGATATTTGGTATACAGCATCTTGGTATGGGTCTGATTCAAGTTTGTTCAAATTGAGTCCCTCGATCAATATTGGGGCTCACTAAAGGGGTGTGAATATTTACTTAGTGCAATTTAAGAAAATTTCTTTAAAAATCTTCTTTTCCGGAACCGATTGGCAGAATCTTTTGATATTTGATATACAGCATCTTGGTATGGGTCTGATTCAGGTTTGTTCAAATTGAATCCCCTGTTCAATATTGGGGATCACTATGGGGGTGTAAATTTTTACTTAGTGCAATTTAAGAAAAAATCTTTAACAATCTTCTTCACTAGAACAAGTGGGCAGAATCTTTAGATATTTGGTATGCAGCATCTTGGTATGGGTTGGATTCACGTTTGTTCAAACTGAGTCTTTTGATCAATATTGGGGCTCACTATGGGAGCGTGAATGTTTACTTTGTGCAATTCAAGGAAAATTCTTTAAAAATCTTTTTCAGAACCATCATGCAGAATCTTTTGATATTTGATCAGCAGCATTGTCCCATTCAGTCCTGTTGATGTTTTAGCTCCACAGAGAGTACAGATTTTTCACTGTAGAACCTCAAGAATAGCTTTTGATAAAATTTGTGTCTTAACAGTATGGAACATTCGGTGAGCGCCTAAGGCCCCCTGGGGCCTCTTGTTTTCTGGTTCCTTAGAAAAACATTGATTTGATTCCTGTATGAATATTTTTAATTTAACCCGCTCATGACTTCAATGTGTTTTCCAAAGATTTTATTTCATCTTGAACCCCCTTCAATGCTGTGCAAATATATTTTGAACCCTTTCAGTGCTGTGCACCTTTGTTTCTTTCTGGTTTCTTGGAATCCTGTATGAATATCTTTAATTTAACCCTCTCAAGACTTCAATTTGGGTTTCAAAGATTTTATTGATGCCTTGATAAAACCTTTTCAATGCTGTGCACATATCTGTTTTTTCTGGTTTCTTGGAAAAAAAATTCTTCTCTGAATCCTGTATGAATATCTTTAATTTAACCCTCTCAAGACTTCAATGTGGGTTCCAAAGATTTTATTTCATGTAATACTGTTAACAAAAACCTATTTCTGATTTCTTTAAAAATATTTTACCCCCAAAAATCAGCCTCCAAAAATTCTCTTTCTGTTTTGTTTATTTTTGATGCTGTAACCATTTTCACACAGACTTGAATTTACTGGTGGCAGTAAAATTCTGTTTCTCTAGTTTGAAATTTTTCTTATTCTTTAAAACCACTTGGTCAAATTTATTCATTTATGGCACAGGCCATCTTTGGAGTAAACCTTTTCTCCTTTGTTCAAATGAAGCTGCTGCCATCTTCAGGCTGGTGGAATTTACTCTTTCTGATCCCCCCCTCCCAATTACTATATCCCCTGGGGTGGGGGTTAATGCTCCATAAGCCTAAAATGCTTTAAGCTCCTCTTTTTATAAGCCACTTGCAATAATGATTAGATTTCTTGTTTGGAACTTTAGTGATACAGATTCACATTTTTTCAAAGAAACTCAGTAAGTCAAAATTTGGGTTCCCAAATATGGGCTACACTCAAAATTTCTATTTTCAGATTCAGTGGTCAGGTGTGAACCAAATTTGTCATGTATATAACTGGGTCATAAGTATTTAAAAAAAAATGTGTGGGGGGGGGGGGGGGGGGGGGGGTGGGTAGTGAGAACCACAGGGGATCAGGTCGTTTTGTTCCATGGTCGTTTCGTCCCATTTTCATCATTTCGGCCCAATTATTTTGGTTGTTTCGTCCCGTGTAGATTTTTCACTTTGGTTGTTTCGTCCCACGTGGATTTTTCACTTTGGACGTTTCGTCCCATTCGAGATTGATTTTAAAGCACCTCGCTTCCCTAATTTAAAAACTTATCTTGTTCTCTGAAATCGTTGTTTTTTAGGTTCTTTTTTGTTTGTGTGAATTTGTCGGTCAATCAAACAAACCATTATGTCTTTTGTTACTAATCTCAATGTGGACTTGCAGTATTTTTTGTTTGTTTTCAATAATTTTGATAAGGATTGTAATTATATTTTTGTTGTTAATTGTGTGAATAAGTCGGCCTGTCAAACACTTTTACTTGCTGGTTGTGGTAAGTACAGCCTTCTGTTGTGTGTGATTGATCAAGCTGGCTGTTTGTATAAACACCAGTGCGTCTCTTTGATATGTCTGTATGGACATAATAGGACCGACTGCTGCCTTTCAAACCTAGGGGACTTGTTTTTGTATGCTTGACTATATATTTTACAACATACACCCATCAATATCATTTCCATACTGTAACTGGTACTGTTACAATCATGGAATGCGATATTCCAAATCCATGTATTTCCTGCGGTAATGAAGTAAGATTTCAACAAAAAGGTCTACACTGCGACGACTGCATGCATTGACAACACTGTACTTGTGGTACGGGAATCACCCAGTCTGAGTATAGAATGGCAGCCAGAAATAATGGTATCATTGGGCATGTAATGACTGTACAGCAGCTCGAGACGCCAGTGTTGATGTTGGACATTTCTCAGTGACCATTTTCTTCGTCGACAAACACTTCTTCCATTCCAAATAACAATACCACAGACAACTCATTCAACATACAACAGTCCTTCCAAATACTGTCAGACCTAGAAGAAGAGTATTATATTTTTTATTTTTTATAAAAATTGAAATCTACTCTACTCTTGTGTATAAGTGATCACGCCTGTTATTCTGTGGCAATGCCATAGTAATTGGATTTTACCACAGCATTTAAGTGCCATGGCAAAATATTCCTAATTTGAAAAAAAGTGCAAAAACTGGTACATGGACGGGACGTTTAGTATTGTTTGACAGCCTTTTCATCAATTAATGACAATTCATGCCTTCATAAAGAAAGAAGAAAATACAAAGCAGGTTCCACTGGTATATGTTTTGATTTAGTGATGTACCAATGAGCAAAAAGGGTTGTAAACCGATGACCGATGATTTTAAGACCATAATCGGCCGATGCCGGTGCCGATGATTGTTTCAACCAACTGATCAAGTGTTGCTGTCGAACACCTGGGATAATAACACGTTTGCAAAACGCACGTGACAATTTACTGAAGTTAATACAAGTTACTGACTTACTGTCAAATATCGAATAGTTCATAGACACTGCTCTTTGAAGTAATGGCATGCCGTTCAACTTCAAAGGGACTGGTGTTAGTGGTGTAAACGAACTTCTCCGGAGTGAATGCCGGGTGATGCTGTCAATCAGCAGGGTAACTCCAGTCGCTGAATGCACGTGCCAAGTTGCCAACTCAGCCCAACTTTCAAGCACTGAATAAAGAACTGACTCAGAGCTCTCTACTTTGTCAGATGGTCAAAATCATTTTGTAAGTTGTAAAACAAATTAACAATGGCCGAAAGAAAAAAGAAGAGTCAAATTTGGGATTATTTTGCAATCAGTTCGCCATCTGATAGAAAGGCAAAATGCATTATTTGTGCAGGAATGGTCACAAGAGGTGGACTGGGTACAAGTCAAAGATCTTTTACAACTACTAATATGAGAAATCACTTGCGTATATCACATCAAACAGAATTTAAAGAATTAGAAATGAAAGAGAAGGAAGTCTCTGAAGCCTTGACTAGAAAACGGCAACAACAGTTAGAAGGATCTACACCCTCTACAAGTTCTGAAGCAAAGAGAGTATATCAGTTGAAAATGGAAAACGTTGTTGACAAAATGACACCGTAGTCACCAACAGATCGCAGGACTATCGAAATGAACTATAAGTTAGCAGAAATGGTTGCTTGGGATTTTGAACCTTTTTTGGTAACAGAACGCATCGGTTTTCAGAGATTTTGCGCGGCACTGGAACCCTGCTATAAGTTACCTTCTAGAAAACATCTGAGTGAGACTTTAGTCCCAGAAATTTACAAAAAAGTTGTTGACAGAGTTAAAAAACTTATGAGGACATCTACACCTGAGCATGTGAGTTTAACTACAGTTTAACCTGCTAGGTTGACTCCATATAATGCCTAGATGATGACATCCCCTTTTGGTCGTGATCGGTCAGTTGTGATGGCTACAAGTTCCCGAAGCCCGAAAACCTTGAGCACAGTCTACACGTCATATTTATGAAGGGATTTCATTGTAACTTCTTAGGATCACTCCAGATGATGTCCAGATGAGATTGTCCCCTATGGTTGCGATCATTCAGCCATGATGGCTGCCCGAGCCCGAAGCCCGAAAACCTAAATTTAACACAGTCTACAGGTCATATTTATGAAGGGATTTCATTGTAACTTGGTAGGTTAACTTCATATAATGTCTAGATGAGAACGTCCCCTTTTGGACATGATTGGGCAACTGTAACGGCTAAAGGTGCCCGAAGCTCGAAAACCTTTAGCACAGTCTACAGGTCATATTTATGAGGGGATTTCATTGTAACTTGGTAGGATGACTGCAAATAATGTCCAGATGAGAACGTCCCATTTTGATCGCGATCATTCAGCCTTGATGGGTGCCCGAGCCCAAAAACCTTTAGCATAGGCAAAAGGTCATATTTATGGAAGGATTTCATTGTAACCTATTAGGTTGACTCCATATAATGCCTAGATGATGACATCCCCTTTTGGTCGTGATTGGTCAACTGTGATGGCTACAGGTGCCCGAAGCCCGAAAACCTTGAGCACAGTCTACAGGTCATATTTATGAAGGGATTTCATTGTATCTTCGCAGGATCACTCCAGATGATGCCCAGATGAGATTGTCCCCTTTGGTTGCGATCATTCAACCATGATGGCTGCCCGAGCCTGAAGCCGAAAACCTTTAGCACAGTCTACAGGTCATATTTATGAAGGGATTTCATTGTAACTTGGTAGGTTGACTTCATATAATGTCTAGATGAGAACATCCCCTTTTGGACACGATTGGGCAACTGTGACGGCTTCAGGGGCCCAAAGCCCGAAAACCTTTAGAACAGTCTACAGGTCATTATTATGAAGGGATTTCATTGTAGCTTTGTAGGATGACTCCAACTAATGTCTAGATGAGAACGTCCCCTTTTGGTCGCGATCATTCAGCCTTGATGGCTGCCTGAACCCAAAACCCCCAAACCTTTAGCATGGTCTATTGGTCATATTTATGGAAGGACTTCATTGTAACCCGTAAGTTTGACTCCAAATAGTGTCCAGATGAGAACGTCCCCTTTTCGTCACGATCATTCAGACTTAATGGCTGCCCGAGCCCAAAAACATTTAGCATGTCTGTAGGTCGTATTTATGGAAGGATTTCATTGTAACTTGTTAGGTTGACTCCATATAATGCCTAGATGATGACATCCCCTTTTGGTCGTGGTTGGTCAACTATGATGGCTACAGATGCCTGAAGCCCAAAAATCTTGAGCACAGTCTACAGGTCATATTTATGAAGGGATTTCATTGTAACTTCATAGGATCACTCCAGATGATGTCCAGATGAGAATGTCCCCTTTTGGTTGTGATCATTCAGCCATGATGGCTGCCCAAGCCTAAAGCCCGAAAACCTTTAGCACAGTCTTCAGATCATATTTATGAAGGGATTTCATTGTAACTTGGTAGGTTGACTTCATGTAATGTCTAGATGAGAACAGCCCCTTTTGGACACCATTAGGCAACTGTGTTGGCTACAGGGGCCCAAAGCCCAAAAATTTTAGCAGAAGTCTACAGGTGATATTTATGAAGGGATTTCATTGTACCTTGGTAGGATGACTCTAAATAATGTCTAGATGAGAATGTCCCCTTTTGGTCGCGATCATTCTGCCTTGATAGCTGCCCAAAGCCAAAACCCCCAAACCTTTAACATGGTCTATTGGTCATATTTATGGAAGGACTTCATTGTAATCTGTAAGTTTGACTCCATATAATGCCTAGATGATGACATCCCCTTTTGGTCGTGATAGGTCAACTGTGATGGCTTCAGGGGCCCGAAGCCCAAAAACCTTGAGCACAGTCTACAGGTCATATTTATGAAGAGATTTCATTGTAACTTTGTAGGATCACGCCAGATGATGCCCAGATGAGAATGTCCCCTTTTGGTTGCGATCAGTCAACCATGATGGCTGCCAGAGCCCAAAGCCCAAAAACCTTTAGCACAGTCTACAGGTCATATTTATTAAGGGATTTCATTGTAACTTGGTAGGTTGACTTCATATAATGTCTAGATGAGAACGTCCCCTTTGGACGCAATTGGGAAACTGACGGCTACAGGGGCCCAAAGCCCGAAAACCTTTAGCACAGTCTACAGGCCATATTTATGAAGGGATTTTAATGTAACTTGATACGCTGACTCGTTTTGGAATAATTTCACTGTAACTTGGTAACTTTTGTTGTTATACGTTAACTGTGAGGGCCACATACATTAACTGTGAGGTCATATTAACCCACCCTTCAGCTCTTTAGTACAGTGTACACCTCATATTATTTTTATCATAAACATAGCATACAGGGGAGCAGAAGTGAACATATTCCCAATTATCACAATTCTTGTCTTATTTCATAATCCTTTCATAAACATTGAACATTATCCTTTTCATCAAACACAACACACAAGTTAAGCTACAGTGTCATTGACACTTTCATTCATTTCCATACACAGCATTGACGTGTTGCCTGGCGTGAAAATAAGGGTACATTTCTGTGGGCCATTCGAGAATACTAGTGTTATTCTGGACGTGCAGATAATGCAGAATGTGATTTGTGTCATTTTGTTCAACTGAATGTATTCTGGAATACTATTCGGAATGCATTCTGTTAATCCACCTCACGAGGAGGAATAGACGTTATTCTACACATGTGCAGTATTGCACACTGCCTTATAAAATTTTGCACACCACAAATCTTCAGTCCGAAATTTGTTTTCAACAGTGGCGAATTAGTGCCAACCCATCCCCAGTTATTTTTTTGTTTTTAACAGTTTTTATTCAGTTATAACCAAGTAATATTCTGTTATAACAGATTAAGTTGGCCTTATCTATTTTAACCAATTAATGATCTGTTATAGTTATCTTTTAAAAGCAACTAATGGGGAACACTGAGGCTCATTGACTGGCTCATCAGGCTTGTTACCGAGAGGTTGACAGCTCGAAAGAGGTCCATACCACATGCATTAATTGTGACACTGAACAAGTCACTCCTAACTGTGCACACGGGGGCACTGATGCAAAGTGTTCTTAGATGTGCAGCACATTGATGGCACGCATGCATTCAACTAATGCTCATCTTGCTTGTGTCGTGTCTGGTGAGTACGTTGAAGAATCTAGCAGTTACACTCCGGATTCCTCAATCTGTAAAACTGCTTGACATACTATGACTCTGGCCTTCAAAAGTGCTGTAACCCTCAATAAACAAACTAATGATCTGTTAGAACAGTTTAGTAACCTGATTGATTGTGTTTTATTATAGGAAAGTGGTGGGACCGAAAGATGACTTCTTATACGGAATTGCTATTGCAGAAGTTATGTAATTGAGGGGAGGGGGGGGGGGGATCGTCAAAAGAGCTATCCTTTTCTGAAAAGTCACAGCAGAAATTTTCAGAATGGTGTTTTCGTGGTCAGTACTCTAATCCAAAATACCCCTCCACTCACACACAAAAAATGGCATACAAGTATGCCCCCATGGGTGAAAATTAAGGAGATTTTTATTGGGGAGGGGGATTACATGTCTTCTGGCCCTTTCATGTTGCATGTGTGCAATTTAAGAAAAGAATTTACAAGTTCCGTTATCTGTGCAACCATCAACATTTCGTACACGATTGTGCAAATAAAACACAGACTATCAGATGTGGTATTAGAATGGGATTTCAAGGCTTATGTGACTGGGTACAGACCTTATTAAAGTAGTAGAGCGTTATGTGTTGGTATGTACAGTATATGGCTAGAAGCCCACGTGTATCCCCATGCCCATGGTAAGGGTCCATGACACTGGAGCAGTTTTATTTACGTAAACAAATCCATTGGCCTTAACGTCGCTGGGGCTTTTGGATTTTTCCAATACAGCTTGACTCTAATATAGGGACCCGATGCTTTTACCGAGGCTATTGCACAATGCCTTCTTTCCGTAGCCTGTTTACCCAATATAACATTGTACCCCTTCCCACACACACATGCAACTTGGCATTTTGACCGGACCCAGACCCTCACCTTGCCCCAAATACACACTGTGCCACTGACCTATTTAGAAATAAGCTGTAAAACATGACTCCTGTTGGCCCCATATATATTTACAGGTTAAGTTTCTGTGAGGCGACGCCTTATCCTGGTGTCCAAGCCTATACTTTAGCTCTCTAATTTCATAGAAAAATAAACTGAGACTATCTTTATAATTCTATGTCGGTGTTGAGACCAATTTGTTTCAGCCACATCTCACTCTACCATTCAAAAATAAATTCAGAATATCCTTATAATTCTAATTTGGGGTTGAGACCAAATTGTATCAGCCACGTCTCCCTCTACCATAAAATAAAACATTGTTGAAAGTTATTGCAAGGTTCAAAGCTTCCAAAGGTTTTGCACATTGCAGTTACATCAAGTGTCGAATCCACTTCCATTCACACGCACTCGACAAATTATCAGATTTTATCAATTTTAGTAAAATGTATATTATATTATCAACACTAATTTTTTTAGTATTGATAATATAATATATATTTTATTAAAAATGATAAAATCTGATAATTTGTCGAGTGCCTACGCACAGAATAATTCATGTTAGCTGCCGATAACGCAACCAACTTTTTCTGTGTTGTCGTCTAATGCTTTGACGAGAAATGCAATCTTGAACAATATCGATTATTCTGAATAACCTGTAACGTCAAATGAACGTTTCCTTCAGAATAAAATTCTGTAATTGTACTGCGCATGACACACTAGTCGGGTGAATTCTGTATATATTCGGAATGGCCCATGGAAACGTACCCTAAGTGAAACAGGTCAGAATTTGAGAAAGCTACTGCCCAATTTCAAGGAGAAGTTGCGAACTTTAGAATATGCCATTTACTTTCAGTAAGGAAACAAAATTCACAATTTGCAGACCTCTTTTTCTGGTATTTGATAAATCCTTGCAGATATGCACATTTCCAAATGAATGGAAAAAGGCCGATGTAATTCCGATTTTCAAAAAAGGCGATAAGTTCGATTGTAAAAATTATCGTCCAATATCTCTTCTGTGTGGCATTGGGAAGATAATGGAACGAGTGGTTTTTAAATCTGTGCATGAGTATTTCATATCAAACAACCTTTTCTACAAACTCCAGTCAGGATTTCTCCCCCAAAACAGTACCGTTTTCCAACTTATAGAAAACTATCACAACCTATGTTTAGCTGTAGATAACAGGATGCTAACCTGTGGGATATTTTGTGATATCTCCAAAGCTTTTGATAGGGTCTGGCATGATGGGATTATTTTCAAATTAAAAATGTATTGCATATCCAGCAAACTTCTCAAATGGTTTAAAAGTTACTTAAAAGATAGAAAGCAACGTGTCAGAATAAATGACAGTTACTCAAAGTATTGCTTGATTGACGCTGGAGTTCCCCAAGGATCAGTCTTGGGTCCCTTTCTCTTTCTGGTCTATATAAATGATATTGCAGAGACAATAGAGTCAATTGTGCGCCTATTTGCGGATGACATGTGCCTCACGGAAAGCAGGAATAAACCAGAAAGTATAACAAATAAGGTCAATACTGAACTCCTAAAATTAAATAGATGGGCAATTGATTGGCTTGTGACCTTCAATGCTAAGAAAACTAAATTAGTTGTATTTTCTCTTCTACGAAATACCAACAACCCGAAAATTGTCTTCGATGATGAAATATTAGAAATCAATGAACACCACAAACACCTAGCAGAGCTCGCAAATAGTGAAAAAACGTGATTGTCCGTCGGGCAGGCTTCTTTTGAGATCTGGTTGCCCGTCCCAGAAACTTGTGGCCCGGCATTAGGACTGATTTTTGACTGCTCAATTTATACACATTTCAATGTGAGTCGATCAGATATGACAACAAACGATGTATAACAACAGGTGTTGAAAGATGGGCACAGATCAAGATTCAGTTGTGCAAAAAAAAAAGCCATGCGTCATGACAACTGACACGTTGGATACGGCACCATAGTATACACCCCCCCCCCCCCCCCCCCCTATTTACGGCCTGGAAAGTGTCCTGGTTCACTGTGCTTCGTTAGCTTACTATCTCAACTGAGAACTAATCTCAAACATATTATATCGTTTGTTGAACACAGTAACAAAAAAATAAATAAGTACTTATTTATATTTATTTATTTATTGGTGTTTAAGGTCACATACTTATGCACAATGGCTAATCGTGACCGTGACAGTTTATTGGTGGAGGAAGCCGGAGTACCCGGAGAGAACCACCGAGCAACGACGAGCAGCTGTCAGCTCTCCAACATCGTAACTCTGCACCGCAGCACAGGCAGGGTTAGATTGGTTGAAGACATGCGCACAATCGACGTGCAGTACGCCTCAGTACACAGCGTCATCGTGCCCCCATGTAGGCAGTCGGGGTGAAGTGTCTTGCCCAAGGACACAATGCGGTTGCCGCAGGTGGGATTCGAACCGAGGACCTCTCGGCTTGCAGCCTGCACCTCTACCAACTGAGCCACCGCGAAATAAGTACTTAACCAAGAGGAAGATTAGCAACAGAGACCATTGCAATGCTGAATGAGCGCAACTTTCACTTTCGAAAAACGATTTATGGGAAGGTAATGGTTGTGTTTGAATCGTTGTTTAGGACATTATGAGTGCACAGTATTGTCTCTACAGGGATATGACATCATGCCGTTCTCAATTGCTTATCGTACCGGTGCACTTCCGATATCTGGGAACATTGATTCAAATACAACCAGACACCACTCCTGAGCATTATTGAACATATCAAAATTTACCCTGAATGTCGCTGTGGGAGGAAAGTGAATTGAATGACAGTCGATTTCAATTCCAGTTCCAACACAGTTTGTTCATGTGATAATAGATAGCGGTGTGTTATTGACAACCAACCCCAGCACTTGCCATGGATAATATCATAGATCAGAAAAGGAATTATGTACCTGTTGACTGGTTGATTGCTGAAGTTTATGAGCCACCGCCACTGTCTGAAAAGTACTTCCCCTAACCAGCGGAACGCGTATTCAACCATTTTAACAGTTGTTTTTCATTAATTCCCGCTCGTTTTTATATTTTAATTTTCTCAAAGAATTATCTTTTAAAATCGGACAGAAAAAATTTGGTTGCCCATCGGGCAGAGGGAATAGCATTTTTGGTTGCCCGAGAAAATTTTTGGTTGTCCCGGGACGTCGGGCGACCCTATTTGCGAGCCCTGCCTAGGAATAGACCTGCAGTCCAACCTCTCTTGGGATGTACACATCGACAATATTTGTAAGAGAGCGTGCTCTAGACTTTCTCAGCTGAGAAAGCTAAAATATGTGCTGAGTAGAAAAAGCTTAGGAAGAATGTATACATCATTCATTTTACCGATCTTAGAATAAGCATCCCCCATTTGGTCAGGAGCGCCCCAGTACTTGCTTAAGAGACTCGAGGATATACACTGCGAAGCTGCACGAATTGTTACAGGCTTAACACGATCTGTATCGCGTGGCCGACTTCTGATAGAAATTGGCTGGAAAACACTAGAAGAACGTCGGTATGTAAGTAAAATGAGTACATTCCACAAAATAGTAAACAAAAACGCACCAGACTTCCTAGTTGAACTTCTTCCAAGGTACGTATCAGAAATGTCATCATACCCACTCCGTAACTCCTCGAATTTTGTTTCCCCCCCAAGCTCGTACCGAGCTTTACAAAAATTCATTCTTCCCATCCTGTACCAACATCTGGAACTCATTAAGTGACCAAATCATAAATCTTCCCCTTAATGAATTCAAAAAAGCAATCTCCCAACAGACCCCCAAGCCACCGACCTACTTTGATATAGGAAAAAGAAAATATAACGTTTTAATGAGCCGGCTTAGAGCTTGTTGCAGCGGTCTGAATAGCGACTTGTTGAACAATCATGTTAGTAGCTCACCACAATGTAGATGTGGAAATCAAAAAGAAGATGTTGAACACTTTTTTGAACACTGTCTACTCTATGTGGCGCCCCGACACGATCTGATCTCATCACTGGGACTCACTGACAGTAATGAGATGTCGGTTGATTCACTTCTATATGGAGACTACCGACGATCCGATAGTGATAATATTGTTATGTGCACTGCTGTACAAAGGTTTATAAAGAATACCAAGAGGTTTAACGAAAGCTAAGTACATTGAAAATATGCAAATACTTCTTGTACTCATGCATATAAAGAATCCCCATCTCCCCCTTAAGCTATAGTCATGCCGCCGATTTGGAGCCTTCCTGTACGGGGTGCACTCCATAATGAAATTCACTCGGTACTGGGCCTACTGGCTAGCTCATGGACGACGGTGTGCTCAGTCCCTGAGTGTCACTCTGTGATTAGTCATAAACTTGGCCATGTCCAAATCCTGAACCATCCGATTCTGAAAGTAGAACATGTGCGTGCGGTTTGTCAATGAAGCAGTTTATCGCGGCGAGGGTGATGCCTCACTGTACAGATGTGTGATGATGTTGAGCAGGAAATTGCCGAGTTCTCCCCCTTTTTTTTATCTTTGTTGTTATAAGTTCAACCTCACTAAATCATCTGTTCTTCATTCAAACTCGACAATGCATCTTCATTTCTTACTTCTATATAATGTGATTGATAGAACATGTATGTATTTGTTCTTCAAATTTTGTTGCCTTCTTCTGTATGTTTGTATATCTGTTCGAGGAGCGGAGGGTTATGTAAGTGGAAAGCACTTGTCCGCCAATCCTTGTTTGCATGTTTAATGGCAAATAAAATGTGTTTAAACCAAACTAAACTTTCAGTAAAACAGATACCCATTTCACAATCTAACTAACTTGACAAGTTGACATTTGTACCCGAAAGGAGCAAACTCTAAATCCCAGAATCATTCATTTACAGAGCACTGAAGAGGTTATGCAAATTACCAACAAGATCGTCACCTGACCTGATTTCCATGTCCATTATTCCTTCCAGTTTGCATTGAATTATCATTGTCAGAGAGTCACTGAATTCTGATTATTCCCATTGCTTCGAAAAAACAACCCAGCCACGTTCATTTTGCACGTATAAGTGTATTTTGGATTTTTACTTTCATTCTATTCAAATTTCCGATTGACACTTTGTATGACAGGTATGTGCAGCTAACTTTTTATTATACGCCCGTTTGAAAAACGGGACGTATTATAGTATGGCGTTGTCCATCCGTCTGTCCGTCCGTCCGTCCGCTTGGTTTCCGAACAATAACTTTAACTCCTGACCAAATGGGGGATGCTTATTCTAAGATCGGTAAAATGAATGATGTATACATTCTTCCTAAACTTTTGTTTTCCGATCGGCTCCAAATTTGGTATGTGGTTTAATCACAACAAAATACAGGTCAAGTTCGAATATGGGGTCGGTTCAAACACTTTTCGCCTGAATTATGGCCCCTGTTGGACTTAGAATTCGTCAAATATTTGATTTCCGGATGATAACTTTAGTATTTGTTTTCCGATCGGCTCCAAACTTGGTATGTGGTTTAATCACAACAAAATACAGGTCAAGTTCGAATATGGGGTCGGTCTGAACAATTTTTGCCTGAATTATGGCCCCTGTTGGACTTAGAATTCGTCAAATATTTGGTTTCCAGATGATAACTTTAGTATTTGTTTTCCGATCGGCTCCAAACTTGGTATGTGGTTTAATCACAACAAAATACAGGTCAAGTTCGAATATGGGTTCGGTCTGAACAATTTTTGCCTGAATTATGGCCCCTGTTGGACTTAGAATTCTTCGTCAAATATTTGGTTTCCGGATGATAACTTTAGTATTTGTTTTTCAATTGCCTTCAAACTTGTTAGTCTTTTTTCTCAAATGACTGAAAAAATTTAGTCATTTCACAAAATCACTGATTTCAAAGTCTGACCGTAACATATATATATATGCCAGTATAAATTTCTCGCACTCTAATAAAATTGCAAATGTGTTAAAATGGTACAATTTGAACAGTTCACGGGCGTATGATGCAATGCCCAGCGGTGCTCTTGTTAATATTAATTTAACCCCTTTCCTGCAAAAAGGGGTTCCCCAACATCAACTCAGCTTTGAGCGAATTGATACTTTGCAGGTGTCACAGTCCGTTCTTTTTCAATAACAGTGTTTTACTCTTCGGCGTGATGATTCTGTATGTGGCGACGTAAGTTGGAAGTATTTACGCACTGGGCGATGACTGACTTATTGCATAATTGGCATTTGACATTTCTGTCGTCGTTTCTTATTGATATGCTACCATTCGTTTTAGCTGACATTTAGTTGATTACACAAAATCTATGGCGTGCTAAATGTGAATATTCAAAAGTTAAGCAAAACCAAAAATGTATGGTTTTTAATCTCTTTTTCGGTTCAGTTTCGGTTTCCATTAAAAAAACGAATTTCGGTTTTGGTTTGGTTAAACCGACCAGCTCTATTACTCTTGACTGAGTTTGATGGGCACCAGAGAGGAAATTTAACTCAGAATCCGATAGAGAATTTACTATTTGTTTAAATGAACTGTGCCAACGAATGACTGGGCTAGTAAATTTGAGTTAGATGTCAATGTGACTACATAAGATTAACGTTTGTTAAAATGGGGTTCCATGGGTTCACTTAAGGCTTGTGGGGGGGAGGGGGGGGAGCAGGATGGTTCAGTGTACAAAATTTGTTTGCTTGAGAACAAGATTTGGAGGATTTTGATTGATTTAAAAATAACTTTCACCCTGTGGGGAGGGGGATGGTTGGTAGAGGTGTGTGGGAATCAACTGGGTGTTTTTTTTTTCATTTTGCTTCATAATGAGTTTTGAAGGTGTTTGAGTGATTTTATGTAAAAAAATAACAAAATTAACAATTCACCCAAAAGACCCTTCTCCTTGCACTCCCACTCCTCTAGCTAAATTAGATTATTAACTTTTAGATGCAGAATGTGATCTTAAATCCTTCTTTAAACAATTTTATCGGGTGAGCAATTAAGGCCCCTTGGGGCCTCTTGTTTGGCTTATTTTTTTAAGCATTTAGAGGGTTTAAAATTAAGTGTTGGGCCTGAATTCTTTGAATGGTAGTAATGATAAATATAGAAATTATTTTGTATTTCCAATTTTCCCCTCTTCTGGCTGCCATTATACCCATCTCAGCCATCAGGTAAAATCTTGTAAATGACTATTACCTGCTTATAGCCTTTGCATATGCTACATCATTGATTCTGGTGGGATTCATTAAAGTTGTATAGGAAGTGAACGGTAAGTGTGTCTCTATGTTTACATATTAAGTTACTAGGATCGGAGTAGAAAGTAGGAACAATATCTCATTATTGTAAGTTAGATTGGCAAAGTTGGGATTGCTTTTGGTTTTTTGGGTGAGTAGATGTGATGTTCACGCATTAGACTCTGTTTACTTCATTTTTAGCTCACCTACTACAAAGGGGTTATAGCGAAAATGGCACCATGCAAAAACGGCACCTGGCGAAAACGGCACCAAGTGAGAGAAAATGGCATCAATGGTGGCAAAAACGGCACCAATTGCATTGGTGAAAACGGCACCATGGGTTGGCAAAAACGGCACCAGTTCGGATGGGAAAAACGGCACCTTAATTAATTCATTTCACTCTGCCATTTTCTGTGCTTTGTTTTGAAACTGAGTATTTAAGGTTGCGGGTGCATTTTAGGTTCTTTAACTAATTAGCCAGGGATTTCCTGCCGAAGAAAATTAAGGATACCCTGATGGTGTTGAACGCCAGTTCACTTCTCAACTGGGATGCCCATGTTGAGAGTGGCTGCGTTCAGCTCACCGTCAAGTATGGATGAAACCTGCCCCTGGGAGTGGTAGCACCATTCGTGGGCCCACCCGCACTGGTCTGTCGCCTGAGGAAGGAAGAAAAAGCACCAACCACCACTACCACCACAAGAGCCAGCGGAACTGAAACAGAGAAAGAAGAAGAAATCTCCTTCGACCAAATGCCGGGATGCTGACCTCCTCAAGAAAACTCACCGCCCACATGAAGACCCTGGTTATGACGACAAAGTCAAACACGCTATAGATAGTTTCATCAAGTCGTAGTCCAAATTCAAATTATAACCGCTATGGACATTTCCTAACCGTTATGGACTCTGATCACCCTTCACTCCATCCCCATGGTCATGGTCATCCAACCCTGGAGAGGCGAGCATTGGTCCTGAGTCCCTCGTTTTGCCCCCCCCCCCCCCCCCCCCCCCCCCCCCCCCCCCTGCGGATTCAAGATACAGCCCCATTCTTACTGTTGGCGCAGAAGTCAGAACCTGGGGGGGGGGGGGGGGGGTGTAGTCCAAACATTGTCTAGAAGACCGTGTGTTCATTTTATTGTTTGGTACGTCCTTTCAAATGATGCATCAAAGCAAAAATTATAACACGGTCTTTTAGTTTTAGGCTATGTTTGGACTTGGGGCAGCCCTAACCCAAGAATTCTGGACCAAACCCAGGCCCCTCAAAGTTCTGGGCCCGGGGTTACTACTATACAACCCGGATTCACGATACACCACCCTTGTTTACTATTGGCGCAGAAGTCAGAACCGTGGGGGTTAGTCCAAGCATGGCCTGAAAGCCCGTATTTTAATTTTATGGTTTGGTACGTCCTTTACTGAAGCAAAAAAATAAAACACGATCTTTTAGGCCATGCCCAGTCCAAACCCAAAAGTCCCGAGCCCTGTGGTTACTCTTACTCAATTGCAAGGGACTCTTATTCAATTGCAAGGGCCTAACCGGGGAGATATATATGTAGATTTTAAAGTTCGGGTGTGCCGCAAGTTAATTATTGTCGGCCGAGTTTGTTATGTTATACCAATCAACTAATTTCATTGATAACGCTACTTAATCCAGCTGCCCCAGAGGGATAAAGTTACACTTAGGTAGGCTTGCTGTCGATAGAGTATATTTTGTTACTGCAGTTAATTAAGATCATTGATAACGAATTTAATCCAGCTGACCGATAGGGATAAGTTACAAGACAATGACAGCCACTTAACACAAACACGCTTCTTTTCTGTCTTTTCCCCAATAACCATTACAGAATTATTATAACCGCTGTGGACACTTAGTAACCGTTATGGATTTTGATCATCCTCCTCCGGGGAGGCGAGCGTTGGTTCTGCATCCCTCTTGCCTCTTTTATAAACGCTTCTAGAGCGCATCCGGGCCCCGTCCAAATAGGTTAACATGCAGGCCTGCCCCCGAAGTTCGGGTCTTTCTTTGGGTGGACTCCGAAAAGGGCCGTTGGTTTTGTACATGCCTCGGTTTACTCCTGTGAGAGAAGCCTCCCTGCAGAAGCCAGCTCAACCTCTCTGGCAATTGCCAGAAGCAGACAAAACATGCCAATGAATGCCTCAGAAATAATATTTAACAAGTGGCAGACCATACTCGCCTGAAAAAGATACCACATCACCCTCGGGGAGAGGTAGCACCTTTATCGAGAGGGCCCCCTCTCACACTGGTCCTCACCCGTGGGAGGTTAACACCTCAACCAGATCACCAATAAGAGCACCAAAGCCTCCTCCCTTGGCCTTTCCTCCTCTGCTGCTTCTTGTCATGGTCAGCATCTGTGAAAAAGCTTCAACTAATTACTTCAAAGAAGGGTCGAAAGGGGCTTGCCTCAAACCACCCCAGCGTGCCTTTAGCGCGCAAAACCATTTGATCTCACATTATATTCATGTCGTAAAAGAGGAATTTCTTCAATTTCATGGGGCAGACAAACTAAATGCCAAAGCTCCTACCCAACAAATTGTGAGAGAAATAAAATCACTTGGATTAGGGAGCGTGTGTTATGTCAGAACACCTATCTGGTGTTCAAACCAGTTTGAGGGAGCAGTTTCCCAATGCTTTGTATGTCCATTGTTATGCACATCGATTAAACCTGGTTCTCGCTGATGTGTGTGGTTAAATCAGCAGGTGAATTTTTCGCCCTCGATACTATTGTATATATGTAAGAAAAGCTAAAAAAATCAAAACGACGATCTGAGGAAAATTAAATATTTGATGGTATATCATAGTGTTGTTCTTCTTTTGGTTTGGTTCCGTTTTCGTCAGCCGCATTTGGTGCCATTTTCGCCAATTTGGTGCCATTTTCGCCAGTTGGTGCCATTTTCGCCAACGAGAGTTGGTCCCGTTTTTGCAAGGTGCCGTTTTTGCCTGCACCCCTACAAAGTAGAGGTGAGGTAATGTCGTCACTCTGGCAGCCTCGATGTTAACGTCCAATTTTGTAAGAGTTTGTGTTTAAGTAAATTTCTTTGAACCTAGTGGCCCCAGGGTCTTCAAATTGCAGTTGTGAGTTATTTAGGACAATGACTACAGATCTTGACCCGTATTGTCTGGAACCTTTTCTTCTGTTTTTACCTCACCCGACTGAAAGTCAGTACAAGCTTTTGTGATCACTCACCATCCGTCAACATGGTGTTTGCACCTTCTCCAAAACCACTGAACCGATTTTAGTTAAATTTGAAGTTATTGCTTGTTCTGACATCTCATTTTGTTTAGCTCACCTACTACAAAGTACAGGTGAGGTAATGTTGTCACTCTAGCAGCCTTGACGTCTACGTCCAATTCTGTAAGAGTTTGTGTTTAAGTAAATTTCTTTGAACCTAGTGACCCCAGGGTCTTCAAATTGCAGTTGTGAGTTATTTAGGACAATGACTACAGATCTTGACCCGTATTGTCTGGAACCTTGTCTTCTGTTTTTACATCACCCGACTGAAAGTCAGTAGCTATTGTGATCACTCACCATCTGTCATCTGTGAACATGGTGTTTGCACCTTCTCCAAAACTGCTGAGCCGATTTTAGTTAAGTTTGAAGTTATTGCTTGTTCTGAGATCTCATTTTGTTTACGTTCAAACCAACTTGCCCAACTCAATAGGGAGGGGTGAGGCAAAATGCGCCCAAATTTTTAAAAATCTTCTTCTCATGAACTAGTGTGTACAATGACTTGATATTTGGTACAGAGCTTCTTTTTGAGGTGTAAAATCAAATTTATTCAAACGAAGTTCGTTGAGCAATAATTGCCTTTGTAATGGAAATGTGCAAGATTTTGGGCCCGCTCAAAATTTTAGGCTCCTGTGAAAATTTGATTTGAAAGTCAATATTCGATTCGATTCAAAATTGGAAATTGAAATATTTTCAAATATACTTCAGCAAGTTTGTGACAGTTCTGAGTAGAAAAGTAACTGACTTGTAGCGGTAACAGTGTTTGTAGCGATGTAGCTATAACTGTACAAACACTGTTACCACTATAACTGTTCATTTCAATTTATTGACCAGTGACCATTTATGAAAATTTTTGAGTTTCGAACTTTGAAAAGTTATTCAGCTCTTCAACTTCAATAAATGATTTGTTCCACAACATGATCACATTATTCTATATTGAGTATTGTTCTGTTCAGTCTCAGTTACTGGATACATCGTCAAAAGCAATAGTTTTCTAAAAGAATACCCCTGATTATTATATAAACAGAAGTAGAGCAGGCTTTAATTTGCAAGCGGATCGACTCCATTCGATGTTGAATTATCGTTTCATTTTAGAAATGCTGCATTTTTATGTAAAGCAAATGGCTTAACCCTTGGAATGGAGTCGATCGGATTTGAAACAAGTTTTTTTTCAAGAAATCATGTGATAAAACTGAACTATCAGCCCTATCAGTCAGGTTTGTTTGCTGCAGTTTTGAAGCTACAAAGTCAACAATTTGAATAAATAATGAATATTATTTATTTATTTATTTATTGGTGTTTAAGGTCACATACTTTTGCATAATGGCTAATCACGACCACAACATGGAGATAAAGTCAAGGTCAGTCAATTGTTTATACCCCATGTTGCCTGTTTTAGAGGACTCGCACCCCAAGCATTAGTGACTGGGTCCTATTTTACCAGTGAAAAAGAGCTTGTTTACCGCAGTAAACACACACTGCTTCACTTCCCGGGGTTCCCACTAGGGGTTTCAATCAATAGCTAGTATATTGGTTTATATCTCAGTTTACAGCACAGGAAGTGGTGAGGCAAAAATTGCACTCTCTATATAACTGTGTCTTTTAATAATCGGTGGTATTATTTTACCCCCAAAAATAATTTTTGGGCGACAAATACATTAACTGTTGTTCGATTTGAAGTTCGATTCAAAATTCGATTAATTTTCACCAATTTGTTTTGATCAAAATCGACAATTCGCAGATCCCTACAAAATTTCTATTTTCTGAGCCGATGAGCTGATTTGAACCAAATTTGGTATGAGTGTTATTGAGTCATAAGTACTTGATTCGTGCAAACAAAATTTTCTGTGTCCCCGAAGGAATCCCAGGAACTAAAAATAGGAATATTTTCAAATGCCCATATTTCCCAAACTGCAAGAAACAGAGATCTGTAATGTAGTATGAAGCATTCTTAGGACCAGTAGAATTCAGTGGGGGAAAAAAAATGCCATTGGTTATGTCATAGTGTACTGAAGAGGAACTCGAAAAAGTGCTGAGGTAGCATATTTACAAACATTAAAAATCATTTCTTCTCCTGAACCACTGATCAGAATCTTTTGAATCTACTACTCCTTTTGGTTGTGGCTTCTGACATCGGCAATCACAATCGGCTGATTGTGACTAAACTAAATGGCAAGTAGATGCCGGTTGTAAATCCTTATCAGTTAATCACTATATACCAAATATCAAAAGAGTTTCTGACTGGTGGATTTGAAGAAGAATATTTTTAAAGAGTATTCCCCATATTGCACTAAGTTAAAATTCAGGCCCCCATAGGAAGCCCACATATTAACTGAACTTGATTTGAACAAATTTGAATCTAACCCTCATAAAAATGATTTATACCACATAATAAAAAAATCTGACTGGTGGTTCTGAAGAAGATTTTTAAAGATTATTCCCCATTTTTCCCTAAGTTAAAATTTAGGCTCCTGGACCCAAGTATCAACCAAGAGTCCTCATTTTAACAAACTTGTATCTGACCCCCACCCCCGACCCCCACCCCCTCATGGATGCTATATACCAAATATCAAAAGCAGAACACAGAGAATAGGGTTGATTTTATGGTACAGTCAGGTTAATATGTTTGTTGAACTCAAGTGCAAGTCACTGTGTGTATCAAAATTAAAATATGACATCAGTGGAAACATATTAACGGTGCAATGTCTATGATTAGTGCGAAAATAGGTGACTTACGCTCATACTATTTTAAATTCCACCTCCACTTAAATTTGGTTTCAAGATAAAATTGAGTAAAATATATCAAAGGGCAATTAAATAAAATAATATATTTATTTACTTGATGTAATTACTGATTTTTATGTTCTAATTTGAATTTTTGATTCAAAACCCATGTGGATATACAGATCAAAACAAAAGTAGGTCCCATTTTAATTTGGTGCATTATGGGTAATCATCTTCAAAACTCTTCTTCAGATCCACCTGTCAGATTCTTATGATGTTTGGTTTACAGTATCCTTACCGGGGTCACATTCAAGTTTGTTCAAATTAAGTCCATTAATTAATATTTAGGCTGCCCGAATTTTTACTTGTTGCAATCTGAGGAATATCTGTTAAAAATCTTTTTCTCATGAACCCACTCAATCAGAATATTTTGATGTATGGTGTTCACCATCCTCAGTGGAATAAGATTTCAGTTGGTAAAAATCAAGTCCCTGGGTTAATTTTGGGTTGCATAGTCAGTTCAAGTTTCTTCAAATTAAGTCCTTGAGTTGAAATGTGGGCTCCCAGTTTTCCATTACAAGGGCGGATCCAGAGGGGGGACTAGTCCCCCCCCAAACCCACTAAAAAAAGTCATGCTCTTATTCCACACAATCTTGTCCTATAACGCCCCTCCTTAACTAATGACATCACGCTTCCAATTAAGGGACATGATCCTCTTTAAGAATTCGCAGAATATCGGTTATTTATAGAACTGACGACAGTCACATCTGCAAGTATCCACTGTCTGCAAAATCGATAGTCGAAAGCGGGACGGAATGAAGCGAAGTATAAAAGAATATTTTGTCGCCACAAGGCCGAAGAAATGGTATGTTCCTGGTATCATTATTTTTACATCGCATACCCCAAACTTGAAGTTAATGTTAATGGGGAGCCAGTATTTCCAGTCGCATATGTTTCCCAGTTCTAATTTTATTGAGGGCTTCTGGCATTCGCTGGGTCAACTCAACTGGCCATTCGCCCGAATCTGCGAATGGCCAGTTGAGTTGCGAATGGCCAGTTGAGTTGACAGGTCGAGTTCTCATTGTGGCACACCGCAGTGCCTACGACAATCTTTAAACTTATTATACCCCCACTTTCTGAAAAAGTGGGGTATACTGGATTTCATCTGTCCGTCGGTGGGTCGGTGTGTTGGTCAGATGTCCATCGTGATCCGGGCCATAACTCCTATAATAGCAGAGGCAAATTGATGAAATTTTGTATAGGTGTGTTATGTGACATGGCTTTCCTAACAAATATCGAATTGCATTCGCCGTTGGACATATTCAATTGGAGGCCAGAATACATTTAGAAGCCACCTCAGAGCACCCGAAAATCAAAAAAAAAAAATTATTATTTTTTTTTTTTTTTGGGGGGGGGGGGGGGTTGCAAGGACCCCCGACCCCCCACACAACCCCCTCCCCCCCCTGCATATTTTAATTACACAATCCACCCATGCATTACTGGAAATCTGACCATTATTTGTGTGGTAGGTAGCATCTCAGTACCGAAAATATCATCTTACTGGACAACAGAGTTATGAATATTATTGCATATTATGGCAATCTATATTGCTTATAGGTTTGTTTTATTGCAAATGTAGTTTCTCTTAACCCATATACTGTGTATATGTGCGGTTATTTTATCAGTTTTTCCTTTTTTCAGCAAAAAATCTATGAACATGTACTTGAAATAATTAATATAATAAATATCCAGTATCCGAATTGTAAGAGTTTGTGTTTGAGTTGGTTTCCTCAAACCAGATGGCCTCAGGGCTTATTGCACATTTTGGTGATCTACATAGTATATTGCTTGTATATGTGTTTTATTGTGATTGTAGTTTCTCTTTAACTTGCGAAATAGTATTCTGTGCTGTTATTTTACCCATTATTCCCTTTTTTTAACAAAAATTCTGAACTTCTACTCAATTAAAGTCAATTCCAATATCCAAATTGTAAGAGTTTGTGTTTGAGTTTGTTTCTTCAAACCCAATGGCCCCAGGGCATTCAACTTTCATCTGGGGGTTATTTAGGACCATGACTACATTACTTAACTCATCTTTTTGATTTTTAGCTGCGACTAGCAGCTCTATAAGTGGTAATATCGGTCTCTCTGTCGGTCGGTCTGTCGGTCTGTCTGTGACCAACAAGTTTCAAAACTCAATAACTTTTGAAATACGTGATGGAATGACTTTATATTTGACATGTAAGTGTATCTTATTGATGTCTAGCCACTGTTCAATGCATGCGTTGTTCCAGATATTTTTCTTGGAGTTATGGCTGTCGGTCTGTCGCTCGGTCTGTCGGTCTGTCTGTGACCAACGAGTTTCAAAACTCAATAACTTTTGAAATACTTGATGGAATGACTTTATTAGTCCCCTACGGGAACCGTAAGGGGACTATAGGATTGCACTCCGTCCATCCGTCTGTCCGTCCGTCTGTCTGTCTGTCTGTCTGTCTGTCTGTCTGTCTGTCTGTCTGTCTGTCTGTCTGTCTGTTTTTTATGTTACCACCTCTCCCTCCAACATGCTTTAAGCTACACCTTTCATATTTAGTACATGGATAAATGGTTCTGAGGGGATGATGCACGCTCAAAATTTTTTTTTCAAAATCCAAGATGGCGGAATGGCGGCCATTTTTGTTGTGTTTTTTAAGCTTTTTTTCTCTATTTTCATGTTACCACCCCTCCCACCAACATGGTTCAAGCTACACCTTTCATATTTGGTACATGGATAAATGGTTCTGAGGGGATGATGCACGCACAAAATTTGGTGGCCATTTTTGTTGTGTTTTTTAAGCTTTTTTTCTCTATTTTCATGTTACCACCCCTCCCACCAACATGGTTCAAGCTACACCTTTCATATTTGGTACATGGATAAATGGTTCTGAGGGGATGATGCACGCTCAAAATTTTGTTTTCAAAATCCAAGATGGCGGAATGGCGGCCATTTTTGTTGTGTTTTTTTAACTTTTTTTTCTCTATTTTCTTGTTACCACCCCTCCCACCAACATGGTTCAAGCTACACCTTTCATATTTGGTACATGGATAAATGGTTCTGAGGGGATGATGCACGCTCAAAATTTTTTTTCCAAAATCCAAGATGGCGGAATGGCGGCAATTTTTGTTGTGTTTTTTAAGCTTTTTTTTCTCTATTTTGATGTTACCACCCCTCCCACCAACATGGTTCAAGCTACACCTTTCATATTTGGTACATGGATAAATGGTTCTGAGCGGATGATGCACGCTCAAAATTTTTTTTTCAAAATCCAAGATGGCGGAATGGCGGCCATTTTTGTTGTGTTTTTTAAGCTTTTTTTCTCTATTTTCATGTTACCACCCCTCCCACCAACATGGTTCAAGCTACACCTTTCATATTTGGTACATGGATAAATGGTTCTGAGGGTATGATGCACGCTCAAAATTTTTTTTTCAAAATCCAAGATGACGGAATGGCAGCCATTTTTGTTGTGTTTTTTAAGCTTTTTTTTCTCTATTTTCATGTTACCACCCCTCCCACCAACATGGTTCAAGCTAGACTTTGCATATTTGGCACATGGATAGAGGGTTAGGAGGGGATGATGCACGTTCAATATTTTTTCTTCAAAATCCAAGATGGCGGCATGGCGGCCATTTTTGTTGTGTTTTTTAAGCTTTTTTTTCTCTATTTTATGTTACCACCCCTCACTCCAACATGGTTCAAGCTACACTTTTTATATCTGGCACATGGATAGAGGGTTGTAATGGGATGTTGCACGTTCAATATTTTTTTTCCAAAATTCAAGATGGCGCCATGGCAACCATTTCTGTTATGTTTTTTAAGCTTTTTTCTCTATTTTATGTTACCACTACTCCCTCCAACATGGTTCAAGCTGCACTTTACATGGAATAAGGATGTTGTGAGGGGTTTATGCACGCTCAACATTTTTTTTAAAAAATCTAACATCTGTCTGTCTGTCCGTCTGTCTGTCTGTCTGTTTTTATCACCTCTCCCTCTAATATGCTTCAAGCTACACCTTTCATATTTGGTACATGGATAAATGGTTCTGAGGGGATGATGCACAGTCCATATTTATTTTTCAAAATCCAAGATGGCAGAATGGCGGCCATTTTTGTTGTGTTTTTTTAAGCTTTTTTCTCTATTTTATGTTACCACCCCCCCCCCCCCCCCCCCTCCAACATGGTTCAAGCTACGCTTTCATATATGGTACATGGATAAAGGGTTGTGAGGGGATTATGCACGCTCAATATTTTTTTTTAAAAATCCAAGATGCTTAAATACTCTAGTGTCTTCTGTGACAAAAACACCTTTTGTCACAAAAGCGCCATAGGGGACTAATACCACCTCGGTGGTCAAACACTTGTATTTGGCATGTAAGTGCATCTTATTGATGTCTAGCCACTGTTCAATGCATGTATGTTCCAAAAATTTTTCATGGAGTTATGGCCCTTGATGAACATAGAATTTTGTGAGATTGCACCACCCGTCGCAGCTACGGCGTCGATGTCGCGATTTTTTTTTCTTTAGGTGAAAACTTAGTTAATTTTTTATTGTAAGAAGTTTTGTTAAAGTAATTTTTAGCTCACCTACTTCAAAGAAGTGGTGAGCTTACGTGGTGACTCTTTTGGCATCTGCATCAGACATATGTGTCTAATTTTGTAAGAGTTTGTTTGGGTTATTTTCTCAAAGTCCAGGTGGCCAGGGCCTTCATGTTACATATGTACGGTTGTAGGGGCTATCACAACAGTATCCAACCCTAATACTGTGTTTTTTTCCGATTTCACTGAAAATTGTCGACTCAAACTTAGTTTCTAGTTGTAAGAATTAGCGTTTAGGTCATTTTTATTTAAATTTCAATACCATCTTTAGGTATTAACCTTACTGTATTTCACGGAATTTTTTAATTTTTCATTCAAAATGTTCATGTTTTTCTTGGACTTTGTCAATTTTAGGTTGTAAAAGTTTGTGTTAAGGGGTGTTCTATCCACGTGATTGATATTTTTGACTTGGGTTAGTGAAGTCCATTGCAAGAATATTTAACCTGTCACATCCATATCCAACCCTTATACTGTGGCTTTTTTCCAGTTTCACTTAAAATCGTCAGCCCGAACCTGGTCAATTTCAATATTTCAATTACATCTTTAGGTTTTAGCCCTACTGTATGCAAGGATTTAAATGAATTTTTTTTATATTTCACTCAAAAGTTTCTTGTTTTTCTTAGACTTAGTCAATTTAAGGTTGTAAAAGTGTTAAGGTGAGTTTTGTTTTTTTGGTCTTACCAAGTCATTGATATTGTTGACTTGCATTACTGAAAACCATTGCAGTAATATTAATTTTGTGATAATTGCAATATATCCCATTAAAAATTAAATATATCCATTATTTGAGGTGATATAAGAAATAAAATGCAGCTTCAAGGAGATTTTCTTGATATTTGAATGACTGTATCAAGCATGGTTGTAGGTGAGCGTCCAGGATGTAACATCCCTCTTGTTTGTTATTGCTGCTTGAACTTTTTGCTACCAGGTGAGAAGCATAGGCTAACTTGAACCTTTAGTCTATGATTTCAGTAGAGTTTGAAATTTCTGTTTTGTCTTTTGTGACCTCTAGATTTTGTTTTTATAGAAACAAATATCCATATTTTCGACACATGGGAAAAGGCAATATAGCAAGCTGGAGGGTAAGTAGTGTACACCTGAAGTTTTTAATTAAATTACTTTACTTGAAGTTTATTGTTGGCATAGTTTTTAATTTTTAATTTTTTTTTATTTTCATCTTCAAATTTCTTGTGAAAAAAGTTGTTTGTTTTTATTACATAAAGAATAGAATAAACCCATACAAGCATGGAAATAAAAGGAACTTAGTGATACTGAAGAAACAAAATATATTCTGACCTATGATGTTGTGCATATAAAGGGTGACTCCCAAAGTTGGGATATAACCAATTGTTAATCGAAAAAGGGACGCTTTTTTATTTATATTTTATCTGGTTGGCATTATTCTGGACTGTGAGTTGTATGAGGCATATTTTAGAACTTGAACCCTTTACCTAACGTAACAGCTAAAACTGACCAGAATTTTCATTATAACTGTTGTCTGCTTTTCATGTTAGGTAAAGGGTTAAACTGAAAATTAGTGGTGTCTGTTTTATCATATGCATTCTATGCATTCTGCCAATGAGTGTAGAAGCCAAAAAAAGTGATAGCCAGTTTCCATTCAAGCTACCACTTACCTGTAGTAAGTTTAACTGGGATAACCTGGATTCCTAACAGCTGTTTTACAAGGAAAAGAAAATTGATAACCAGAGCCAAACTTTGACACTTTTTGAGAAATAATGAAACACAACATTTAAGTTTTTCTGATAACTCATTGTAAGTTACCTGCAAGTAGCTTTTTAGCTCTCCTAATTGCTAGAGTCTGGCATATTACCGTTAACTTTTGCATTTCAGCCTTTTTTTTGAGGAGCACTCACCCAAACACAACCAAACTTGGCACAATTATCTTTGGTGGATGACCTTCTTAGTTTGTTCAATAGAAGTTGCTTAACCTGTAAGTCCCAGCCACAAACTTCCCTTTTTATATTCCTCTGAAAAAGTTGTCTCAAAGTTATTCTCCCTTGATTACTCTACCGGTAGGATGCATTTATCTTGACTGTACCGTCAGCCAACAGTAATGTAAAATCACTGCTAAGTCATCTGCAGTTGTGTACATGTATATACATTAGTTATTGGCATAAAATTAATCTGAAGACATAAGAGTAAACCTGATGAACTGGGGCATGACCCAAAAAGAACAATGTTCAGAATTTTCTCTTGTACCACCAGTCAAATGCTTTGAAATTTGGTATGCAACTTTCTTTACTGATAAAAATTCAAGTTTGTTCAAAGAAAGTTTCTCTGGCAATGTATGGGCTAATGCTGGGATGAACGAAATTTATGGCCCAAAATTTCTTATCAACCTACCTTACAATTGTTTACTACAGGCTTGCACTACAGTGGAAGACCCTAACTCGGATAAAATACTCTCTATTTTAATCTTTCCCAAGAGATTTGGGAAAGAAAAGTGGTGTAAAAACACCACAAAAAAATAAGCCAAAACTGGGTCGAGTGCCATCGGCACACACTCAGTAGGGGACGCTGTTCTCTTAGTACAATTCCACAACTACCGTTAAACAGTGCGCAAGCAGTCATCAAACCATTCTTTTTTGTCTGCGAAACGTGGATGAAGTGTCGCCATTTTGCATTACGAAACAGTGATAATTCAACTTGTCGATAATGGTTTTCCTGTGACTGGAATTATGGATCTGAAGATCGTATAATAACAGGACTGTGTTTTATATATTCTCGTTAAT
This sequence comes from Pictodentalium vernedei, assembly GCA_031216915.1. Lineage (NCBI taxonomy): Eukaryota > Metazoa > Mollusca > Scaphopoda > Dentaliida > Dentaliidae > Pictodentalium > Pictodentalium vernedei. The sequence goes on along the minus strand of CM062289.1, from coordinate 210,792,963 downwards.
ATTTTCAACCACATTCTCATTGAATTTTATTTATATATTACGTTTTCGCAAATGTTTTTTCGACATCGTGTCAACGCTGTTCGGAAATAAAATGTTTCGGTTGATAATTTTTTTTATTATTATTGGAGTTAGGTGTCAATGAGGGACTGTATTGACAGGATTTCTTCACTCTGTTGAGGGCTGATTTTCTGTTTTTTAGATCTTTAGATCCCTGTCGGCCATCTGGGTTCTGTCGTGTACCCACTGGTTATTTTTTCTGCCACCTTCTCTCGTAGTTGGGGGTGTTGTTCTACTTTATGTATCTGTTGAGTTCACCTTTTTCTTCTACTGCTCTCTCCTCTGTTATTTCCAGTTTGGTTCTTTTAGGGCAATTCCTTTTGCCCTCGCTTTTGGTGCGTTCTCGTGGCTGTTCCTCTTGCACCCGCAGGGGGGGGGGGGGGGATGCTGTCGTTTCAGGGCCTCCCGACATGACCACATCTGGTGAGTTATACCCCCTCTGTGGGGGATGTTCAGCTCCTCCCGCATCTGCAGGGGGTGGGGAACGCTGTCGTTTCGGGGCCTCCCAACACGACCACGTCTGGTGAGAGTTACATCCCCTCCATGGGGGGATGTGCAGCTCCTCCTGCACCCACGGGGGGTCGGGAATGCTGTCGTTTTGGGGCCTCCCGACATGACCACATCTGGTGAGAGTTATTCCCCATCCGTGGGGGATGTGCAGTTTTTTTTTACCGTGGTGGATACTGCGGGAGCTGTTGGATTTCTGGTGAAGAGATGCCTGGTTCTGGGACTATGCGCCCTCTCCATTCGACATCTGGGCTGTCACTAGGGTTGTGACGCCTCCTTGGAGGCCAAGCTAGGTGGCTCTCTCCCCTTTTCCCCCTTTTCCCGTTGTATCTGCTGCTACTGCTGTTCCGTTTACAACGTCATCGGTCACCGTTTTAGCCAGCCTCGGCTTATCCCTGCAGGGGTCTGCAGTGATGTCTGTAGTGTGGTTTGGGGTATCGACCTCAGCCTTCCCTGACTTCAACTCGGCGAAGTCGGAAGTGGCTGCCAACTGAACCCCCTGCTGTGTCCTCTCAGCCGTTGAGCACAGCAGTTTTATCCCTGCAGGGGTCGGCAGAGGTGTCTGGTGGTGTTGACGTGGGGTATCGGCCTCAGCCTTCCCTGACTTCAACTCGGTGAAGTTGGAAGTGGCTGCCAACCGAATCCCCATGCTGTGTCCTCTCAGCTGTTGAGCAGAGCAGTTTTATCCCTGCTGGGGTCTGCAGGGATGTCTGATAGTGTAGATGTGGGGTATTGGCCTCGGCCTTCCCTGACTTCAACTTGGCAAAATTGAAAGGGGCTGCCGGCCAAACCCTCTACTGTGGTCTCTCAGCCGTTGAGTACCTCAGTTTTCCTCATTGGCTTCGGATGTTCATGGTGGGGTCACCACGAGCTCCGTGGCGTTTCCGTCCACACTCTCTGGTCCCATGGCCAGTTTTGTGTGACCAACGCTTTTTGTGTAGCCTGGACCTTCTGTCCTGCAGAAGTCTGCGGCGACTCCCCCGAGTTTCCGCTCTGTTGATCCTCGGGGTATGTGATACCCCACTGCATATCTGCCTTCAGATCTCTTTGGCTGAAGCCCGTCGCCCCGCATTGGGTGTATTTGAGGATCGTGACTCTTCGCTGGTAAATGGGTGAGGAGTGAAGCCACTTTGTCGGTTCGTTCCCACGTCGTTCCGTTCCGACAGTCAGTGAGCTGTGGGAGGCCCTCTCCTTGCTCACTTAGGTTCTGTCCAAGAGCCTTTTCAGTTGCTTCCAGTGAGGCTACGAGTGGTTTCCGGGCACCCCCTGTGGCACCGCCTCCCCGGGATTGGAAACAGGTCGCTTTCTGATCCCCTGGTGTGCCCACACCATGGGAGGCATCGGCTGGTTTGCCCGTGATGGGCTATGTGTCTTCCGACTCATGGGATAAGTCTGATATTCCTGATGTCGAGAGCCAACAGTCTTCTGACTTGGGGGCAGCTCTTGACTTTGTGTTTGGGTTCATTCCAGGTCTCAAACCGTCAAACCAGCCGACAGTGTCAGCCCGGCTGTGATCATCGGTCGCACGCCTACAGCCTGTGGAGCAACATGCTTCTGGATGTCTTCGACCGTGCCTGTCGGTACAGGTGGTTGAAGCATTTACCGCTTTGGACTGTAAACTGAGTTCCAAGGCTATGAAGACGTCGTTCTTCATCAAGGTTGACACTTTTTGCCTCTGGTGCGTCCAACTCCTCAGCCATATGGAGACTCTGGAGTCCAGGTTGGGCTTATCGAGAGGGATGCTGGAATGTGTTCTCTCTTCGATCACGTTGTCTCTGCCTTGCTGCTTATCTGCTCCCAGATGAGTTTGACGACAAACAGGTTTTTTTTTTGTGTGTGCTGTTCAAGGCGCTCATGCATCTTCTCACACACATGCCTGTTATGCGGCTAGCTTGGAATTAGCTTGGAGGTACGCTGTGCTGGACACAAGATGTCCCCTTCTTGAGGGGCAGTGTGCTGCTCTTCGATCTGCCTCTTTCGGCGGGTCCGCGACTATTCCATGGTTCCATGGTGACGGTCTGGGATGGCTCCCTTTCTATTGATCTGCTGCTCAGCCTCACTCAGCTTAGTCAGCTTGATCGGCCTTCTGTTGGAGGCAGGCACCGTCCAAAGCCTAACAAGTAACCGTCTGCTTCCTCTGCGAAGCTAAGGGCTGATCCTCCTACCGCCCCTTCTACTCACTCACAGGGTGGGGTAGGCGTCCGCAGTAGTCACCTCGATTTCGTCCCAGGTTGAGGCACTCCGCTAAGTAGAGAGTGCCTCTTCCAATATGAGTCCCTTTTAACGTTACACATTGGGAACTTTTGACCACGGAGATAGGCGATCTTCTGTCAAAGGGGACAATCGAGGTCATCAAGAACTTTCTTTCAGTGGGATTTTGTTCCCGCATGTTCTTGGTGCCGAAGAAGGACGGCCGACTCAGATAGGTTATCTTTCTGAGTATTCTGACGCAGTCTCTCATTGCTCCTCAGTTCAGCATGGAGGCTTTCAGATCAGTTCGCCGCTCCATTCCCCAGGATGTTTTCCAGTTCAATGCCATTCCCTTTGGCCTCGGCCTGGATCCTTGGGCCTTCACCTGTCTGATGTCGCATGTGTTAGTCTTACATCGCACACAGTCCAAGGTGTCTTCTTCGGCTTGTCTAGTTGATATCCTCCAGAGGCAATCCAATGCTGCTTTTCTGGTGTCTGATGTCGTCACACTGTTGAGCCTACTCATGTCACTAGGGTTCAGAGTCAACGGAGAGAAGTCGGACCTGGTCCCTTCTCCGTCTTGTCATCTGGGATGGACTTCTTCAGCTCAGAGTCTTCCCCGACTGCTTGGTCTCTGCGTTTCGGTGACGGATCTCATTCCTGTAGGTCAACTGCATGTCTGACCTCTCCAACACTTTTTGCTCAGTCGTTGGAGGCCGAATGTCGATCCTCTGGTTCTGGTGCTTCTGTTACTGGAGTCTCTTCCTCGTCACCTTCTCCCCTGACAGATGTTCAGTGGATTATGCAGGGAGTTCCGTTGGACTTCCCTACGTCCGATCGTGTTCTGACGGTAAACGCCAGCGATCTCGGATGGGGTGTGATGTTGGATCCTCTATGTCTTTTCCTTCACGGGTCATGGGACCAGGATCTAGCAGCTCTTCCTGTCAACCAGAAGGAGCTTCTTGCTCCTCTTCTTCTGTGTTTCCGACAGTGGACCCCTGCTTTTCGAATTGTCAGGTCCTTCTGTGGTCTGACAATTCTACGGTGGTTGTTTACATTCAGAACCAGGGCGGAATGCACTATGTTCCCATGTACGATTTGGTTCAAGATCTTCTACTGCTTGCTCAGGATGTCAATGCTGGAGTTGTGGTTCGTCACATTCCCGGTCGTCTGAACGTCCTAGCCGACACCCTGTCCCGACGGGGCAGGTTCTTTTCCACCGAGTGGATGCTCCACATGGCGTTGTTCCAGTCTCTTTGCGATCTCTGGGGTCGACCCCACATCGATCTCTTTGCGACTCATTGGAACCATCAGGTGGACACTTTCGTGTCCCCATGTCCAGATGCTCTGGCTTTCGCCGTGGATGCTCTGTCCCTCCTTTGGGATAGTCTTGTCGGCTACACATTACTGCCGGTTCCGATTCTGCCTCAGGTTCTAGCCCAGATATGAACCTGCAGTTGTCGAATCCTTTCGATCACACCCCTGTCGCCTCGGTGGGTGTGGATCAATCTGCTCCGCTCTCTGTTAGTGGCGGTTCCGGCATGTCTCCCTCTACGTCGCGACTTTCTTTGCCAAAGTCGCCCAAGGAGGTTTCAGGTCGACCCGACTTCATTGTGCCTTCGCGCATGTCTTTTATCGGGTCCTGTCTCCTCTGTAGTGGTTTTTAGAGACGAGCAGTGGAGTTGCTTTTTCTTCAAGGAGGCACTCACTTCACTGGTTTAGCCTCTGTGGCTAAGTAGAAGGTTCTGTCGATGGTGTGCGATCACTCTGTTGCTTCTGTCACTCCTTCGTTCACACCGATTGCAGAGTTTCTGGTTTTTGTTTGTTTCTGGGGGTCTCCAGCACTGGTTACAAGTCCATGCTTCGGAGTCCTTTTTCATATGTGGTACTGCATCGTTTCGACACTCATCCTTGCCTCTCCAAGCTTGTTCAGCACTTTTCCTTGAAAAGGCCTTGGACTTTGCAGTTTACTCCAAGATGGTCACTTTCTTGGACGCTGCTCTGCTTAGTGGGGGGGAGGGGGGGGTGTTCGTGCCTTTATCCCAGGTGGATATGTGTTTTCTCACATGCCAGATCTCTCCTGAATCCATTTCTTGATGGATTTGTCTTGCTATTCGTGCAGCTTCCACTCGTCTAGCTACTGGTGATTGTATTACCAATCATTTTTCTGCCACGAGGTGCGTGCATTGTCTTCCTCTCGGGGCTTATACTAACTCCGTCATGTTGTCGGATGTTATGCTGGCAGCCTACTGGAGAAATGCTACCTTCTCCACTTATCTGCAACAGTTGCAGGAGCAGACAGAGGACCTTTGGTCTACGGGCCCTCTTTCTTCTGCTCAGGCTGTTGTCTATCCCAGCCATTCAGCTTCTTACAGGGTCAGTTCCAGCTCCGTGCTGTTACTGCCCTTTCTGTCTGTGCGTCGCACATCACCATATGCCTCATCTTTCATTGTCTTTTACTAATGTATGTGATGCTATGGTTTGATAGGACTAGGGATCTCTTCCTCTGTCCACGGTTCCAGTGCAATTGAGTTATGTGTGGGTTGGTTATGTGATTCCCTCCATCCTATTGTCTATTCAGCCTGTAGTAAACAATTGTAAGGTAGGTGGATAAGAAATATAAATTTTATAGTAAATTTCCTTTCTTATTATACCTACCGCAATTGTTTACATGGAGGCCCTCCCGTCTTCTTATTCGGGTAAGAATCCTTCCTCCCTGCTGATCACATAACTCCCTATGTTGGCAGACTCAAAAGTATGGTTTGATGACTGCTTGCGCTCTGATTAAAGGAAGTAGTGGAATTGTACTAAGAGAAGAGCATCCCCCTACTGGGTGTGCGACGATGGCACTCGACCAGTTTTGGCTTATTTTTTCGTGGTGTTTTTACACCACTTTTCTTTCCCAAATCACTTGGGAAAGATTAAAATAGAGAGTATTTTATCCGAGTTAGGGTATTCCACTGTAGTGCAAGCCTGTAGTAAACAATTGCGGTAGGTATAATAAGAAAGGAAATTTACTATAAAATTTATATTTCCATTTTCAGAACAAGTCCAATTTGAACCAAATTTGGTATGCAGTATATTTAAAGACATGCAATTGATCTGTGCCACAAAAATATTTGTCAGGTCCCTGTGGGAATACAGGAGGTAGAAAAAAAAAATTGATGCTTATATTTGGTTAACTACACAAGATGATTGAAGCTTCCCTGGGAGCTGTAGAGGCAGGTGGGCTGAAAATGGTGCTGTAATTTTGTACAGGGGCTCACTTTGCCTCCCTCCCCCATTTAATACTGTTTGTAATGGGAAAAACACTGAACAATCTTCTCATGAACAACTAATTGTAATGATTGGATATTCTGTTTACATCCTCTTTTCACTCTTTACCCGCTGAGTATTTTTTAAAATGTAGTTTTTCAAATCTCGTCATGGCTGCTGTTGATCAGCCATGACTAGATTTGATGAAAACTTCATGAAATTATAACTCAAGAAATCACTGGTCAAAATTCGATTCAATTTGCAGGGGAGAATTGGGTTAAATGGGCTCAAATATTACTTATTTTAGTGGCAAGTTATTTTCTGTCCTTGGCAGGAATATCCGACAGCAGAATGCAAGGAGTTAATGATGTAGATTCATGTTTGTTAAAAAAAAGGCAATATCTCAGCATGTCCTGGACAGACAAAATTTATGGCCTGGACCCAATATTTTGGTTTTTAGAACCTGTAAGCTGATTTGAACTGAAATTTGTATGCATTATTAATGGGAGACATATACATTTTTAGCTCACCAACTTTAGTTGTGTGAGCTTATGGCATGGCTCGATTGGTCAGCGTCGGCGTCAGTGTACGTGTCCAATAATGTTAAAGCTTCTGTTTAGGTCACTTACTCGCCCTATTTCCATATCATGGCTTTTCTAATGCTGCTATATGATGATTATTATCATTTTACCATGATTTAACCCCTCATACCCTACATTTTAGACATTTTTCTTGACATTTTTAGTTGCGTTTAGTTTTCTGTTTAGGTCAGAATTTCATGTTTAACTAAGTATTTAGTGGTGCTGCTGCGGTTAAGACTTTTTTCTGACTGGTTAACCAGCGTGTTTGACCGTGGTTAACCGTGGTTAACCGCATTTAAGGTACCTATATTTGTAGTGTGTTCTTGCTTCAACTGTAACTATTATATCGGGCCGGCCAATGTTATTTACAATGACCATAAATAATAATAAAGAAGTATTCTATTTAGTCATTGTTGTTCAATCGCCCATGTGTTTACATCAGTGCGTGTACCGGAAATCAACAGGTTTGTGGGGCCAATATGGATGAAACCATAAAAAATACAAAATCTTCAAAATAACAACGAAAAAATAAATAATAACACATTAAATGTTTGCCAGCAATACCTGGAGAGACGTATTTATTTATTCCATGAACTCCAATTCACTGATGTGTAATGTCCGGTTATAAATTACGCACACGTGCACCAGGTAAAGTTAGTTTCAATTGCACCAACAATGTTTAAATGGGACAACAATTTGCGCTGTAACCTGCGCATTTGTTGTATTTTTATTGGTTTTTCCGGAACATTCTCGCGTTCTGGAAAAACCAACTTAATCACAACAACTGCGCAGGTTACGGCGCAAATGGTGCTCTGATTCTGAAACTATGAACTTTCAGTCACAAACGAGCATTAGATTTTCTTGACAGGGATGAAGAAAGACATTGGGGTGATAAACAAACAACGAAAAACAAATAAATGCGAGTATTTTTTAAATCTTTAGTAATAATTTTCCTTTATTCTTTTATCTTATTCACCACGTGGTAACTCGTCAAAACTTACCTATTTCTGTTGCATCCCAAACTGCCCCAAATTGGCAAAACGTGACTTGCAACTAATTCTTTTTGACTGCATATATTTAAAAATGGGGGGTGCGACTTATACATGGGCTTTCGGCAAAAGGGAGGAATTCCAGGTGTGAGTTTGGGGTGCGACTTATACACGGGGGCGACTTATACACGGACATATACGGTGAGTATAGTGAATGTAAGGTTAACCGGTTAAAACATTTTCTTGACTGGTCAAAGTTTTAACCACAGGTTAACCGGTTATCCGGATAACCGCGGCAGCATTAGTGTTTAGGTCAGCTGCTGTGCTCCTTCTCTTCCCATGGCACTTATATTCATCATACATGTTCCTCAGTATCATTGTTCCATGATTAACCCCTCATACCCTGCATTTTAAACATTTTTCTTAACATTTTTAGTTGCATTTAGTTTTCTGTTTAGCTCGGAATTTCATGTTTAACTTAGTGTTTAGGTCAGCTGCTGTGCTCCTTCTCTTCCCAAGGCACTTAATATATTCATCATACATGTTCCTCATTATCATTGTTCCATGATTAACCCCTCATACCCTGCATTTTAAAAAATTTTCTTGACATTTTTAGTTGCGTTTAGTTTTCTGTTTAGCTCAGAATTTCATGTTTAACTAAGTGTTTAGGTCAGCTGCTGTGCTTCTTCTCTTCCCATGGCACTTATATTCATCATACATGTTCCTCAGTATCATTGTTCCATGATTAACCCCTCATACCCTGCACTTTAAACATTTTTCTTGACATTTTTAGTTGCGTTTAGTTTTCTATTTAGCTTGGAATTTCGTGTTTAACTTAGTGTTTAGGTCAGCTGCAATGCTCCTTCTCTTCCCATGGCACTTATATTCATCATACATGTTCCTCAGTATCATTGTTCCATGACTAACCCCTCATACCCTGCATTTTAAACATTTTTCTTGACATTTTTATTTGCATTTAGTTTTCTGTTTAGCTCAGAATTTCATGTTTAACTTAGTGTTTATGTCAGTTTCTGTGTTTTACTTTTTAGAGGTTGTGTTTAGGTAAGCTTTGTCACATGTTATGAGCCTGTTTGATACAGTTCTTGTGTTTGCCAAAGCTACTATCAAAGAGGAATGTTGGTGAGCTGTAGGGCTTTGGCGTCCTTCTTGTTCACCTGTAGCTCACTCCCAATGGGGGCCTCAGACTTTCTTCAAGGGGAACCATATGGGGACTCTCATTTAACACTTTTTGGTAATGAGAAAAAACACGGGACAATTTCTTATCAACCTATCTTACAATTGTTTACAACAGGCTTGCACTACAGTAGAAGTCCCTAACTCGGAAAAATACTCTCTATTTTCTTCTTTCCCAAGCGATTTGGGAAAGAAAAGTGGAGCAAAAGCACCCCAAAAAAAAATAAGCCAAAACTGGGTCGAGTGCGACCAGCGTACACCCAGTAGGGGACACTCTTCGACTTGTACTAATCCACAGCTTCTGGAACCAGTGAGCAGACATATAACCAACGTGTCTTTCTATTTTTTTCCACCATCTTAAAAGGATGTGGATCGTCTCGCTCTTCAACAGTGATATCTTTTGACTCGATGTTAATGATGTTTCCTGTTCTGATATGTGGATTCATAGCTGTTTCTTCACTATCCAGACATACAGGGCTGTGTTTTTATATATTCCCAATTATTCACTGTATTTTTTGTGATACATCTCTATACCGATTTCGTGCACAATTTTCGCGTACTGTGCCATTTCGGTCTTTTGTTCATTAATGCTAACCCTTTGGGTTCTGCTTTTAACTGAGTTCAGTGTCAGCTGGGAGCGGTGTGGCAGCTTTTCTCCCCACCTTACTCTGGTAGCTGGGGGTGTCCTGATTTATTTTTTCTTTGGGTTCACCTTCCCATCTACATTGCTCTCGCCAGATATGCCTAGCACGATACCTGGCGGGCCATTTTTAGCTCAACTTTGACGAAGTCAAATTTGAGCTATTGTCATGGCCCGTCGTCCGTCCATCCGTCCGTCTGTCCGTCTGGCCGTCTGTCCGTCTGTCCGTACGTCAACAATTGGCTATGGCTCGGGCTAGAGGTCGTATTTATGAACCGATCTTTACGAAACTTCTTGTGTACCTTTGTTATGACCCTGGGACGGGAACGAGTGTTTTTAGGTGTGGTCCGAAATTCAAGATGGCTGCCAGTGGCCATTTTGTACCGATGATGCAAAAATCAGTTTTTTGTACAGAACTTCTGTATGAAAGTTCTGATTTGAATAAAGTTTTGTATAAATGTTTAGTACCATGGGATACATCACATATAATACGGGTTTTTTTCTCGTGCGTAAATTATGCAAATTAGACTGACTTTGATTTATTTAGTGTTACTTTCAAAGCTGTAAGTGCCAAGCTGCTATGGCTCGGGCTAGAGGCCGTATTTATGAACCGATCTTTACGAAACTTCTTGGGTACCTTTGTTATGACCGTGGGACGAGAACGAGTGTTTTTGGGTGCGGTTTGAAATTCAAGATGGCTGCCAGCCGCCATTTTGTACCGACGATGCAGAAATCTGTTTTTTGTACAAAACTTCCATATGAAAGCTCTGATTTGAATAATTTTTTGTATGAATGTTTAGTACCATGGGATACATCACATATAATACGGGGTTTTTTCTCGTACGTAAATTGTGCAAATTAGACTAATTTTGATGTTTTTTGGGGTTACTTTCAGCACTGTAAGTGCAAATGCCAATACGGCTCGGGCTAGAGGCCGTATTTATGAACCGATCTTCACGAAACTTCTTGGGTACCTTTGGTATCACCGTGGGACGAGAACGAGTGTTTTGGGGTCCGGTCCGAAATTCAAGATGGCCGATGGCAGCCATTTTGTACAAAATTAGGTGCAATCAGATTTTTGCACAGAACTTCCATATGAAAGCCCTGATTTGAATAATTTTTTTGTGTGAATGTTTAGTACCATGGGATGCATCACATATAATACGGGTTTTTTTCTCGTGCAGAAATTATGCAAATTAGATGAACTTTGATTTTTTCAGTGCGACTTACACACAGTAAGTACACACATGTCAATACGGCTCAGACTAGAGTCTGTATTTATGAACTGATCTTCACGAAATGTCTTGGGTACCTTTGTTATCACCTTGGGACGAGAACGAGTGTTTCTGGGTGCGGTCTAAAATTCAAGATGGCTGCCAGTGGCCATTTTGTACCGAAATTAGGTCTAATCATTTTTTTGTACACACCTTCTATACAGCTCAGACTAGAGGCCATATTTATGAACCAATCTTTACGAAACTTCTTGGGTACCTTTGTTATCACCGTGGGATGAGAGCGAGTGTTTTTGGGTGTGGTCCGAAATTCAAGATGGCCACCAGCAGCCATTTTGTACCAAAATTAGTGCAAGCAGTCTTTTGTATAGAACTTCTGTATGAAAGTTCTGATTTGAATAAATTTTTGTATGAATGTTTAGTAACATGGAATACATCACATATTGTAAGGGGTTTTTTTTCGTGCAGAAATTATGCAAATTAGATGAACTTTGATTTATTCAGTGCTACTTACACAATGTAAGCACACATGTCAATACGGCTCAGGGTAGAGGCTGTATTTATGAACCGATCTTCACAAAACTTCTTGGGTACCTTTGTTATCTCCTTGGGATGAGAATGAGTGTTTCTGGGTACGGTCCAAAATTCAAGATGGCTGCCAGTGGCCATTTTGTACCGAAATTAGGTCCAATCAGTTTTTTGTCACAAGTTCTATACAGCTCGTATTTATGAACTGATCTTCACAAAACTTCTTGAGTACTTTTGTTTTTACCTTGGGACAGGAATGAGTGTGTTTTGGGGTGCCTTTGTTATCACTGTGCTATGAGAACAAATATTTTGGGGTTCAGTCAGACCCACTCTGGGACTCAAAGATTTTTTCTAGTTCAGCATCTGACTGTCACCCACCTTTACAATACTTTACCTATACATTTGTTACAGGCAACGGTCAGTATTTATGTACAGACCGTTACAATACTTTATATGTACCTTTGTTATCAGGTCATTACCTAGATGTTTGTCATTGCTGTGTCACATACTATACATGTACATGTCTTTGTCTTGACAAGTTGAGCTACAGTGTCATTGACACTTTCATTGTTGTCTTAGCATGTTGAAGTTTCCCATTATTCATGCTCCACTTTATTTGGGTGTTCTGTTGAAAGACCCTGTGGGCTGGGTGGTCTTCCAGCTTTTGGGCTTCCGTCTATTGTGTAGTTTTGGCATGGGACGTTATCCTCCCGCACCTGCGGGAAGGGGAACACAGTTGTTTGGGGCCCCCTGATTAGACTACACCTCCCCCCCCCCCCCCCCCTGGGGATTTTCCTGTTTTTTTCATGGCGTGGATACTAAGGTAGTTGCTGACTTTCTGGCGAAGAGATGCCTTGTTCCGGGACTACTGTCCCTCTGCAGTCGACATCTGAGGCTATCACTAGGGTTGTGACTCCTCTTTTGGAGCCAAGCTCGGCTGCTCTCCCTGCTTTTCTGCCTTTGTCAACAGCTACTGATGTATCCGCTCCTGCTGCTACTGTCGTGATGTCATCGGTCTCTGTTTCAGCCAGCCTTGGATTTCTGCTTCTTGGACGTGGGATTTCGGCCTCAACCTTCCCTGGCTTCAACTCGGCGAAGTCAAAAGTGGTTGCCGGCTGATCCTTCTGCTGTGGTCTCATCGAACCCAGCAGGTTTTGATTTGGATGCAGATGTCCATGGTGGGGGTCACTATGGTCTCTGTTGCGCTTCTGTTCATGCACTCTGGTCCTTTGGCCAGTTTTGCAAGACTGGCGCATTTTGTGCAGCCTGGACCTTCTGTCCCTCAGAGGTCTGTGGCGACTGTCCTGAGTTCCCGCCATTCAGATCCACGGGGTATTTCATACCCCTATGAGCATCTGTATTCAGTTGTTTTGGCTGCCACCCGTCGTCCTGCTTCGGGCGTTCTAGAGGATCATGACCCTTCGCTGCTTTAGAGGGTCAGATGCAAAGCCACTTTGCCGGACCATTCCCACTTCGAACTGGCAGATATGGGTTGTGACCTTAGGGAGGACCCTCCTTGCTCACACAGGTTCTTTCCAAGAGCCTTCCTGTTGCCTCTAGCGAGACTTCTATTGGCTTCCAGGTGCCCTCCACTGCGCCGTCTCCCAGGATTGGAAGCAGGGCACTGCTTTCTGATCCCCCCTGGTGTTCCTATACCATGGGAGGCATCAGCTGGTATGCCTGACATGGGCTATGTGTCATCCAAATTAGGCGATGGGTCAGACACACCTGACATTGAGAGCCATCAGTCGTCGTGACTTGGGGGTGGCTCTTGATTTTGTGTTTGATTCCTTCAAACCATCCGACCAGCCGGAGGTTTCAGCCAGGCTGCGATCATCGGTCACGTGCCTATGGCTTGTGGAGCACCCTGCTTCTGGGCGCCTTCGACCGTACCAGTCGGTAGAAGTGGTCGAAGCTTTTGCAGCATTGGACTAAAAGCTGAGTTCCAAGGCTATGAAGACTTTGTTCTTCACTAGGCGGATACCTTTTTCCCCTCTGTGCGTTAACGTTCCTACGATTCCGCCAATCTGTCGGTCTGCAAGACCTTGACGGTCTTGGATTTGGAGTCCATGTTGGGCTTATCCAGAGAGATGCTTGGCATGCTTTCTCTCTCGGATCACGTTGTCTCTACCTTGGCTGCTTATCTGTCTCCAGATAAGTTCGACATACAGGCTCCTTTGCATTTGATCTCTAAGACGCTCATGCATCTTACTCACACGCTTGCCTGTAACACGGCTAATTTGGATTTAGTTCCCCGGGACGCTGTGTTGGACACAAGCCATTCCCTTCCTGAAGGACAGGGCGCTGCTCTTCGATCTGTTTCTTTGGTGGGTCTGCGATTATACAATGATTCCATGGCGACGGTCCGGGATGACATCCTGCATCATTCCAAAGATCAGCTGCTGCTTTGCCAGCTTGATCCACCTTCTGTTGGAGGCCGGGGCCTTTCCATGCCTAACAAATGCCCTTCTGCTTCCTCTGTGAAGCGTAGGGCTGATCCTCCTGCCACCGCTTCTTCCTCTTACTCACGTGGTAAGGGTAAGCATTGGCTGTCCAGAGGGAGGTGTCGGGATCCTTCATCTAGCAGAGGAGGTTGTTTCTTCTCTCACGGTCCTCGTCATGGCTTGAAATGAAGGTCCTCACCTCGATTCGCCCCAGGTTTGAGGAGGGGCATCCGAGTTTGCAGACCGTTGAGCCACGATCACATCTGATCCTTAGGTGTTAGATGTTCGGCCCAGTCTGCAGATATCTTTTCTGAGGCACCCCACTCTGTTGAGTGTGCCTCTTCCAACCCAATTTCCTTTGGACGTTTCAAGTCGGGAACTTTTGATCAGGGAGATAGACACTCTCCTGTCAAATGGGGCAATTGAAAAGAACATTCATTCAGCGGGATTTTATTCCACCCAGTTCTTGGTGCCGAAGAAGGACGGCCAACTCCGATCGGTTATCGATCTGAGTATCCTGAAGCAGTCTCCCATTGCTCCCAAGTTCAGCATGGAAACTTTCAGGTCGTTTCGCCACTTCATTCATCAGGGAGATTTTGCTTCCAACATCGACCTGCAAGACACTTTCTCGTTCCAATTCATCGGACATCGCGAAAGTATCTCAGGTTTGCTTTTCTGGGGCGAATTTACCAATTCAAGACCATACCTTTTGGCCTCAACCTGGCTCCTTGGGCCATAATCCGACTGATGCCGCATGTGATAGCCTTCCATCACACTCAGTCCAGGGTGATTACTTTGGGGTATCTGGACGATATCCTCCAGAGGCATTCCAATGCTGCTCTTCTGGACACACTTGAGCCTGCTCATGTCACTGGGGTTCAGAGTCAACGAGGAGAAGTCGGACCTGGTCCCTTCTCGGTCGTTTTGTCTTCTGGGGATGGACTTCCATACTCATCTGAATACGGTGGCAGTTCCCCAAGCGAGGACTGTGATTCTCTCGGCTTTCGCCCTGACACTGACCCAGTCCACGTCCGCGACAGCTCGGAGAATTCTCCGACTGCTTGGTCTCTGCGGTTCAGTGACGGATCTCATTCCTCTAGGTCGGCTGCATGTCAGACCTCTCCAACACTTTCTCAGTTACTGGAGGCCAAATGTCGATCCTCTGGATCTGGTGCTTCAGTTACCAGCATCTCTTCATGGTCACCTTCTTCCCTGGATGGATGTTCAGTGGATTATGCAGGGAGTTCCATTGGACTTGCCAGTGTCCGATCGTGTTCTGATGGATGATGCCAGCGATCTCGGATATTGCACGACGTTGGATCCTTTAGTCTTTCCCTTCACGGTGTATGGGACCAGGATCATGCAGCTCTTAACATCAACCAGAAGGAGCTTCTTGCTCTTCTGCTGCTTTTCCGGCAGTCACAGGATCCCCCACCGTTCGCATCGTCAGGTCCTTCTGTTGTCAGACAATTCAACAGTGGTTGTTTACATTTGGAACCAGGGCGGCACGCACTCGGTTCCCATGTACGAATTTGCTCTGGATCTTTTATTGCTCGCTCAGGATGTCAACGCCGGGGTGGTGGTTCGTCACATTCCCGGTCATCTGAATGTCCCAGCCGACTACCTGTCTGGACAGGGCAGGTTCATTTCCACCGAGTGGATGCCTCACAGGGCAGTGTTCCAGTCGCTTTGCGATCTCTGGGTTCATCCCCACATCAATTGTTTTACTACCCGTTGAAACCCTCAGGTGTACACTTTCGTGTCCCTGTGTCTAGATCCTCTGGCTTTCGCCGTGGATGCTCTGTCACTCGATTGGAACTGTCTAGTCGGCTAAGCCTTCCCACCAAGATACGAACCTGCACTTGTCAAATCCTTTTGATCGCTCCCCTGTCGCCTCAGCGGGTGTGGATCCATACAGTTCCACTCTGTTGGCGGCAGTTCTGGCACGTCTCCCTCTATGTCACGACCTTCTTTGCAAGGTCACCCGAGGAGTTATGTCGACCTGACTTTATTGTGCCTTCACGCATATCTTTTGTCAGGTCCTGTCTCCTCCGTAGAGGTTGTTAAAGACAAGCAGTGAAGTGCATTTCTTCTTCAAGGCGGCACTCCACTAGTTTAGCCTATGCGGCTAAGTGGAAGGTCTTCTGTCGATGGTATGCTGATCACTCTGTTGATTATGCCAATCCTTCAATAACACAGATTGCGAAGTTTCTGGTATATCTGTTTCAATCTTGTGGTCTCCAGCCTATTCCCATCTAAGGTTACAGGTCCATGCTTTCGGAGACCTCTTTATATGTGGGAAAGTGTCTTATCGGCACTACTCCGTCCCTCTCTAAGCTTATTCGGCACTTTTCTTTGAAAAGGCCAAGGATTTTGCAGCTTACCCCATGATGGTATCTTTCTTGGGAGGGGAGGGGCATTCAAACCTTTATCCCAGGTGGATACGCGTTTTCTCACATACAAGACGGCTTTTTCTGATGGCTTGGCATCAGCTAGAAGGGTTAGTGAGCTTCACGCCCTCTCTGTTGATCTGTCCTTTTTCCGCCAACAGTGTTACTTTACCACTGATTGCTCCTTTCTGGCCAAGAATCAGATGCCAGAAACTACTCAACCTTCAATCTGTATCAGGGCTCTTCCTTCTGCTGAGGGTAATCACCCTTTGCTCTGTCCGGTTCATGCAATTTGCATTTACCTCAACCGGACACAGTTCATTAGGAAAGACACGGAAAGATATTTTTCTGCTTCTTATCCCTGGTCGACAGAAGATCTCTCCTCAATCCATTCCTAGATGGATTTGTCTTGCTATTCGCACGTCATATGCTTGTCGAGCGACTGATAATTGTATTACCAATCGTTTTTCTGCCCATGAGGTGCGTGCATTGTCTACCTCCTGGGCTTATGCTAACTCCGTCAGTTGTTGGATGTCATGCCGGCAGCCTACTGGAGAAATGCTTCTACTTTCTCCACCTATCTGTATCAGTTGCAGGAGCAGTCTGAGGACCTTTTTTCTTCAGGCCCTCTTTTCTTCTGCTCTGGCTGTCATCAACCCTAGCCATTAGGGTTCTTGCAAGGTCAGTTCCAGCCCTGTTCTTGGTACTGTCCTTTCTGTCTGTGTGTCACATGGGCCATATGTCACATCTCCCATTTTCATTTACTAATGGTGGTGATGCTATGGTTTTATAGGCCTAGGGAACTCTTCTTCTGTCCACAGTCTTCTCCATCTTCTTTTTCGGGTAAGAATCCTTCCTCCCGCTAATCACATACCTCCAATGTTGGCGGATTCAATCGAAAAACTCATTCGTTATACATCTGCACACTGGTTCCGGAAGCCGTGGATTAGTACAAGGAGAAGAGCATCCCCTACTGGGTGTGCAACGGTCGCACTCGACCCAGTTTTGGCTTATTTTTTCTTTGTGCTTTTGCACCACTTTTCTTTCCCAAATCGCTTGGGAAAGAAGAAAATAGAGAGTATTTTTCTGTGTTAGGGTCTTCCACTGTGGTGCAAGCCTATTGTAAATGATTGCGGTAGGTATAATAAGAAAGGAAATTCACTATAAAATTGAAATTTTTCATGAACTTTGGTTGCATCAGTTGATATTTGGAATATATGTTTGGTATGATGAGAGGAAGAACCATAAATATTTTGGGGTCATTTCATTAAAGGTCAAGGTTACAGTTACCTTCAGCTTGAAAATTAGTTGGTTTCCACTCAGAAATTCCACTAGGCCGATTGAAACCAAACTCACAGCTTTGAACCAGCATCATATCTTCAAGATCAAGGTCACATACAACAAAACTTTCATATTGTTATACATCATGTGTCTGGTATGTATAATTGTCCCCCGACAAAACATTTTGTCGAGGACTATTGTAATCTGCTCCGTCTGTCCATCTGTGCGTGCATGCATCCGTCCATTCATGTGTCCATCCAGAGTGATAACTAAAGTTTGGGTCATTGAATCAAAACCAAATATGGTATATATGTCCCTTACCCCCATGATTAGGTGAATTCCAAATATTGGTTGGATACAGTAATTTTTGTTGGGGTTATGCTCCTTATACGATGCTTTTCCACCCAATTTTGCAACTTTGAAAATTTGTCGTCTGGATGATAACTTCAGTTTGATTTATTGAATCAACATCAATTTTTTTTACATAGGTTTGTCTCAAGAATATGCAGGTCAGGTTCGAATTTGGATTCAGTCTGCCCAATTTTGGCTGAGTTATGACCCTTTTTCCATTTTTTAGTCAAGTTGTGACGAAGTCAAACTCGACTTATAGTTTGATGAATGGTGGGTGGGTGGGCGGGCGGCGGGCGGGCGGGCTTTCATAAACAATTGGTTCAACCCACGTTCATGAAACTTCATAGGTAGGTTGGTATCAGTGAGAGGAAGAAACTTATTAATTTTGGACTTGCTTGGTCAAAGGTCAAGGTCACAGTGACCTTGAACATAGTAAATTGTAAACAATTGGTTTCCGGATGATAACTTGACTACAGTTTAACCCACATTCATGAAATTTCATGTTGGCCTTTGTGAGAGGAAGAACCCTATTTATTTTGGACTCGCTAGGCCAAAGGTCAAGGTCACAGTGACCCTGAACATAATAAATCAAAACAATTGGTTTCCGGATGATACTTGATAATGGTTCGGCCCACGTTCATGAAACTTCATAGGTAGGTTGGCGTCAGTGAGAGGAAGAACCCTGTTTATTTTGGACTCACCAGGTCAATGGTGAAGGTCACAGTTACATTGAATATACTAACTCATGAACAATTGGTTTCCGGATGATAACTTGACTATGGTTGAACCCACATTCATGAAACTTCATATGTAGGTTGGCCTTTGTGAGAGGAAGAACCCTATTTATTTTGGACTCGCTAGGTCAAAGGTCAAGGTCACAGTGACCCTTAACATAATAAATGAAAACAATTGGTTTCCGGATGATCACTTGATAATGGTTCTGCCAACGTTCATGAAACTTCATAGGTAGGTTGGTATCGGTGAGAGGAAGAACCCTATTAATTTTAGACTTGCTTGGTCAAAGGACAAGGTCACAGTGACCTTGAAAATAGTAAATTGTAAACAATTGGTTTCCGGATGATAACTTGACTACGGTTCAACCCACATTCATGAAACTTCATATGTATGTTGGCCTTTGTGAGAGAAAAAACTCTATTTATTTTGGACTCGCTAGGTCAAAGGTCAAGGTCACAGTGGCCTTCAACACAGTAAATCTGTAAACAATTGGTTTCCAGACGTTAACTTGATAATGGTTCGACCCACGTTCATGAAACTTTGTAGGTAGGTTGGCACTGGTGAAAGGAAGAACCCTATTTATTTTAGACTCGATAGGTCAAAGGCCAAGGTCACAGTGACCTCGAACATAGTAAACCGTAAACAATTGTTTCCGGATGATAACTTGACGATGGTTCAACCCACATTCATGAAACTTCATATGCAGGTTGGCCTTCTTTAGAGGAAGAACCCTATTTATTTTGGACTCACTAGGTCAAAGTTCAAGGTCATAGTGACCCTGAACATACTAAATCAGAACAGTTGGCTTTCGGATGATAACTTCATAATGGTTCGACCCACTTTCATGAAACGTCATAGGTAGGTTGGCATCAGTGAGAGGAAGAACCCTATTTATATTGGACTCGCTAGGTGAAAGGTCAAGGTCACAGTGACCTTCAACATAGTAAATCCATAAACTTTTGGTTTCCGGATGATAACTTGATAATAGTTTGACCCACATTCATGAAACTTCATAGGTAGGTTGGCCTACGTGAGTGGAAGACCCCTATTTATTTTGGACTCGCTAGGTCAAAGGTCATGGTCACTTTGACCCAGAACATAATAAATCAAAATAATTGGTTTCCGGATGATAACTTGATAATGGTTAGGCCCACGTTCATGAAACTTTATAGGTAGGTTGGCATCAGTGAGGGGAAGAACCCTATTTATATTGGACTCGATAGGTGAAAGGTCAAGGTCGCAGTGGCCTTCTACATAGTAAATCCGTAAACAGTTGGTTTTCGAACAATAACTTGATAATGGTTTGACCCACATTCATGAAACTTCATAGGTAGGTTGGCCTAGGTGAGTGGAAAACACCTATTTATGTTGAACTCGCTAGGTCAAATGTCAAGGTCACAGTGACCTTGAACATAATAAATTGTAAACAATTGGTTTCCAGATGATAATTTGACAGTGATTCCACCCACGTTCATGAAACTCAAGGTCACAGTGACCCTTCACATAGTAAATTGTAATGAACTGGTTTCCGGTCGATAAGTTGATAAAACCCACTTTTGTGCTGTCACAACTCAACTTTGGATCGGTGATCCTATCGGCATTTTTTTTACTTTTAAAATTGGATGTCTGCCTGATAACTTTTGTTTGAGTTATTTAATGAACACCAAATTTTGTACATATGTTTGTCTCTTGAATATACGCAGGTCAGTGTCAAATTTGGGTTCAGTCTGACCAATCTTGGCTGAGTTACGGTCCTTTTTCCATTTTTCGACTTTGAAAATTTGTTGTTTTAGTCTTCAATATGTCTAATGTAAGAACTTGGTATCGGTGGACATAGTTTAAATTTTGTTTGGCATTATAGCAGAAGATAGATTCTGAACCATGAATTTTCATTTCAACATAGATTGATGAGTAGTGGCAGCAATTTTAATATTATCTCATAAGAGCTTGGTAATAATTAATGAGATTTCAAGGTAACCATTTCACTTATGTTCCTTCTTTTCATATTTTTATCCTGTATGTATCTGTCCTGAAAGCAGTGGCCCTTGCAGAGCTATATAGGTCGAGAGGCCTCATGTTCGATTTACTGACATTTTTTACGTTTTTACGTAACGTGAAGTTTAGCCTATTTTGAATTTTTTAGCTCACCTGAATGAAATTCAGGGTGAGCTATTGTTTGCACATTCTCCTCCAACAACTCTAAACCAATTTAAATTAAATTTGAGATAATTGCGTGTTATGACATCGTATTTTGTTTTTGTTCAAATCAACTTGCCAACTGTACAGGGAGGGGATGGGGGAAAATGCTCCAAAATTTTATTTAAAAATCTTCTCATACACTAGTGGGTACATTGACCTGATATTTGGTACAGAGCTTCCTTTTGAGGTGTAGAATCAAATTTGTTCAAAGTTTGTGGAGCAAAATTTGCCTTTGTAATAGGAGAGGCAAAATTTAAATTTTTCTGAATCGATGATTATATTTGAACCAAATTTGGTATGTGGAATTATTGAGTCACAAGTACTTGATTCATGCAAAAACAAAATTTCCCCTGTCCCCGCGGGAACCCCTGAAGCAAAAAATAGAAATATTTTCAAATGCCCATATATTTCATAAACCACACGGAAGAGAGAACTGTTATTTGGTGTGAAGCATCCTTAGGACCAGTAGAATGGAATAATCTTCATGGAATAATCTTCAAAAATGTGCTTCTTGAGAGACAATCAGAATCTTTTGATATTTGGTATACAGCATCCTCAGAGGGTTAAGATTCAATTTGTTCAAATAAAGTCCCTGGGTTGATATTTGCGTTCCTTTTTTGGGGGGGAGGGGAGGGGCGGGGGGGGGGGGGGCATATTTTAACATAGTGCTAAAATAGTAATATTCTCAAAATCAAATCTTCTCCAGAACCACTAGTCAGAATCTTTTGAGCCCTAATTTAACTTGGTGCAAAAGAGGAATATTCTTTGAAATCTTGAGGACAACCATTCAGAATATTTTAATACTTGGTATTCCACACCCTAGCAGGACTCAGATTTAAGTTTGTTCAAATTAAGTCCCTGGATTTATATTTGGGCTCCCTATGGGGGACCCAAATTTTTACTTAGTGTATTATGACGAATAATCTTTAAAAAAACATTCTGAATCTGTTGATATTTGGTATACAGCATCCTGGGGGTGGAAGGGAAGTGGTCAAATTCAAGTTTGTTCAAGTTAAATTAAGGTTGATATTAGGACTTTCTAGTTTTACATTACTGGCAGTCTGGGGGATTATTTATGTGGTAACATCCCAGTACTAGAAAAAAAGCATCTGGCATGGACAGCAGTGTAATAAATAATTAAATTACTTCATTCCTCTATAGTGTTAACTAGCCATAGATGCTAATTAAATCCTTCTTTAAACAACTTTGGTTAGGTGAGTGCTAAATAGGCTAATTTGGTGACAAACTAAGCTCTATAGTTAAAAAGGATACAGCTTTGAAACATCACACATCATATTCCACTTATTTGAATTGTGTTAAGCATTCTCCACTTATAAAAATTTCTATCGACCATACGAGCAAAGCAAATTTATCAACTTTTTCTAATATTTTTTATTTTTGACATCAGTTTTAGGATCCAGCTTTCGAAAGTTTGGGAATATCATCCCCAACGGTAACCATATTTAAAAGTGTTACCAGTTCAAATTCCCAACCCTTATGGCCAAACACTGAGGTGATGTCATAGGGGGTCATGGGGTCAAAATTAAAATGTGTCAGGTTGATTTTCAAGTTTTAGTATGTTCTAGAGCTAAAAAAAAATTACAAGATAGCTGCTTTTAGTTCACCTGACTGCAAGTCAGCATGAGCTATTTCCATCACTTGGCATTCGTCGTCGGTTGTCCATTACCTTTTGGAAACTTGTCTTTTTCTTCACAACCATCTATGGAGTATACCCTTTCTATTTTGTTCAAATGAAGCAGCTGCCATCTTCAGGCTCTGGTTAATGCCTCAAAAGCTTAAAAACCAAAAAAAAATCTTCTTCTCATGAACCACCAGAGAGAATGCCTACATATTTGGTATGGAACATCCTTTGGTGTTGAAGATTAAAATTTGTTCAAGGGAAGTTGGCAGGTCAATATTTGGACTCTCGGTGGGAGCATATCCATTTTGGGCTGCATCCCAAATTTGTATTTCAAGAACAGGTTGGCCAATTTGAACCCAATTTGGCATGTAGTATAAGTGGGTCTGAAGTAATTGATTAATGCCCCCCCCCCCCCCCCAATTTTTTTCACAGCCCCGTGGGAACCCTAGGGGCTAAAAATAGGGCTAAAAAAGAAAAAAATTCAGACGCTCATATTTCCCAAACCACATGGAACAGAGAACTGTTATTCTGTATGAAGCATCCATAGAACCAGTAGAATGAAATGGTAAAAAAAAAATTGCCATCGGTTGTGTCAGGGTGTTCTGTAGGGGGAGGGTGGGGGGGGGGGGGGGAGGTAAAAGAAATGTTAATTCAGCATATTGTAAAAATTGAAAAAAATATTTTTCTTCAGAACCACTAATCAGAATCTCTCGATAATTGGTATACAGCATCCATAGGAGGTCAGATACAAGTGTGTTCAAATTAAGCCCCTTGGTTAATATTTGGACTCAATACAGGAACCCAGTTAATTAACTTAGGGCGATATGGGGAATAAGCTTTAAAATTCTTCTTTTTCAGATCAAACAGTCCGACTCTTTTGATATTTGATATACAACATCTCTAGGGGGTTCACTTTCAAGTTCGTTCAAATCGAGTCCCTGGGTTAATATTTGGGCTCCACATCTGAGTCCGAATTTGAACTTAGTGCAATATGGGGAATAATCTTTAAAAATCTTTTTCTTCAGATCCACCAGTCAGATTCTTTTGATATTTGGTATACAACATCTCCATGGCGGTTAGATTCGAGTTTGTTCAAATCGAGTCCGTGGGTTAATATTGGGACTCCTTACAGGAGCCTGAATAGTAACATAGTACCATATGAGGGAATTTCTTTAAAAAACTTCTTTTTCACATCCACCAGTCAGAATATTTTCATATTTGATATACAACATCTCTGGGGGGCAGATTCAAGTTTATTCAAATTGGGTCCTTGGGTTAATATTTGGACTCTTTATTGGGGCCCATAGTTTAACTCAGTGCAATGTGAGAAAATGTCTTGAAAAATCTTTTTCTTCGGATCCACCAGTCAGAATCTTTTCATATTTGGTGTGAAATCTCTAGGGGTGTCAGCTTCAAGCTTTTTTAAATCAAGTCCATGGGTTAATATTTGGGCTGCATATGGGAGCCTGAATTTTAACTTCGTGCAATAACTTAGTGCAATATGGGGAATATCGTTTTCTGGAAAGCTCTCACTTAGTTTATTGTGGTTAGGCTACAACTTATTTTGACTTGTACTGTACCTCTTAATATATATTCACACTAGAGGACTATGCACACAATCAATTACAGAAGTGGAGTTAGCTGTCAAACATGAAATGTCTTATTATTTTAATCAAATGTCAAGTTCATATTCAAACCAAGTTGAAAAAAACTCTTTGCTTTACACTTGTAATATATAAATGATTCAGTTCAATGCTTTAGCCCTCTCAAGACTTCAATGTTGGTTCCAAAGATTTTATTTCATGTGATGTAAGAATAATGATAACCCTTTCCATACTCACATTACTACTCTAAACATCATTCAGATAAGTGGCAGAGCCAAAAATGTCCATTTCTGATTACTTCATAGAACCCTTTGAATACTGAGCACATATATGTTTTTTCTGGTTTCTTAGAAAAAATTATCTGCTTCCTGTATGAATATGTTTAAATACTGTTAACGAAAACCTGTCTCTGATTTCTTCAAAAATATTTTGCCCTCCAAAATAAGCCTCCATAAATTCTCTTTCTGTTTTGTTTATTTCTGATGCTTAACCATTTTCACACAGACTTGAATTTACTGGTGGCAGTAAATTCTATTTCTCTAGGTTGAAACTGTTCTTATTCTTTAAATCCTCTGGGCCAAATTCATTCATTTATGGCACAGACCAGCTTTGGAGTATACCTTTTCTACATTGTTCAAATGAAGCTGCTGCCATTTTCAGGCTAGTGGAGTTTACTCTTCTGATTTGGGGAGGGGCTAATGCTCCATAAGCCTAAAATGCTTTAAAAATTTTATTCTCATAAGCCACTTGCAATAATGCATAGATTTCTGGTTTGGAACTTACTTTATTGTTGCAGATTCACTTTTTTCAAAGAAATTCAGTATGTCAAAATTTGGGCTCCCAAATTAGGGCTCCACTCAAAATTTCTATTTTCAGGACCAATGGGCAGATGTGAACCAAATTTGTCATGTAGTATATAACTGGGTCAAAAGTACTTCATTTATGCCAGAATTTTTTTTTTTTTTTTGGGGGGGGGGGGGGGAAGGGGGGGGGGGGGACCCACAGGAGAGAACCATAGGAGTTGAAAACAAAACAAAAATTTCATTTGGTTGTTTTTTTTAATTCTTCATAGAACAGAGCTTTCTAGGAAGCTTTTCTAGGACCAGCAGAAATGAATGGCCAAAAAAGTTGCCTTTGGTTGTGTCACAGCAAATCAAAAAGATGTTCTTGCTGCCGATCACTTATTGATACACTCAACTCTTGTGACAACTTGTAGGACCAGCAGAAATGAATGGCCAAAAAAGTTGCCTTTGGTTGTGTCACAGCAAATCAAAAAGATGTTCTTGCTGCCGATCACTTATTGATACACTCAACTCTTGTGACAACTTGAGCCAGGTGAGCATTTTAGACTCACTTGAGCCTCAGGTTTAGTTTTTAGTTTTAGTATTTTACCCCCATCTTTGACATTTTTAAGTCACTTTAAGTTTAGCTTATTTTGGACTTTTTTATATTAAAATGCTAATTTGGTGACAAATATAGATCCGTGGTTATAGAGATACAGTTTTGAAACTTCACACATCGTTTTTCACTCATTTAAAATGTTAAGCATTTTCACTCTTTGAAATTTCTATCAACCATGTGTGCGATGAGAACTTATCAACTTTTTCTAAAGTTTTTATTTTCAACATCATTTTTAAGCTCATCCTTTCGAAAATTTGGGAATATCATCTCCAACAAAAAACATTTCTAAAAATGTATTGCCATCCTTGCAAATTCCCAACCCTTATGGCCAAACTGAGGTGATGTCGTAGGGTCAAAAATTGAAGCACATAGGATTTTTTTCACATTTTAGTGTATTGTAGAGCTTTTAAAAAAAGGAGATGGCTGTTTTTTATGTTTTATACACCTGTTGAAAATGGGATGAATTGTGTTATTATTCTGTCCATCTGTCCACTCGTCAGTTCATCCATCCATCTGTAAACATTTGGGAATACAGGTTGGTATTGAATTTCAGCTCAGCTCAGCTCATCCGTTTCCACCAGAGTTATGGCCTTCGCTAGAGTTTTCAAACTTGGTTTGTAGTTTCAACGTTTGAGGATAAAATTGGGTTGTTTGTTGGTTTCTGTACAATAACATGATTCAACTTATGGCATACAGGTCAGTATTGATTTAAATTGCTCAACGTGTGTAGCAACGCCTGGTGTAGCTCTTGTTTTATTACTGCCATTCTTGACATTTTAATGTGACTTCCAACTTTGAACATTCTTTACATATTCATTAAAAATGCTAAGGTTTTTGGAGGATTAACAAATGTTTTGAAGCCGCAAATCACCACATCCACTTCACACCTGACCACACAAACAGTAAATAAAAAGTGGTTATGTGACTTTGTAACTTTTAGTGGAAACATCCCTGTTTTTGCTCTCAGAA
Source organism: Pictodentalium vernedei (assembly GCA_031216915.1). Taxonomy (NCBI): domain Eukaryota; kingdom Metazoa; phylum Mollusca; class Scaphopoda; order Dentaliida; family Dentaliidae; genus Pictodentalium; species Pictodentalium vernedei. The sequence continues at coordinate 210,766,774 of CM062289.1, read as the reverse complement.
CCTTCTTGATAATCCTTGAATTTCTCACATCCTGCTCCTTGAAAATAAACCTGGAATTTCCTGAAAACTCCTTGAATTGACTACTCATTTGAGTGTAGTGAAAATTTACCACCTTGGTTGAAGACAAGGAATCTGAAGTTTTCTATATATTCGTAGCTGTATTGGTTATTTATTTGTCAATCAGGGAATATATTTTAATTTTTTGAACTTACATAGCAATTATTATACATATTGAAAAAGTGTATAGTAAAACCTGTTTTGAAAGACCACTGTTGTGAGAGACCACCTGTCTTGAGAGATCTCTATGACCTTGTACCATTTTGTTGTTTTACTCTGTAATGGACCTGTCGTGAGAGACCACCTGTTTTGAGAGACCACTTTTGCCTGGCAAAAAGGACGGTCTCTCAAAACTGGTTCTACTTTATCACATTTTCAAATGGAATATTTTAATATTTTGAACTTACAAAGCAATTGAGAGACAAAATAGTTTTTAAATCTTAATTTTCTGATAGAAATTGGCCTGTAACAGTAAAGTAAGTTTGGTGCTAGTCAAAACTTGTTAGTGAATTGGGTAATATGATGGGACATCATTGCCTGTGGATGTTTTTGCCAGGGGAACAATTTTTCCAGAAAATGTTTTGACCAGCTCCGGGAGATGTTTTGACTAATGTTGGAACGTGGAGAATGTTTTGACAAATTTTAGGATTGTTTTGGGTCATTGAGCAATGGTAAGGGATGTTTTAACCACTTTTGTTTGGGTGACGATCTGGTTTGGGAATGTTTTGACAGCACCCAAGATTACTCGTGTTATAAAAACTGTATTTTGAATCATGTTTTCAGCTTTCATTTGTACTGTAGATGTTTTTATCATAATTTTTCAAGTGAAAGCCTTCGACACCTAACTGTGTAAATTTGTATTTATCGATAACCTTTTCCAAAACAAACATTTTTCAATGCACAATTTCTTGGAATCGACGGCAACCTGTATTTTGTTTACAAGGGTATAGGTACTGCAGGTGCAGTTTGAATTGTAGACTTGCTGGGATTCCCCAAGCTGTTGTTAGACATGCTTTCAGACTCAGTCTAATGTTTTTACACATTGCAAATACTTTTCCTTTTGTCAGTCGGGACTGTAAATGAAAACATAGGGAACAGATTTAAATAAAAACAACACAAATCAGTATGTATTATCAATCTTCTATTCTTCAGTATTTAGAAAGACAAACTTTGAACAATGGTACCCCATGAAAATGTTCACCTAAAAAGCACTCACAAGATTTAAAATGCATGTGCTACACAAGCCAAGAGAATTGGTTTTCCAAAATTGAAGGTCTGGGTGTTGTCATGCTGAAGTGGTGACCAATTAGAGATGGCATCATAAAATGCAGTTTGTAAAATGTGCTGTCTGGTAAAGTTGTAAACCAAAAGTAAAGATAGCAAGTAAACAAGTAGCAGGTGAAGCAGCATTTTATGCCCCCACGACGAATATTTGGGGGCATATTGTTTTACCCCTGTGCGTCCATCCATCTGCCTGTCTGTCTGCACCGAGGGTACATTGTTTATTTGGCTAACTCCCCTCACAGTTTTCAAGCTAGGACCTTTTTATTTCACAGGATGTTTGTACATATACCGAAGGTGTGTGTATGGTTGGGATTTTGATTTGCTTCAATATTTCACAAAATTATAGGTTGTGAAACTTCATCAATTTTTTGTAGAATTTCACTTGTATCATACGTGGTTTGTCTGGCTAACTCCTCTCACACTTTTCAAACTAGGACCTTTTTATCCCACACGATGTTTGTATATATACCAGACGAGTGCATATTGTAAGGATTTTGATTTGCTTCAATATTTCTCAAAATTACAAGCTGTGCAACTTTGTCAATTTGTTGTGGAATTTGACCTGTACGATACATGGTTTGTCCGGTGAACTCCTCTCACAGTTTTCAAGCTAGGACTTTTGTATTTCGCAGGATATTTGTACATATACGTATACATATTATCAGGATTTTGATTTGCTTCAATATTTCACAAAATTGCAGGTTGTTGAACTTGGTCAATTTTTGTAGAATTTCACCTGTATGGTACATGGTTTGTGTTTGGTAGACTTCGCCAGACATCATATGTGTCTTACAGACACAACTCGTGTACGAGAAACAAATCACAGTTTGCTCTTCAACTTCCTTTGTCCATGTGATGTGTGGGGGCATGCTTTAGTCTAGTTTTTAATGGTGACCAACAATATATACTACTCACATTTTGCTAAGGATCACCCCTTATTCATCGAGATATTTTGTACATGAAAGGAAAATGTGCACATTATTTCTTTGTTTATTTATTGGGGAGCAATGATGCTTATAGCACTATGGGTCATATCAAGTTGTACAAATTTAAGGGTAGAAGAAGTACCCACAGGGAAGAACTCAGCAATGCTGGGTAACTGTCACAGTCTCTAATTTATCATCCTGGCTCATTCAGGGTTAAAATTTGTTGAAGGCAAGTGAAATGTGGGCATACAGCTAATCTACCATAGATGTGCAACTTGTCAATGCAACACTTTCCTTCAATTAGTACTATATGCTTGTGTCCGGATGGTAAATTAGAGAGCCTGAAAGTTACTCACCATTGCTCAGTGGTTCTCTATGGGTACTCTGACTCTCTCCACCAGTAAAATTGTATGATCCCAGCTGTTGAAAATGCCGTTAAACACTAATGAACACATAAACAAACTTAAATAAAGTACACAAATTTGACATTTTGTGTATCAAATATGTAGATGGGCAGGATTCATCCTTCGCAAAATGTGAGTCGAATATTTGTCCCAATTTGCAATTGGTAGCAAGATTTTACATTGCTTTATGGCAATACAATGTGATACCAGTTAAAATATTCCCTGCTATCAAATAGTAACCTCAAGCAAGCTTTTGTGTGAATAAGCCTACATGAAGTCTCAATGTTGGTTCCACAACGGATATAAAGTTTTTGTCTTATTTTGTTTGGTTAGAGCCTTTTTTTCAAAGCATGGTAATTAATTGTGAATTTAAAAAAAAAATTTTATTCAATCATTTATTTTACTTTATTGTATTGTGTTTTATTAGCTCACCGAAGGGAGCTTAACTTATCACTTGCCATCTGTCGTCCGTCGTGAACTTTACATTATCGACTTCTCCTCATATACTACTTGACCAAATTGAACCAAATTTTGTGTGCATGTTCCTTATCATATGTCAATTCAAGTTTGTTCAAATCAAGTTGACCCGCCCCTTTGTAGGGCCACATCCAAAAAGTGAGCCTAAATCTTAAAAAATCTTCTTCTCATGAACCAGCAGTAGCAGAGACTTTATATTAGGTGTGCAGCTTCCTGTTGGGGTGTAGACTCAAATTTGTTCAAGAGAAGTTCTAGGGGCTATATTTGCCATCGTTATGGGAGGGGCAAGAAGTTTTGCCCCTCCCAAAATTTCTTTTTTCCAAACCGAGAGGCAGATTTGGACCAAATTTGATATGAGGGCTTATTGGGTCATAAGTACTTAATTTATGCCCAATTTTTTTTTCCCGTCGCCCCATGGAAACCACAGGAGCTAAAAATAGAAAAAATTAAAACGCCTATATCTCCAAAACTACACGGCACTGAGAATTCTTATTTGGTGTGAAGCTTCCTTAGGACCAACAGAATGGAATGGTAAAAAAAAATTGCTATCGGTTGTATCATGGGGTACTTTTCTGGGATTTGAAAAAGTGCTGAGTCAGCATTTTTTAACACTGGGTAATGGGAAAAATATTTAAGACAACTTTTCTCCCAGTTTATTTGTGTTTAAGGTCACATATTTCTGCACAATGGCTAATCATGACCACTACAGTGTTACGGGTGGAGGAAGCCGGAGTACCCGGAGAGAACCACCGAGCAACGCCGAGCAACTGTCAGCTCCCCAACATACTAACTCTACACAAGCAGGGTTAGCATTGGTTGAAGACAGGTGCACCATCGACGTGCAGTACGCCTTAGTACACAGCGTCACTGTGCCCCCACGTGGGCAATGGGGGTGAAGTGTCTTGCCCAAGGACACGACGCGGTTGCCGCAGGTGGGATTCGAACCGAGGATCTCTCGGCTTGCAGCCTTCACCTCTACCTACTGAGCCACCGCACCCCCTACTTTTCTCCCAAACCACTGCTCCAAAAGCTTTCAAATTTCACATATAACATCTTTGGAAGATTGTTTCACATGTTTATTGAAATCAATTCCCTGGGTCCATATTTGGACTCTCTATGGGTATGAGGAATATTCTTTAAAAATCTTCTTCTTCAGATCTACCAATAAGAATCTTTTGATATTTGGTATACAGCATCCTTAGGAGGGGGGGGGGGGGGGGGGGGAGGGTGAGATTAATGTTTGTTCAAGCCAAGTCCCTGGGTTCATATTTAGGCTGAAAATTTGGGGTCCCATTTCGGACTTAGAAATTTTGGACCAAAATCCGGAAATTAGTTTTTTGGTTTTTTATGCGTTTTGGTCAATTTTAAGAAGAAAAAAAAATTTTAGGCTGAAAATATTTTGTTTGAGACTCTGAAAATTTCCGAACAAAAATAAAAAAAAATCTGTTTTTTATGCGTTTATCTCAATTTTTGCACGTAAAAGTGCAGGAACTGAAATTAGAAGGAAAATCCTGTGTATTGTGTAGGCACAACTGCTTCATCTAGTTGGTATATGCTTTTCTTAGGAGGGGCGTATGCAGCTTATTCAAGTCAAGTCCCGTTTTTGATATTTAGACTACCATGTCAGGTGAGCACCCTCAGGCCCGCTGGGGCCTCTTGTTACTTTTTTAAACCTGAAATTAGTGGGACATTATAGAAAAAAGTGACTTGAGAAGACTTCTTTGACTCTTTACCCAACGTAACGGCCAAAACCGGCCAGCACTATTTACAAAAATCACCATTACATTTTCATTAGTTCAACTTTGGCGAAGCCAAATTTGAGCTTATGCCATGGCTCGTCGTCTGTCGTCCGTCTGTCCGTCAACAATTGGATACAGCTCGGGCTAGAGGCCGTATTTATGAACCGATCTTTACGAAACTTCTTGGGTACCTTTGTTATGAACGTGGGACGAGAACGAGTGTTTTTGGGTGTGGTCCGAAATTCAAGATGGCTGCCAGCCACCATTTTGTAGCTACGATGCAGAAATCTGTTTTTGGTACAGAACTTCCATATGAAAGCTCTGATTTGAATAATTTTTTGTATGAATGTTTGGTACCATGGGATACATCACATATAATACAGGTTTTTTTCTCGTGCAGAAATTATGCAAATTAGAGTAACTTTGATGTTTTTTGGTGTTACTTTCAGCACTGTAAGTGCAAATGCCAATACGGCTCGGGCTAGAGGCCGTATTTATGAACCAATCTTTACGAAACTCCTTGGGTACCTTTGTTATCACCGTGGGACGAGAACGAGTGTTTTGGGGTCCGGTCCGAAATTCAAGATGGCCGATGGCAGCCATTTTGTACAAAATTTGGTGCAATCAGATTTTTGCACAGAACTTCCATATGAAAGCGCTGATTTGAATAATTTTTTGTGTGAATGTTTAGTACCATGGGATACATCACATATAATACGGGTTTTTTTCTCGTGCAGAAATTATGCAAATTAGATGAACTGTGATTTTTTCAGTGCTACTTACACACAGTAAGTACACATGTCAATACGGCTCGGGCTGGAGTCTGTATTTATGAACCGATCTTCACGAAACATCTTGGGTACCTTTGTTATCACCTTGGGACGAGAACGAGTGTTTCTGGGTGCGGTCCAAAATTCAAGATGGCTGCCAGTGGCCATTTTGTACCGAAATTAGGTCTAATCAGTTTTTTGTACACAACTTCTATACGGCTCAGGCTAGAGGCCGTATTTATGAACCGATCTTTACGAAACCTCTTGGGTACCTTTGTTATCACTGTGGGATCAGAACGAGTGTTTTTGGGTGTGGTCCAAAATTCAAGATGGCCACCAGCAGCCATTTTGTACCAAAATTAGTGCAATCAGTCTTTTGTGCAGAACTTCTGTATGAAAGTTCTGATTTGAATAAATTTTTGTATGAATGTTTAGTAACATGGAATACATCACATATATAGTACAGTTTTTTTCTCGGGCAGAAATTATGCAAATTAGATGAACTTTGATTTATTCAGTGCTACTTATACACTGTAAGTGCACATGTCAATACGGCTCGGGCTAGAGGCTGTATTTATCAACCGATCTTCACAAAACTTCTTGGGTACCTTTGTTATCACATTGGGGCGAGAACGAGTGTTTCGGAGTGCGGTCCAAAATTCAAGATGGCTGCCAGTGGCCATTTTGTACCGAAATTAGGTCCAGTCAGTTTTTTGTCACAACTTCTACACAGCTCATATTTGTGAACTGATCTTCACGAAACTTCATGGGTACCTTTGTTTTCACCTTGGGACAGGAATGAGTGTGTTTTGGGGTGCCTTTGTTATCACTGTGCTGTGAGAACAAATATTTTGGGGTTCAGTCAGACCCACTCTGGGGACTGTCACCCACCTTTACAATACTTTACCTATACATTTGTTACAGGCAACGGTCAGTATTTATGTACAGACCGTTACAATACTTTATATGTACCTTTGTTATCAGGTCATTACCTAGATGTTTGTCATTGCTGTGTCACATACTATACATGTACATGTCTTTGTCTTGACAAGTTGAGCTACAGTGTCATTGACACTTTCATTATTTTTTTCATTTTTTAAGTCAGAAACATAGCTTATACCCCCTCATTGGAACGAGGGGTCATAAGCTATGTTTTTGACTTAAAAATGAAAAAAATTAGTTATTGAAGAATTTTATTTGCAAGTGTCGTCTGCCTTTCGTGTTAGGTATTGGGTTAACAGGAAAGGATAGGCTGTTACAAATGTGAACAATCAAGTCATAGAGCTGATCATTAAAAGATTTTGTTTTTGCAGACTGTATTTAGTGTGATGAATGTTTTGTACTGGAGAAAACAATTAACAATCTTGAAATTTATCACTAAAGCAAACGCCATAGTTTCCAGACCACAAAAACGTAGCTCATGCTCCTTATTGGAATGAGCTTAACATGCTCACTCCAATGAGAGGTCATCAGCTATGTTTTGGTGGCAAAATTTTTAAAACTAAAAAAATTTGAATGCTGATACATTTTTAGGGTTCATACGCCAATGAATAGTTCTAGAATTTAGACTATTTCCTTGAGTAGTGCTTGAATTTGTTTATATCCTTGAAAAGTACTTCAATTCAGTTTGCCGACAACCTTTGAGACCATAACTTTCGTGATAATCGAGCTGCATATGTGCAGCAACATAAAATCGGACAGACAGACAGACACAGGGTGTCATATGTCTTTCATCTCTACAAAGAGGTCATGAACTGGAATTCCCAGAATTTCATTTACCTCATAATTTTGTCACAAGAACCTCTCTCCTGAAGGATTCCCTAGTAATGTTGACCAATTAGAATCATCCTCATTGCCAATGACATATGTCATGAAAAAATGTTTAGGCTACACAAAGTAAATCTTCTGTTTGTCAGGCCATTATTTGTAAAATTGCATGTGGGTAAGCATTTTTATACCAACCACTTGAAAAGTGGGAGGTATATAGTGTTCACTTGGTTCGTCCGTCCGTCCATTCGTCCGTCCATCCGTCCATAACGCTTTAGGGGGGTACACATCTGCTATCCGCAACTCCTCCTAAACCAGTGAACGGATTTCATTGAAACTCTCAGACATTCTTTTACATACATTGAAGATGTGCACCTCCTATTTTCTTTTCAGATATTTTCATTTTTACAGTTTCCCATTTTGAAAAATGAACTTTGTCAGATTCAATTGACATTCTGTACAGATCTGCTATCCGCAACTCCTCTTAAACCATTGAAAAGATTTCATTGAAACTTTCAGACATTCTTTTACATATATTGAAGATGTGCGCCTCCTGTTTTGTTTTCAGATATTGTAATTTTTAGGGTGCTGTGTCTCAGCACTGCCAGTAGGATGTAGCACGCTTTAAATAGCTCTCATGTGACATTTCTTTGGCCTTTTCTAGTAAGACAATAGTGATTTAGATTAATTGAAGGGCCTGGAAATAATACCGAAAAAACGAACCGAAACCGAGGTTTTAAAAAAAATAAAACCGAAACCGAACCTGGAAAAAAAAACCTCCATGCACTAATAGAGATCCATCAGATGGGAAATTCCAAGAGAACATTGTGGCAATTATTAGAGACAATGTGCTCTTTCCAGATTAGCCCACTATGGATGTTTTTGTCACAGTTTACAACTTGTGATCAATGATGGAATAGTCACACAGAGATTTGTCAATCATATACTGTCAATCGGTCGCAAGATAGCAGGGCATTTCATTGAATCAGCCATTCACCCTTAGCTTACCATCATTTGACAAAGTTGCAAGCAAAACATAACATTCCTGAGCATAACATCATGCAAGATGCTAAAACCCATTGGAATAGTTTGTTTTATATGTTGAAGTCTCTGGTAGAACAAAGGCTGGCTTTAGTTGAATTTTCTGCCGATTATGATATCCCAATGCTTGGTACAAACTCTCCTGAAAATTTTGAAGAACTGACTAACGAAGCTTTTGAAGCCCATGCAAATTGTCCATCTGTTGAATTGTTTGAATGTGCTCTTTTGAAATGTACTGAAGACAAGGGAATACAAACTCTAACAGGACAGATGCATGATTCTTTAAAACGTCATTTCAGGGACATTGATGACAATAAATTGCTGGTGCTGTCAACATTTATGGACCCCAGGTTTAAAGGACTATTCTTTGCTGAAAATTCAACCAAAGTAAAATTGGACAATTGGATGAGAGAGGAGACTGAGACTCCAGAGAAAAGCATTGCCCAGAAAACTGGAATTTATACAAGAGACATGAGTGACAGAACCCCCAGATCTGTAAAAGGTACATCCAGCAGTGAGACTGTAGCCTGTGACCAGTCTGGAGCTGAAGGGTCAAGTTCAACAAAATCTAAAAGCAAACGCCTTCTGGATGAAGACTATAAACAAATCTTAACAGAAAAAGGTGCCTCTGTTTGTTCTGAAAAAGAATTATCTCTTGCTGAGGAAGTTGGAATTTACATTTTTGAATCATTGATTAACTGAAATACAGACCCAATCGAATGGTGGCTTGTGAACAAGTGTAGATTTGTCAAAATGGCAAAAATTGCAAGTGCAGTCAGTGAACGTTTGGTTTTCAAAGCAGGGGAATCATACAAGGAAAAATGGAACTGGTTATCACCACACAAAACTGAAATGCTTTGGTGATTTGGAGAAATCTCCCTTTGCTCAGTCGTAAATATTAAATTCAAGGCATGTTTTACTTGAAATTTTGATTTGACTATAGTGGTGACAGGTACCATGTTGTCCAACAAACTAGTTTTCTGGTACATACAAGAAGTCTAGAAATTTTGCTTTATTGGGTTTTTTTTGGCCAACTGTCCACAAAGATTTTGCTTGGAAACTTTCAATGTAGTGTTATGTAAAATATTTCTACCAGAAATCTGTGCAGAAAAGGACTGAACTCCAGAAATATTGATTCAATTTTTATACTTCCCGCAACGAGTTGTGGGGGTGGGGGGGGGGGGGGGAGGGGGCAGGATACTGGAATCACCTTGTCTGTCCATCCGTCTGTCTATCCAGAGTTAAAAAAAAAATAAAAAACTCTTTAATCTTTTGGTTTTCCTGCTGTCCAGACCCCACAGTGCCAACTGCCAATAATTACTGAGTGGAGTTTGTCATTCAGAAATCATTCAGAAATCCTTTTGTTTTCATTGCACTACTGATTCTGTCAATCATCTCAGTCACTAGAGGCCTTTCTCAACTGGTGTGAAATAGCTCTTGACACTTTGGACAATTCAGGCGGAACCTAATCACATGCAGTTTGTGATAGCTTTGTACAGCTGTTGCATTGGAATTATTTTCTCAAGTTTTTAGCATGATTATTCAAGAATATAAAATTTATCTTTCCCAAGAGCCATGGTGTCGGGAAGTATTGGAAGTAGGGATTGGTATAGGAATGGGTCTGTAATCCCAGCATAAGTTAAGTCTATAAATACACAGATCACTCTCAATATTTCTTTTTCTTACCAGGAAGGAAATCTAGGTTCAGAGTATGTAATTTAACATAAACCCAACTTAACCTACATGTCTTCTTGCATAAAAAGATATGCACCATCTTTGGTGAAATTAAGTTAGATACTTTTGAAAATAGTTATTTCTATTTAATTTACAGATGAGAGTTATTGCCCACATATTAAATTAATATCCAGGCAATAACTCTCGACTGTGAATACGATTGAAATAATTAAATCAAACCAACTTTGTATGCCGATCCATTAGTTTTTTTTACCATTGGCATTGCCATTGATTTGATGTACATGTTGAACTGATAGCGATAGGTCATTATCAGCCGTTAGCCTTTGCCAATGCCAGTGATTATTACATCACTATAGAGAGAAATTCTTTCTTCAGATCCACCAGTCAGAATCTTCTGATATTTGACGTGCAGCAGTCTTAGGAGGTTCAGATTCAAGTTTGTTCTTTAAAAATCTTCTTCACATCCACGCAGACATGTTAACTCTCCCGGAATGCCTGGGAAAATCCTGAAATTTCAGTGTAGTTCCCGGCCTCCCGGACGGGAATCAGTTTTGGACCAAAAATCCCGGAAAACAACAGTCAAATATTTCGTTCCCGTTGTAACTTATGAAAAATGTTCGGAGTCAAATTACATGCATTTCAAACTCTGGTAAAAACTCACGAAGCAGTAAAATATGGATTTAAGTTAAATTTATTTAAGAAAAGGGTATTTTATGACATATATTTCAACTGAGTTTATGTTTATTTCTGTGTTTTTTCCTCTGAGATTCGTGATCAGTGTGCGAGTGTCGAAGTGAAAATAGGTGACTTACCTTCATAGAATAGGTTTAATTCTTATCCCTTTTCCAAAATCAAAACATAAACAACAACTATTTAGCACAGTTTAAAAGTAGGTTAAAGTCGCTTAGGATGCCAAAAAATCATGACTGCATACTTAAACACAATGGACTTATTTTCTAACACTACATTTATTCTGTTGAGCTGACTATAGAACTGTTAACTGTTGGCCATCTGTACCCAGAAAATTTCGAATGGAATCAGTTGGAATTAAAAATAAATGCTTCAATGATGAAAAGAAAAGTTTTGTGTAGGGCACAAACGTCCCACATGCATGAAGTTTGATGAAGACACTTTCCAAGTACTAATGTTCTTGAAGTAACTGAACATTAGGACATCTTTTCCTGTTAACATTTCCAGACATGGGAAATTATTAGCTAGTCTAGACTTTGATAAGAGCAAACCACAGGTGGAGGTGCTCTGTGGGACAGTGTGGGTGGGTGGTGGTGGGGGGGGGAGGCTCATGAAGAAGAGGATTCTGGGGGTGGGGGGGGGGGGGCAAATCAACAGTCCTTTTATGATTTTTAGCTCAACTTTGGTGAAGCCAAATTTGAGCTTATGCCATGGCCAGTCGTCCATTGTCTGTCTGTCCGTCAGCAATTCAATACGGCTCGGGCTAGAGGCGGATTTATGAACCGATCTTTACGAAACTTCTTGGATACCTTTGTTATGACCGTGGAACAAGAACAAGTGTTTTTGGGTCCGATCCGAAATTCAAGTTGGCCGCTGGCAGCCATTTTGTACAAAATTAGGTGCAATCAGATTTTTGCGCAGAACTTCCATATGAAAGCGCTGATTTGAATAATTTTTTGTATGAATGTTTAGTACCATGGGATACATCACATATAGTACAGGTTTTTTTCTCGTGCGTAAATTATGTAAATTAGATGAACTTTGATGTATTTAGTGTTACTTTCAGCACTGTAAGTGCAAATGCTAATACGGCTCGGGCTAGAGGCCGTATTTATGAACCGATCTTTACGAAACGTCTTGGGTACCTTTGGTATCCCTGTGGGACGAGAACGAGTGTTTGGGGGTCCAGTCTGAAATTCAAGATGGCCGATCGCAGCCATTTTGTACAAAATTAGGTGCAGTCAGATTTTTGCACAGAACTTCCATATGAAATTATGCAAATTAGATGAACTTTGATTTTTTCAGTGCTACTTATACACAGTAAGTACACATGTCAATTTGGCTTGGGCTAGCAGGGGCAGAATTTCGACGCGAATCTGCGAATCGATTCGCGTGAAGATTCGCCTAAAATACCAAGTGCGCGAATCTCGGTGGATTCGCACAAAAATTGGGAATAAAGTTTTGTTTTTTTGGCATTTTCGTCTAAAACATCGCAGACATGTAGACACCTGATTAACTGCAAATTTCAACTCCCAAATAATCGCTCTATGATTCATTAAGAGATGCGGATTGAATCAAAGTTGCAGCTGAGCAGACGTCATTGCGAGAGCTTCCTGTAAATTATTATTTACAATTCGAACTTTTGGAGGTTACAGTGCACTTCGGACACTGTCACAGAAATTGAGAATGGTTCAGAGGTAACTAGGGCTGCAACGGTTCACCGTGGTCTCGGTGCACCGTCCACGGTATATTTCCACGGTACGATACTCTGTTCATTCAGCCTAATTTTGGTACGCTCACGGTACAGCGGTCGCAGCAGAATTCCAACACCCCCAAAAGAGGGCCCATGAAGTCAGATGTGAATTTCAAGGAAACTCTCCGCTGGCTCAAACTGTTCTCCCTTTCCCTCTCTCAGAAAAATAGAAGGGGCTTGCCCCCCCCCCCCCCCCTCACCCCCATATCCCACACACACACACACACACACAGAATAACTCACCCGATTGTACGGACCAAGAATCATCAAAATTTATTGGGAAATTGGGGCATATAATCTTTGTGGATAATATTTGTAATAGTTGGTGAGGTCAGTATTTAAATAGAAAAAAACTTTATACACACGATTTCAAACATTCATTTTAAAAATTTTTCTTATTCAAATCACTTGACAATAAAAGTAAGTGTGGAATTTCAAGTCCATAAAACAATCGGATGTGGTGGGGTCTTCCACGAAGTTGGTGCAGTTCAGACAAGCGATAAATATATTCAATATTCATGACCATGTTGATCATGTGATTTGGGGATATGTTTCTATTGGTTCATGACAAACAACACTCATTTTCATATTGACGTTAGACATTTAGCACGTGGTCAACCATGTGTTTTTAGCTCACCTGACTGAAAGTCAGGGTGAGCTTTTCTTATCACTCTTCGTGCGTCGTCTGTCGTCCGTCATCCGCTGTGAAGGTGGTGTTTGAGCCTCTTTCTCCTAAACCACTGGCCACATTTTAATTAAATTTCATGTAAGTAGTGGTTCTATAGGGGCATTTTGATTTTTATCCGAAATAGGTTTCGGCTCATATTGAGCAGAGGTGTGGGGAAAAAATGGCCAAATTTTTTGAAAATCTTCTTCTAATGAACCACCAGTAGCAGAGACTTGATATGTGGTATACAGAGTCCTTTTGAGGTTTAGAATCAAGTTTGTTCAAGAGAAGTTTGTCGGGCATTATTTGCCTTCGTTATGGGAGGGGCAAAAATTTTGGCCACGCCTAAAATTTCTATTTTCAGAACCGTCAGGTCAATTTGAACCAAGTTTGATATGAGATGATAATGGGTCATAAGTAGTTGATTGATGCAAAAAAAAATTTTCTCATTGCCCCGTGGGAACCTTGGGAGCTAAAAATAGGAAAAACCTTAAAACTGCCATATCTCCAAAACTACACGGCACAGAGAATTCTTATTTTGTATAACGCTTACTTTTATCCAGTAGAATAGAATGGTTAAAAAAAATCCCTATCGGTTTGATCACAAGGTACGGTACTTTTTTTCAGGACTTTTGAAAAAGTGCTGAGTCAGCACTTTTTAACACTGTAGGCAATGGGAAAAAGATTAAAAAATCTTCTTCTCCAGATCCAGCAGGCAGAATCTTTTGATATTTGGTATGCAACATTGTAGGGTGGATCTGATTCAAGTTTGTTCAAATCGGCCCCCTGGGTTCATATTTGGGCTCAGTGTAGGAGCCCGATTTTGAACTTAGTGCATTTCAGGCAAATTTCTTCAAAAATCTTTTTCTCCAGATCCAGCAGGCAGAATCTTTTGATATTCGGTATGCAACATTGTGGGGTGGATCTGATTCAAGTTTGTTCAAATTGGCTCATTGGATTCATATTTGGGCTCACTATAGAAGCCTGAATTCAAACTCAGTGCATTTCAGGCAAATTTCTTTAAAAATCTACTTCTCCAGATCGAGCAGGCAGAATCTTCTGATATTTGGCATGCAACATTGTGGGGTGGATCTGATTCAAGTTTGTTCAAATCGGCCCCCTGGGTTTATATTTGGGCTCTGTATAGAAGCTCGAATTCGAACTTAGTGCATTTCAGGCAAATTTCTTAAAAAATCTTCTTCTCCAGATCCAGCAGGCAGAATCTTTTGATATTTGTTATGCAACATTGTGGGGTGGATCTGATTCAAGTTTGTCCAAATTGGCCCCCTGGATTCATATTTGGGCTCACTATAGAAGCCCGAATTCGAACTTAGTGCATTTCAGGCAAATTTCTTAAAAATCTCCAGATTCAGCAGGCAGAATATTTTGATATTTGGTATGCAACATTGTGGGGTGGATCTGATTCAAGTTTGTTCAAATCGGCTCCCTAGATTCATATTTGGGCTCACTGTAGAAGCTTGAATTCGCATTTCAGGCAGATTTCTTAAAAAATCTTCTTCTCCAGATCCAGCAGGCAGAATCTTTTGATATTGGGTATGCACTATGCTTAGGGGGGGTGAGATTCAAGTTTTTTCAAGCCTAGTCCCTGGGTTCATATTTGGGCTCACTGTGGTAGCCCGAATTATAACTTAGTTCAAAATGAGGAATTTTCTTTAAAAATCTTCTTCAGATCCAGCAGTTGGAATGTTTTGATATTTGATATGCAGCATCCTTAGGGGGGTGAGATTCAAGTTTGTTCAAGCCATGTCCCTAGGTCCATATTTGGACTCACTGTGGGAGCTTGAATTGTAGCTTAGTTCAAAATGAGGAATTTTTTTTAAAAATCTTCTTCTTCCGATCCAGCAATCGGAATGTTTTGATATTTGGTGTGCAGCATCCTTAGGGGGGGTGAGATTCAAGTTTGTTAAAGCCAAGTCCCTGGGTTCATATATAGGCTCCCAGTGGGAGCCCGAATTATAACTTAGTTCAATATGAAGAATATTCTTTAAAAATCTTCTTTTTTTTTTTATAGATCCACTGGTCAGAATCTTTGGATATTTGGTATAAGCTTTTCTTAGGAGGAGCAGATGCAACTTGTTGAAATCAATTCTCTGGGTTGATATTTAGGCTACCATGTCAGGTGAGCGCCCTCAGTCCCCTTGGGGCCTCTTTTTTCTGTCCTGTTTTGCCAAGTCAAGAGTGCATATTTCTACATCAGCTTAACGGGCTGCCCGGCTGCAACATTTCAGCTTTAATCTACCAAATATGCGGTGCATAGAAGCATGCTGTTAGTTTTAATGGACGGCTGTTGGGAATTGGGTCTGTATGGAAATTTGTAAGTGTCGACAAAAGCAAACAGTTTGCAAACATAAACAGAACAGCATGTCGTGCATCTATAAATAACCGACTTGACGTCACTTGAGCTTTGGGTAATTCCGAATGTGTGTCAGGAGAAGTAAAACGATTATTTATTGGCTGATTATTCAACAATTTGCCAATCAAGTTTTGCATTGTTTATTTGAGTATTTCTGTTTTGCCTTCGTGCACACATGTCAGATCTGAAGTACATCCAAATGTAACAACATGAGTGACAGAAATACTGCCAATAACAACAAAGGTATCGTCAGCCCACCTGCAAAATTTAAATCTCATCTGGAAACCCTTTGGCTTTCCCTCATACAAAGATGAGAATGGTGTCTGGCTAATGTTAGAAAAAATGTACCGCAATACGTATTGTACCGCCACCGAAAAACCGCAATACGTACCGAACCGTGAGGTAGGTTACAAGGCTGCAAATAACTCACACATCTGTGACTGACAATTTGTCAGGCACCAAGTAGTTGGTGTCTGACATTTAGGATTTAGTGCCTGACATTTTGAAACCATTATTTTTTTGGAGATACATATTCTTAATGCTACTGCATCACCCTAAGAAATGAGACTAAAGAAAAAAACTTGTGTTTTTCAGGAAATCTCATGCTGGAGTAAGTGGAGTTGACTCATCTCTGACATCTCATTCTCAATTTCTCATTGAACATTTTAATGTCTAAGGCCATACAAAGTTGATTGTCTGTTTCTGAGGCCATTTTTTCCAAAAAAGCATGCGGGCGGGCGGGGTTTTTTTTTTCTTTTTATTTTCTCCCGAGAGGTTGTTTGTGGTAATTTGACCCCATCCAAACGCCTGGTGGACCACGCAAAATTTCGCAAATATATTGGTTATTCACCACAGGAGTGTTGGGTCGTAAATGAAGTGGGGTTTGAATGTTTGTTTTTTCAGTGAACGTGAAAATTATAACACAGGACGAAAGTCACGAAACGCCTCGTGGGTGAAACGTCTCGGGTTGAAACGTCTCTGGGACAAATCAAATGTCGAAGTGCCAACTTTCAGAGATTTATTTTACCAAAAAAAAAAAATCCTTTCACAACCTGCGTAATAAAATCGTGAGTCGCAATTTTTCCCCATTATATTCAAAATTATCACAACCCATTTGAACGGGCAGTTCATCCATCAATCATATTTTTTTTAAATCTGAAAATGAAATACAAAACGAATGTTTGCGTGTTTTTATTAACCAATTCGACCGCACATACCTGCCTATATGCAATTTATTTTCAACTATGACTGTTACTTTTATATCAAGCAACGGTTACTATTAGTTATCCAATTATCCTGCATCTCAAATGCATTTATTTAAATTAACTGGGAAACTCGTAACGGTTTCAAATAACAGTACACAAATTCCCAATGACGGCCATTTACAATACAAATGTTACTAAAAATAAATGCCAGGAGACTGTGTTCCATTCAACATAGCACCTGACTTTGCAGACTTTCTGAGGTTTGGTGTGAATCAAACGTGGTGCGAATCGACCATTCCCCTTTGTGACTGTTTGTTGTCAGACTGAAAGACACCTTCCTTCTTGCTGTCATTATGACTTACCTTTTACAGAATAAAACACTTTCTGTCGTGAATATTGCTAAAACCCACCCACTTTATTAAGGTATGATGCAGAAAAAGCTTGAAGTGTGTTAATTTAAAATTTGCGAACGCATCGATATCGATTTACCGAAATGAGCACAATATCTCAAATTCTTTTGGAAGATTTTTTTGGTGTCATAAAAAGGTTGCATGCGCACCAAAAATGACCATGCGCGCGGGCCTGAGAAACAGAGGTTCTTTTTTTTTATAGCCTAACATACTTTTTAGTATTCCCAAAAATTCAGAGTGGCTGAAATGTTTCACAGTTCCCAACACTGGATTAGTTGGATAATGGATTTGCTAACAGTTATTTGTCCCGTAGGCTGTAACTCCTGTTGATGTTTAATGGGAGAGTGGCTCAGAGTGCTCACACTCACAGGCACTCTCCCATTAACTGTCACAATACAAATTTATATTATATTACTGGATTATACATCCACAATACCTGTTGGAAAATAGACACAATATAAAGCCTTTAAATGGTAGACAACAATCCCAAAATTACTAATTGCAGGTACTACAAATTGTAGTATGTGCAATTAGTGATTTTGGGTATGCTGTAATTAATTTCTGCAGATAAAAAAAAACAAACTACAAAAATATTATTGGAATGGGGCATGGGCTCATTAGCGGGGGAGGAATTCGTCACATACAGGTGAATTGTGCACTTGGTGATACCTTCTTGAAATTTGGCACACTGTTAGTGTAGGCTATGAGGTTCTCAAAAACGATCGGCTACAAGTTGACACCGACCGGTGGCGACCAGTAGCGGCACAATCCAAAATGGCCGCCAGCGGCTGAAGGGAACCTCCTTTTCGACGGTCTACCGACTATACATCCGATTGTAAGGGCGCGAAAGTGAACTCTGATCCACGCACGTGTTGGAAACAGACGTGGGAGATGATGTAGAATAAAACGAGATTCTCTATACGGACGCATCAATTTCTTGGAACTTGAAAAGAGCGTTGTTTCTCCGGGATCAGCGTCATTCAGGCAAACCTGAATGACGCTGATCCCGGAGAAACAACGCTCTTTATGAAGCAGTCTCTTTGCCATACAATCTCTTGTTTGGCGTAATTCCGCAAGCAATTCTGATTTGTCTGTCGAAATTAATTCGGGAACGCGATTGTTCACAAAAATCATTCACAGAATGAGTGAGAATCCTCTTCGTGTACGGACTAGTACTGACTGGGAACGTTGTTGCTTTTGCCAGCAAGACAGTTCCAAGAAATTGATGCGTCCGTATAGAGAATCTCGTTTTCATGACGCCTATAAAGCTATTGAGGAAGACATAACGCGCTTCCTAGATAATGGCGTTGAGCTTCCATATAATTTGACCATTGATTGTTTGATGAGAGAGAGTGATGAGTGTATGTCGATGTCACTGTTGACGAATAAGGCAATATATCATAAGACATGCCGTGACAGTATTCGGACTCACATCGTACAGCGCGTGCTACACAAGCGAGAGCGAAATGAGGCAGTGGCATCCTGCTCCACGCTGAGTCCTAAAAGAACACGGACAAGTTTTGAATCTGGCTGTGACAGGAAACTGCCCCAGTGTGTTTATTGTCACAAACGCGAAGGTGACAGCAGTGAGCCTATTTGCAGATCAATGTCTGATAACAATAAACTCAAAATTATGGCAAAGGAAGCCGAGAACTGGGTTGTTTTTTCTCGGGTCAATGCAGCATTTGATTCCGCTGCTAGTGATCTTTACTATCACAAAACCTGTTATTGTAAGCTTGCCAATGAAGCACGAGCGGCTAAATCTAAAAAGTCGAAGAACGCCGAACATTCCGCGTCAGGCCTGCCCTATGACCCTCTCGTTATGGCAGAGCTCATAACATTTGTTGAACACAACGATTCCGCGATGAAGCTTGTCGATCTCAAGAATCTGTACAGTCGGAGGTTGAAGCAAGTCGGTTCTGATTGGCTTAGTGAAGAAATACATTCCACTCGATTCAAAGAACATTTGTTGCAGAAATTGGGCGATGGCTGGGACGCCTTCACACAGGGTAGAGATGTGTTTATTTCAAGTAGGTTTCGAGTTGGCTCCTTGTTGTCCGAATCTTTAACTCGTATAGTGTCTGAGGAAGAGGCAAAAAAGATAGTTGATGTGGGTCTTCTTCTGCGTAAACACATACTCATATCTCAAGCTCCTTTCACGGGATCATTTTCATCTTATTGCTTGAGCGAGCCTGTACCCAACTCACTCCTGACTCTTCTTAGAGTTCTACTTGAGGGCACATGTAGTATACAGAACTTAGGCGATGATGAGACTGTTAATGCCAAGACTCGAGTGGCTTGTACTATTTCACAGATGTTGATCAGCAATTCAGCGAAACGCTCCGAACATGCACAAAATGTTCACCAGAGACGTGACAGAGAAACTCCAATGCCTCTTTATGTGGGTTTGAAGTTGCATGCCCATGATCGTATGAAAAATCTTATCAGAGATTTTCATCAAATGGGACTCTCTGTCTCTTATGATCGCGTAATGGATGTTCGCAGGAGTTTCGCGAGAGCTGTTTCACTGCGGTTCAAGAACGAAGGTGTTGTAGTCCCAGCTAACTGCAAACGTAATGTTTTCTCGATAGGAACCACTGATAACATTGATGTATCTGGTAGATCTGATATGCATGGTACGTCCATCACACTCATTGGTCAACTGAGCAGGGACAATGTGGGTACTGATCCCCCACCACTGAGTTTAGATGTTCCAGAAGACACACAAATTGAACTCCCAGACGACTATGCATTTGTTCCTTTCGTTGAAGACTTTGGTGGGGACATCAGGCTTGAATCTCCAGATGAATGTAATGTACGGCCCAATGAATATGCAGATTTGAACGTGGGAGAGAATGACTGGTTGTCTCATGTGTCACAGATCAGCAATAAAGGGAAGGTTGATGGCAGCTGGCAGCTTGATGAAGTCCCTGTGACCTTTTCAGGCTTCTTTTCAAAACATGAAGATCAAGACAATGTCAAACCTCGTGCAGTTATTGGGGTATTCCCTGTTTTCAGTGAGCAGAAAGCGGACTCACTCAGTATGCAGAAGCATGCTATGTATGTGGTCAGGGAAGCTACTGCTTTCGTAAACCCCGGCCAGATACCTGTCATTGAAGGTGACTGTCCGTTGTATGCCAGGCAGAAAAAATGTCAATGGCTGTTCCCAGAGGAGATAGGTGAGGATCGAATGGTGTGTATGATTGGATTCCTGCATCTTGAAATGTGCACCCAAGAAGCTGGTGGTAAGCTTATGGGTGGTTCTGGTTGGGAGCGAATGTTTCACCTCGCAAAGATATTCACACCCGGTGTAGCATCATCCCTACTTGGTGGGAAACATGTCAAGAGGACGCGACAGGCATATCTTCTCACTCTAGCTTGGCTTGAGATCCTCAGAAAGAATGCTTATGAGATTTACTGTCAGCAGACTGGGCCCCATGAGTCATTTGAAATGTGGGAACAGAGGATTCTTTCACAATCTCCAACTGCGCGCTATTGGGGTGAAATCGTTCGGAACTTTCTCTTGACAAGCTGTCAATTCGTTCGGAACCAACGAATCGGTAACTGGCCTGGTACACTGTGTTCTATCGATGAGTTGTGCAGTTACTTTTTTGCCCTAGGACATACAAATTATTGTCGGTGGGTCCCCGTATTTCTGAGAGACATGTCTCAGCTACCCAGGCGGCATCCTTCAATCCACAACAAATTCATGGAAGGCCATTTTGTGGTCCAGCGTAGTGAGAGGAAGTTCAGTATGATGGGTTTAGATCAGAGCCAAGAACATAGTATCCAACTACTCAAAGAAGACAGTGGTCCAAAAGGTCTCTATGGCCAGGCTGAAGAGAAAGTCGTTATTGAGCTTTCAAGGTCAGAAGTTCTGCGTGTTATAGATGAGTATGAATATGCAAGTTTCCACACAACATCATCAGATAACACGGAACACCCGGAAAGTTCGGTATCAGAGCAGAAAAAATTTCTGAATCAATTGAAATCTCTCCTCGATCTGGTGAATCAGGGACTCATTATCAACCCTTATGATGAAACTAGTGGTCAGCTGGTGACATTAGATACTGGTGAATATATGGACCCCGAAGTTAGTAAGAGTTTACGGTCATTACCCGAAAGGGGCAAGCATTTATATTCCACTTTCTTGAAGGAAAGGCTTGTGGAATGCACCGTACCCCTGAATGATGTTATTCCCAAGGCAAATATATATACCTTCCTTAACCCACCCCCAGCCAACCTGGACAAAGGCCGAGACAAACTCATGTCAAGTAAAGCAACTGCCGCAATAGTTACCCAGATGTTCGTTTCACTGCAAGCCCGGCCTGATTCAAACATGGATGAGTTTTTCATGCACGAGAATGCACGTGATCCGCCAGCATTATCCGATAGAGGTAAGCTACGGAGTGGGACAAAATCTCAAATTCTCAATTGTTTACCAGCTATTCCTGCACAAGGGAAGAATTCAGCAGCTAGACAAGCTTCAGTTGTCATCTTGGATATGCCTGCTGTAGTCCATGTAATCAAACCACAGAAAGCGGATCTGTTTGGAGAATATGCTCGATTGCAATTATTGCCATACATCGAATCTCTGATTAACACGAACACCACAAGGGTTGATGCGATCTATGACTGTTACCCCGAAGGCAGTTTGAAGAATCAGACGCGAGCAAAACGCCTCGGTGAGACAGCAGTTAGGTTGATACGGGTGTCCGAGAACGTCCCTTTACCTAAAGGGAAGAATTGGCAGGCATTCTTGAAAGTTAGTGAGAATAAAGACGAATTTTTCAAGTTCCTGTCTGCTGAACTGCTGAAATTAACATCAACATCCGAGTACCAGTTGTTAACGACATCAGGAGAATATGTACTATGCAATAAGGATGTTAGCTTATGTGACATATCTCCATCGAACCACGAGGAAGCAGACACGCGCATGATGCTTCATCTCAACCATGCAGTCTCACAAGGTCACAAAATAGCTTTTCTTCGCACGGTTGATTCTGATGTCGTCATTCTGTCTTTGCACCATTTCGCAACATTCCGTGACCTTGGACTCAGTGAGCTGTGGATTGGGTTTGGAATTGGAAAGGCATATAAAGATATGCCAATTCATGAGATAGCTTCACAACTTGGACCTGATTACTGTAAGGCCCTGACTTTCTTCCACGCCTTCACAGGTTGTGATGTAACATCCAGCATGCTCGGCATTGGGAAGAAGACAGGATGGAATGCATGGATGAATTTTCCCGCATCAACTGAAATGATGATAGAATTGACTGAGAATCCGCAAGTCTTTTCAGAGGATTCCCCTCATATGCAGCATATCGAAAAACTCACCATACAGATGTACAGTAACAGTTGTGTCAGTACACGTGTCAATGATGCGAGACGGCATATGTTCACACATGGCCTTAAGTCTATGGAAAACATCCCGCCCACCAAAGCAGCTCTGTATCAACATGTAAAAAGGGTAATTCTTGTGTCATCTTTCATTTGGCATCGTGCTCTGCAGAAACACTTATGTGTGCCAGACCCATCACAGTACGGATGGGAGTGGAATCCACGTCTCAATATTCTGGTCCCATTTTGGACTCACCTAGGAGACGCAAGTGCTGCATGTGCACTGATGCTCCACTGTAGTTGTGCCAAGGCCTGCAAGGGCAATTGCAAATGCTTGAAAGCTGGATTAAGGTGCACACCTTTGTGTAAGTGTGAAGGTGGCTGTTGTAACAATATTGAGTAGTATACTGTCATGTTAGGACCAGTCATCTCCTATTCTGGTATTTTTTTTTCCATTTTCGGCCAGTTAACACATGTCATGTTTCTAGTTGAGTTGATTTTGCTAACAAATGTTCATCCCATGTGGCTTGCTACATTGTCCGGGGTATAGGAATACAGTTTTAGATTTCGGAAAATAGTCTGTTATTTACTGCACAAGACGGTGTTAATTCATGCATAGCATGATACAATATCCCCAACTATTTTGCCTCTGTACAACAGTTGATACCTTCGTTCACCCGTGTGTTCATCTATGGTATCCTTGTCTTTCTCTGGCCATAGGCCACATGTGACTAGTCAGTTCCTACTCCATAGCAAATCAACTTGGAAATCCTTCATCTTGTAGCACTCATGTCTCAATGAATCCATACCTGAGTTGATCTAATAAATCTAACGTAAGGTATCAAATTGCCATACCGGATCATATTTCGATAAGTTATTCGCTAAAACATTTCGACCACTCATCGACATCAAAGGTCATGTTTTGGCTCCCAGTGGTGGCTATATCTCTATATCCCTGGTAAAGTAGCATACCATGAGGGATGGGCATTAAGTGTCGGCAACATTAATCCTGACTTGGAACACACCACATCTTAACTGGCCGAAAATGAAGAATACTACTTGTAGTCAAAAAATATTCCTGTACCTCGAATGACTGCAAACATACACTCACCCCTTCTAGTCCCATTTTGCCAATGTTCTATACTGGCAAGATAACATTGTATAATTAACAACGGGAACTAATGCATCCCGAGTTCATTCCAGCACTGCCCTTGCTGGCAGACGTGTCGCTATGGTGTTGAGATTGAACCAGAACTCCTCTAGAAATTTGATAGTTTTATTTTCTTAGAAAATAAATCTATCGAAAATGCCGGAAGTTGAGAATAGACTGTCACTTTAATTGGATTATCAAATGTCCAAGTATCCCCACTGCTGCATACTATCGAGTACCCTTGTTCATGTGTTGACAGGAATCTCTCATACCATGTTCATTTGACCATTGCATTCCCGAGAAACATTCAACACTAATTTATCTACGGACGGACGATCATACTGACAGTCAGACACACAGACGCACACATCGACGGAAATTCTGATCCCATTATCCATTAATCTTCCCCCCAGCTTGTTCCAAGGGCTTCACTCCATCATTCACATCAATTACAGCACATGTATGGTGTTAGGTTTGGAGCTTCAGTTGTGCGATCGGCGAAAATAGCTTTTTTTCGATCCGCTTGGCGGCCATTTTGGATTTCGCTGCTAGTGGTGGCTAGAGGATGGTGCCAACTTGTAGCCGATCGATTTTGAAATCTCTGATGCCTACCCTTACATCATGCCAAATTTCAGGAAGGTATCACCAAGTGCACAATTCTAGCGAATTCCTCCCCCGCTACATTCATTCAGAAGAATTTCTAGAAACAAAATTAAAATCATCCATTATCAACCCCTCAATGGCTTGATTCAAAATTGTCTGAAAAAAACTTTTTTCTTCATTTTGCCTCATGTAATTATTAACCCTTTACCTAACGTAGTGGCCAGAATGCTGCCAGATGTGTCTAGAAAATTTCCCATTATATTTATAAGCATTTCAGGGCCCAAAGTAACTTTTTATTGCCTTGATAAAACCATACAAACATGGTCCATGGATATCATTAGAATCGGCTCAACAAGCCGATTCCAATGATGCCCATATTTTTATAGTTTTATTGAAGAATTTACAGAATTGTGGGTTGTAAGTTTAAAAAAGCTGTGTTACTGTTAGGTAAAGGGTTAACCAATCATAAAATAATAAGAGTTCAGTTATGTAATTTATGTTAATCTTTTAATGAAAATTATGGAATAAATGAATTTTCTTTTACTGTAATCAGTGTTGTTTAAACTTGTTTTATTTAACTCAGTGTTTTAGTTTCATTAAACCCTTCCCATTCAGACTCAGAGTCACTAGTTGAATGATTTGAATCAGTAAAAAAGAGTTTTCAAGCCACCATTCAGTGCTTTGAACACTGCTTTCACAATCACAAGAGTCGCTGCTAATAATGCTGGACTCTGAGTCTGAAGATGGTGCCTTTTCCAACTCCGAACAGGCATCAGCTTCAGACTCAAGTTCCATCTCTGATTCTGAAGCAGAATCATAATCAATGCATGTAGCCGAAGGTTCACCAACTAGTGATTCCTGTGAAACAGGTTCATTTGCATTGTTTCTTTTCAAGTTTGTAACAGTTTTTTTAAACCATTTAACTTTTGTTTCCCGTTTAGCATATTTCTTTCGTCTTTTCTGATTGGGACGTCTGATCTTAGATCGGCTCCACAGTTCCATGGCTGAAGAGGGGTCGAACTGGTTTATACTTGGGCCATCTTCTAAAATCCTCAACAGATCTGTGAGTTGGGTTTCCCCCCAATGAACATCTGTAATCGGTTTTAGTAGTTTTCATTTTGGAAAATAATCTCTCCAGCTTTGCATTGCAAACCGGGATGGAAAATAAAATATGAATCAGATCAAGTATATCCTCCCAGCGATTTGCACATGGTAATCTATAAATATGCTCCCAAGTGTTTTTATAAAAGTCATTAGCTGGTTTAAGAAATGTTAAAATATGTGACACTAGATCGTGCCATTGTTCCAACAAGGCTATTTCTGTGGTACATTCTCCTAGAACTGGTTTGAAGTTTTCAATCAGCTTAACAACAGTCTGGTCTAGGAAATCGAGTCGCAATGAGCCAGCTTCTTTTGTACGAGTAGTCTCACATACTACAGACTGAGTGTCAGGCACCATACCCCAATTCTGAGTGTTCAACACTACAACTAAGTCATGTAAACTACATTTACTGTCACTATCAGCTTCCAAACGCTGCATAATAGAATTTTGTACAGATAAGATTGTTTGGTCTTTGGATACATCAATAAGTGAAGAAAGAGTAGAATCGAAACTACCAGCAGGAAAGTCCACCTCCTGATAACTAACAGTTTCATTTGTTCATACAATTTTTGTCATCACATACTTCATGGCAGGCCAATCTTGCACTGGATTCTTTTTGAGTAAATTGAGTTTTTGTAGACTCTTTTCATATGCCTCTAGAGCACTTACAGGATCAATACAGTCTTCCTGTAGGCTTTTGGATAACACAGAAGCTGGACTCAAAATGTCTATGAAAAAAGCTATACTTAAAAACATTTTTGGTGTTCTCCTTTTCAACCCCTGCTCCTTTATAATCATTCCCACTAACAATATGCTGCAAATGTTGAAGATATAAACCATATTTGTCAAGAAGCTGATGCAATGCACTTAATTTAAATGAAATCCATCTGGTGCCGTTACACCTTTTTGGCTTCACTGATCCTTCCTCAAATTCAAAAGTTTGTTTCATACAACTGAAAAATCTTTTCATTTCCACTAATTTTTTGGGTGATTTATTATAAATTGCATACAACTTTTCGAGCATCCTATCAATGTATTTGAAAAAACTTTCTCCCAAGGCATCTTTAATAGACAGTTCTAACCTGTGCGCAACGCACCACATGAAAACAAGACCAGAAAATGAGCGTTGCTTTAGCAGTGCTTGAACACCCCCTTTTCGGCCGCTATTGACTGAAGCACCATCAGCCCCAAATCCTATGAGTTTTTTGTAAAGTTCATCTTTCAATATGCCAATTTTAGCAAAGCTTTCTTCAATCGTCTCAACAGTTCCAGACACACTTGCATCAGGCATGTCCTTCAAATATACTAATTTACAAAATGTTTCCAGTTCACTAGTACTGTCTGCACTGGCATCAGGTTTCTTTGTGTACAGAACATATACAGCTTCTTTTTCAGATGCCGACTTGTCAGTTGATCCATCTGTTAAAATGCTAAAAAACTTCACATGATTCAGGTTTTTCTTCAGCTCCATTGCTAAATCCTGAGCAATAAAGTTGATAAACTCTGTTCATTGGCTGCGATTTTTGTACAGTGTTCCCAGATCCACACCATGTTTAATTTCAAGATCACACACGCTTTCAAATATACTGAAAGGTAATTGTTTCTTCGCAACAAAGTATGCAATTTCAAATTTTTGTTCAATCTGTTTTCACCATGTCAGACATTGACGCAAAAGCACTTGTAATTGTTTTCTGTTCTGGCATTGAATATGATCGCCCCTGCTTGACAGAATTGACCGACATTGCCTTCTTGTGACACAGACTGTTTGCGTGATCTTTGACATTTGTCACCCTTAAGTTCGTAGATCCCAAAATCCATTTTTCATTAAAATCTTTCATTAACGAAATTTCTTTTTTGTTTTCAGTACATATTGAACATTTCAGGGCCTTTACAGTCTCATTGTCCTGCTCAACGTCATACATCAACCACAGGTGTGCATTGAAACGCCCCAAGTCATGATTAATCCATTTTTTAACGGTCGCAGTTCGTAGTCTGCGACTAGTTGTGTGTGGCGTCGCATCTGAGATATGGCCCTCAGTGTTTTTCTGGCATTTATCATTCTGCTCATTCCCCCCGGTTTGTTTTTTAGAGAAAAATGCAGTGATCATCGTTGATTTATGAAAATTTTGTCGTCTGCGACAACGTACTTTCCGGTGACCGGTGGTACTAATTTATTCCCTATTTCGTTAGTAGACGACCATGTGGAAGTTCGATTTGCTAAAAAAAAATTACATGAAATTTAATGGGATCCAGTCACTTCGGCGCCAAGTTAAGTCGGCCTCTGGTCACATCGGCCCCAAAGTCATTTCGTACCTGGTCACTTCGGACACAAATAAATACCTATTAACTTTTGGGGCCGAAATGACTAGGTATTTGGGGGCTGAATTGACTTGAGGCCGACCTGACTAGTGCCGACTTGACTAGGGCCGAATGACTTGGGGCCGAGGTGACTGGATTCAAATTTAACTTACTTCATTCATTCTGATGTTACATATTCTTTAAAAAAATTATTGTCACTCCCCCCTACCCCCCCCCCCCCACCCCAATAATTTGGGAACAGGTCCATTCGCCACTGGGCTAACTTGCCATCAAGCACCTGGGCCAAGTTGCCACCGGGCCAACTCGCCACCAGAAGTTAATAGTATTGCATGCAGTGATCAAGGTGATAATTACTTCACTAACTGATTTAGCCAGGATTAGGGGCGGGATATATTATTGACAAAGAATGCCGCACCAAAACAGAGAATATTTCTACTCTCTGATTTGGTGTGAGTTTCTTTGTTTCGACTGAATTGAAATGGAAGCGTGTGGACGAGATATAAGTCGGTGATGGGACCCGGGGCGATGGCAAATTGGTGTAAAAAGCATGTGGGCGAGATATAACTCGGTGATGGGACACGGGGCGATGGCAAATTGGGGTAAAAAATAAAGAGAATACCGGTACAAATCTATCAATGTTTATTGGTATATAACAACATAGCATAGCACATAACATACAATATGCACTGATTAACAAAATAAATGAACTTGGAAATATTTTTGGAAATATTGTCATGATCACAAATGAATAAGTTTTGACAATGAACAAGTTTATTAAAATATTTAATAAAATATATCTAGCACATATGTTAATTCGGCGGTTGGACCTCACTTGGTGCTGTCGGCGGCTTCTCAGCGTAAACAGCTGAACACTTTCAAAGAAACGCAGCGGTTGAGAGACATGGTGGGGGGGGGGGGGGGGGGGGGGTTGGCATCCATATACATGTCCCAATCTTCTTGAATCCTGGCTGCCATCTTCGTGTATTTTAATCTGACATCACTTTCCAGGTCGACGGATCTAACTCTCAATTCAACATTCCTGGCTTCATTTTGCAAAAGTGGTACCAATTTGTAGAAGCTTATGCCTGTCCCAATCGTATTCATTCGTCTGTCACCCGGCAGGTCATGGTCATCCAATGACACCACCATCGCTTCAGAGGAATTATCCCTGTTCCTGTGTGATAGGTCGAAACTCTGCAGAATCAGGCATTGTGAAATAAGATGAGATGATACTGATGAAAGAAAGGTTTTAGCACGTCGAAGGCGCGCAGGGATGATGTGGGATTTACAAATCCCTTGCCATCTGGTCAACCTTATTAATTCTGATGACGGTAACCCGACGATATATAGTGTCCATGGTGTGACACTATATATGAGAATGAACCCAATCAAAGTAGCAAAGTATAAAATTAAACACCCAACACGTTCTCATTGAAAAGATATCATTCGGTAAAAACACTGCCTTGTTTGATGTATTGTGCTCAGTGTTACAAAAACAACGGAGTGCTTTGACCACCTTGATTAGTGTTCTTATTATTTTTACAGGAGACAGTATATAGTACAAACAGTAAAAACAAACACACTTCAAAGATTTCAAAGACATTCACTCTAAAATTCTAGAAACAACAAAAGGAATAATATCATTTTTGTCTGTGAACAGATAGTGATGAGACGTATTGAATTTTTGTGTAAAGCTATTTGAAATCGTATTTGAGGATTTGGAATGGATTCTTCATTCTGTAAATGTTTTTTTTTTTGGATTATCTATAAAAAAAACTGTGAGTACTAAACCTATAACAGTGGTCACCAAAGTGGGCCAAGTCGACACCAGAAATCGGGCCATGCAACTCTCCACTGGTGGCGAGTTGGCCCAGTGGCGACTGGACCCGTACCCAATAATTCCACGTCGTCTTCCTTACATACTTGTTTCAAAAAGACTAAAAGCTAAAAGTGAGCTGAGGCAGTATTTTCTTCACACTTTGATTTTTTAATTACTAAGTGTTTAATGAGCAAACCCGCCATGAAACGTCTCAAGGCCGAAACGTCATAAATCCATTCCTCAACCCAGATAGACTCGACCCTGCTTCATGACACTCGTGCTCTGTTGATTTGGCACCACACGAAGTGCGTAGCTAGTACTAGCTATTGGGTCTGCTCCCTAGGTGACAATTGACCGCACAACACTCCAATGCCCCAAATTTGTCTGTATGGATATTTCTTGTTCATATTTACCAGCCAAGAGGGGAAAAAATCAAAATCAGATTAATGGAAGCTATTAGAGCAACGAAAACGCCCCACCCCCTTCTGGGCTTGTTTTTTTTCTCCAAACAGAATGTCCCCCCCCCCTCCCACCCCCCCCCCCCCCCCCCCCCCCCCATCCATATTTCAAATCCATATGTGTGCATTGGCAACCCGCAAGGTATTCCAGGATGTGGAAGCCTGATTAAAGTTAATTTTCTGGGCGGTTTGACCGTTTTGTTGTGTAAAGGGTTAAATATTGAAAATGATGGGTCTTCGATCAGTCGGTTACAATAATATCCATATAAATTTGCATGGTTCTATGGAGACCCCAAGATATTCCTGGATATGCCAGTCTGATTTGGGTTAATTTTCTGGGCGGTTTTCGCCGTTTTGTTGTGTAAAGGTTTAAATAATTTCCCCACCCCAAGCACTACTATTGCCCCACCCCCTATACCACCGGTCATAAATAAATTCCAGGGTACGGACTCTATGACATTGCACTACATTCAGTTTGACAATCAGAACAGCAAAGCATTGGAAGTACAGCAGGGGAGATTACTCTCTAATTAGTCTAACACTGGTAACTGGAGAAATTGATATTTCTGAGTTTTTATCCACAGTTATGAGAAAAAATATAAAAAATTGCGTAAAATTTTCAATTTTTTTTTCACCAATGCGTGTCTTCCATAGGGTGGAGTCATGCACATAATACATAATTCACAATAATTACAAATACGGGGAGAATAAAAACAGAACAAAATTCTGATGAAATAAAATGAAACAAACACCATGGGGAATTGCATAAACTTCTTATATGTGAAATACTTTCAACTCAATCCGTAAATGAACACATCGGTTGTTGATAATCGTGCATCTGCCGCCATTTGCGAATTTTGCTTTTGCCTTTCTCAATCACAGTTTATTTTGGTCTAAGCTTAAACATATTTGTGAGGGGGGGGGGGGGTGCCTAAAACAGGTCGGACAAAATGACAGCCGCAAATGCGTTTGTGTCGGTCAAATGCGTGAGGGATACCGGTCATTTGTCCGTATCCGACCGCTAATTTGCAGCCTTGTAGGTGTACCGTTGCAGCCCTAGAGGTAATGAACTGGTTAATTCTATTCTTTTAAACTTTCAGTTTCGAGTTGAATGTTTTTTATGTGTGGCGGAGAACAAACGTTAGTAAAGTTCTTACAGATTATAGGCTTTCAACAAAATCATGGTTATTCTTCATGCCTCAACAGTTGGATTCCCATGATTCGCGTAGGGTGGTTCCCACGCGAATCCAACTTGATTCACCCCCAAAATTATGAAATTTTGCCCCAGGCTAGAGTCTGTATTTATGAACCGATCTTCACGAAACGTCTTGGGTACCTTTGTTATCACATTGGGATGAGAACGAGTGTTTCTGGGTGCGGTCTAAAATTCAAGATGGCTGCCAGTGGCCATTTTGTACCAAAATTAGGTCTAATCAATTTTTTGTACACAACTTCTATACGGCTCAGGCTGGAGGCCGTATTTATGAACTGAACTTTACGAAACTTCTTGGGTACCTTTGTTATCACCGTGGGATGAGAACGAGTGTTTTTGGGTGTGGTCCGAAATTCAAGATGGCTACCAGCAGCCATTTTGTACCAAAATTAGTGCAATCAGTCTTTTGTACAGAACTTCTGTATGAAAGT
The DNA here is from genome assembly GCA_031216915.1 of Pictodentalium vernedei. Lineage (NCBI taxonomy): Eukaryota > Metazoa > Mollusca > Scaphopoda > Dentaliida > Dentaliidae > Pictodentalium > Pictodentalium vernedei. The sequence continues at coordinate 210,735,077 of CM062289.1, read as the reverse complement.
TCTGATTTGAATAAATTTTTGTATGAATGTTTAGTAACATGGAATACATCACATATAGTACAGGTTTTTTCTCGTGCAGAAATTATGCAAATTAGATAAACTTTGATTTATTCAGTGCTACTTATACACTGTAAGTGCACATGTCAATACGGCTCGGGCTAGAGGTTGTATTTATCAACCAATCTTCATGAAACTTCTTGGGCACCTTTGTTATCACCTTGGGATGAGAATGAGTGTTTCTGAGTGCAGTCCAAAATTCAAGATGGCTGCCAGTGGCCATTTTGTACCGAAATTAGGTCCAATCAGTTTTTTGTCACAACTTCTATACAGCTCGTATTTATGAACTGATCTTCACGAAACTTCTTGGGTGCCTTTGTTTTCACCTTGGGACAAGAACGAGTGTGTTTTGGGGTGCCTTTGTTATCACTGTGCTATGAGAACAAATATTTTGGGGTTCAGTCAGACCCACTCTGGGACTCAAAGATTTCTTTGCTAGTTTAGCATCAGACTGTCACCCACCTTTACAATACTTTACCTATACATTTGTTACAGGCTACGGTCAGTATTTATGTACAGACCGTTACAACACTTTATATGTACCTTTTTTATCAGGTCATTACCTAGATGTTTGTCATTGCTGTGTCACATACTATACATGTACATGTCTTAACAAGTTGAGCTACAGTGTCTTTGAAACTTTCATTTAACATAGCATAAATGCATCAGCATAGTTGACAACTAGTTCTGGATATAGCCTGGTGTTAATAGTGGTCCATGAGCTGAAAAGTTACAAGTTTTTTCTTTTATTTTGTCCCTGTGCCAACTTCTCCCTGAAATCCATTCCATTTTCCTAAAAATCACCCTCAGGTTCCTTGAAAAATTATTCTGGAGGTTAACATGTCTGCATCCACGAGGCAGATTCTTTTGTTTACATAGTATTGACATCCAAGTGTGGGGAGATTCAAGTTTGTTCAAGTCAAATCCCTGAGCTCATATTTGCTGAGTACTATGCCCAGATTAAAGTTTGTTTAGTGTTACACTTGACTGATTTTGGTGAGCACCAAAGGAGTTTAAAATTTTACAAGAAGCGCAATGGGTTTACCATTTTTTAAAAGATTTGTTCTCACGTGTGAGTCGGTGTGACAGAGCTGATTGTGGTAAACTTTAGTTAGATGTAATTGTGAGTACATAAGATTAATGTTTGTTCAAATGGGGACCACCAGGTCACTTGAGGCCTGGGTGAGAATGAGGGAGGGAAAAAGGGAAGATTTGGAGAATTCTGAGTAATTTTAAGTAAAAAAATGAACTTTCACCCTGTTGTGGGCAGAGAGTTGGAGGAGGTCTCCTGGGGGATTTTTTCTCTCTTTGCTTCTAAAAAGAAAATAATCATTTGAAGGATTTTGTCACCCTGTTCAAACTTCACCTATCTTTCATTACAGTTCTTTTCAGTACAATAGAAGTAGGTATGTTTGTCAAATTCTATTTCAGAGAACACTGCTGTTTTATTGATCTTTAATTTGTATAATTTTGTCCCATAAGTGTATATTTGATAGCATAGCTTGATTTTTGAGAATTATAGGTATTCAGTGTTATCTGATATAATACAAACATTGGGAAATGTTCAACACTACACGTGGGATCTTGATTATGTGTAAGAATCTCATGTAAGATCTTGATTATGAATAAGAATGTCATGTAAGAATGCATCTGATCAGAAGTTGCACATCTGAGTGATGTTATGATATGAATGAAATGCTTCCACAATAAAACAGTGTCAAGCAAGACAGTTATCAGACCGACAAAGGTGATATTTTCTTAAAACATTTCAGTTTCATTCACATGTTTCAAGTTTAATCATTGTATAAATACAGAACACAACTCAGGCAGAGTGCAGGAGAAGGAATCGATAACCCTTGGTGGAGTTTTTTTCCTGTATTTCACACATGCCTTCAATGCATGTGATATACAGAAAAACTCCACCTTGGCTCGGCTCATTATACCCCTCACAACAGAGTTGTGGGGTGTACGCTGGTATCAGCTTGTCCGTCCATCTGTCTGTTTGACAAAATTTTGTCCTGAGCTTTTATCAGTTGTTTATGAACCAATTTCTTTGAAAGTTGGTATGGATATTCACTACTATGGGAACCTGTGCACCTGCAGTTATAGTTTCGATCAGACTTTTTTTGCCAGAGTTATGCCCATTTCCATCTTAGTATGTCCATGTCCAGAGCTTTTCTTGGTTGTTTGGGAACCACTTCCTTTGAAAGTTGGTATGGATGTCTACTATAGGGCTGGGCGGTTTTTAAATTTGCATTTCGGTTCGATTTTGGTTTCGTTTTTTTTAAATATATTGTAGAAATCCACATTTTAGAGGGTAATGCACACATAAAATTTGTCTGTATTTGTCATCCAAGTCATGAGGCTCCAAGAATGTGTTGAGTCACTCTGGTTACTCAGTGCTGACCACTCTTCTCAGCTAATGGACATATTGTGGTGGGCTACAGTGGTGAAGCAATTGGGTATCTGGGGAGCACAGCCCTCACCCTTCCAAAAAAAAAAAAAAAAATTCCACTTGCTCCTCCCATGCCCAGATTTGAAAAGATTTTTTTTTTATTTCCCGCCCTCAGTACAAGTACAGTACCCTCAGTCCTGAGATTCCCCCCTTCCCCCCACAAAACTCTTCAACCACATGGTCCCCCAGAATTTCAAACTGGTGGGATCTGCCTTGTTCTGTCATTGAGATTTGGAGCCTTGTCAAGATTTAAACATTTACAAGAAAAGCTACATTTTAGCAAAAATCAACATTTACTTATTTTTTAAGGAGTCGCTAAACTCTCACCCTGGTTTTGGTGGGTAATATGCAATTGTTATGCTTATATTGGTAATTATCACATCGCTTAAAAATAGACTGCCCGGTTCCTGTTTCAAATGACAGTAAAATAAAAGGAACACAAATCATATTTCTTGTGATTTTGCTAACTATTATTGAATTAAGTCATAATATCATATACAAATCACTTTTATTGGTAACTCACTCACTCCAATGTTTTCACAATATCTCTCCTAATTTCGACTGTAGAGGTTTGTTTTTGACTTTGATTTTGCCCAAACATAGAAATTGGGTGAAGTGAGCAGTGCCAAAGCAAAGATATTGCCAACTTCACTTCGCCCTCTTGGCTGATCCCTGCGTTGATTTCATCTCAGTTAATACAGGCAATTGATGTATTTGAAGGGAGACGGCTGCATAATGGGATTTTAAAGTTTGCAATATTGCATCTTGGGATTTGTTGTGTACACAAAATACGCATTGGAAAACACGTGTTGTTGATTATAACAACAACTGTGTATTGGGAATGCAGCGTTAACTCAACACTTGACAGTTTACACCCGACAGACTTGCAGTACAGCGTGATTCCTTAAAGTAAGTTCAAATAGTATACAAACAATTCGCAATAAGTTTTAAAAATTTTCAATAATTACCTGCCATCCATTTAACAGGATATGTTCTATTTTAATTTAATCACTTTATTGTTGACTAAAAAACAGAAATGCCAATGCACAGTTCTCTGAGCATGTGACAGTTTCAGAGAACGTGCCAGAAGTAGGCTACTTAACATAATTTACCCTTCATTTTTTCCATGTGAACTTTGAGGTTTCAAAACTCAATAAATTTTATGTTTACTTCCAATTTAATTTACAATGTGCCGTACACAGATGATTTGGGGTCAAAGATAATTTATATTACTTTTACACCATATATTGTCAGGTAACTTTCAATACCTATTTGGTCGAATATGACTGAGCCTGAGGCTGTGCCCTGTTCATTAAATTTACTGAACGATTCTTGAATTGCATGTGTGGATTCTTATGTAAGACTTTTTAATTTTTCATATTCCTTCTGGTTGTGGTTCTGTAGATATCGTTTAAGATATAAGAAATGTGCTAACTCTATTTGAGGGGGGGGGGGGGGGAGTGATTTGTTGTCGATGCTCTTGAAGTAAGCATAAATGGCACAGCGTTTACCTTTGCCGGACATTTTTGCCTTTGGCATGCGGAACTGCGATTGAAAGGTCATAAACTTGCCAATTCTGGGGAAATTTGTTGAAATCGAAAGTCTCGTTTTTTTGTTAAGGCGGCGGTTCGGTTTCAGTTTGGAAAAAAAAATCGTACCGAATCCAAAAACTGATAAACCGCCCAGCCCTAGTTCACTGCCATGGGAACCTGTGCACCTGCGATTATAGCTTCGTCTCGATCAGACTTTTTTTTCCAGAATTATGCCCCTTTTTATCTTAGAAAATGGCAGCGGGGCTATCGAAGGCCCATCTGGGACAATTACACATCTGATTTGTTCCACTCCACTGTACACAATCTCGTTGTGTTCTGTCTTATTACCCCCACCTCTGTACAATTTCAATGTGCCTGCCCCAATTATATATATTGAGTCAAAAAAGAAAGTATAATAAACTTTGAGGAGCAATGTTTTTAGTATTATCAACTTTAATCCCAAACAAATTATTGTAAATTCATATTTCGAGGCTAGCTGTATGAATTTGCTCAATTTCATGTTGTTACTCAGACCTTCCCAAATTTAAATTTAAGGTAACCCATTTAACGGGTTACCTTAAATTTTTTTAGGTAACCCATTTCATATAAGGTAACCCTTTTCATCGACATACTAATAATGCCAATCAAATAAAGATGAACTAATAATTTTATGATAAATGTAACATGAAGGAAGCCTAGGTTATCAGATAAGAAGATACACTTCAGCATATACTCTCCCAAAAAAGAAAGTGTGCATGCTAAAAAATAACACTAAAAAAAGATATATATCATTTTCATTCATGGAAATTTTATTCAATCACAGATGAATCAATTTGTGATCAACACGAGAAATTTCATTACGCTATGACGAATACTCTTGGTGCCATGGAGAGTCAAAGACACTAAGGGTCAAACAGAAAAGTCACGCACTCAATATCTGGTATGACCTCCATCTGCATCGACAACTGCTGTGCATCTACGCCTCATGGGAGCGAACAAGTTAGCATGGAAGTGTTGTGGGATGTTGTTCCATATTCTGATAAGCTGTCTTTGGAGTTCCACAAGCGTTGACGGTGCATGGGGAAGCCGGCGTAGCTGACGTTTCATTTCGTCCCATTCGTGCTCAATGGGTGAGATATTGGGCGAACTTGCGGGCCAGGGAAGAACATCCACTTGTTGTTGCTGCAGATACTGTTGAACAACACGAGCTGCGTGGGGTCGGGCGTTGTCCTGCTGTAGAATGACGCCGGGGCCGTGACGTTGCAGAAATGGGACAACAACAGGTGTAAGCACTTCATCACGATATCTGGCTGCATTGAGATTGCCATCAATAATGACCAGCTCAGTTCTGTTACGGGCAGTGATGCCACCCCACACCATGAGAGACCCTCCCCCATAATGGTTTCGCTCCACGACACATGGATCTGCGTAGCGTTCGTTTCGACATCTGTACACTCTCTGGCGGTCATCTGATGATGAAAGATGGAAACGACATTCATCTGTGAATAAAACACGTCGCCACCAGTGTAAAGGATGCCTGAGATGTTGTCTACACCACTTCAGTCGAGCACGACGATGACGTAACGTCAAAATCGGACGAATTGCAGGTCTTCGAGGACATAAGCCGTATTCTCTCAGCTGGTTGATTACTGTTTGAGGATGTATCCGTCTCAGGTTAGGGATGTTCCTGGCTGTCGTCATTGCCGTTTGTTGCCGGTTCCAGAGATGGACGACACGGATATACCGATCTTGTGCAGGGGTGGTAACTCGGGGTCTCCCGGAGCGGGGTCGGTCTCGAACGTCATCATGTTGTGCATGTCGATGGACTAGCCGGTCTACAGTGTTACGGTGGAAGTTCAAATGCTGGGCAACCTCTCTGTGTGTTCTGCCAGCTCTAATCATACCCAGGGTAAGGAGACGTTGATTCATTGTCAATCTTGGCATGCTAATGTGGAGTCGTTTTAACAGCAGCGCAAGTTTGAATGTGAACAATAGGAAGGCCTTACTTTAGTATTTAAATACCCAAGGATTCACACTGCTGCATGGATTTTCAGACTCTCCACGTGCAAAACATGCCTTTTCACAAACGTGCAGCACGTCATTTAATGTTAATGCAATTTTAACGGGGAAAGCTGTTTTTGTGTTCAATATAACTTATTCATGAACAGGTTAACACTCTTTACACCTACGAAATTATTTTTTTGGAGTTTGATCAATTTCTGCAATGCACACTTTCTTTTTTGGGCGAGTATATATGACAAATTGGACAGTTTCGTATTTAACCCTTTAGCTAACGTAACATCCCAAATGGGCCAGCCAGGCCAGCGCAATATACAGAAATTGCTGTTCAGTTTTCTATATATTTTCATTTTTAGCTTAACTTGACATAGTCAAGATAAGCTATTGCCATCACGCATGCGGAAGTCTGTGAGTCTGTTCACATTTTCCTTTAGCACGGGCTACACCCCGCAGTTCTTGTCTGATCATCACAAAATTTTATATGCAGGTTTGGGGTCATGTCTAGATGAGAACATCCCCTTTTGGTCGCGATCGAGCAACTGGTATGGCTGCCCGAGCCCAAAACCCGAAAACCATTAGCACAGTCTACAGGTCGTATTTATGAAGGGATTTCATTGTAACTTGGTAGGATGCCTCTGAATAATGCCTAGATGAGAACGTCCCCTTTTGGGCATGATCTGTCAACCGTGATGGCTGCCCAAGCCCGAAACCCAAAAACTTTTAGCACAGTCTGCAGGTTATGTTTAATATGGAGGGATTTCATTGTAACTTGGTAGGATGACTCCTTATGATGTCTAGATGAGAATTTCCCAATTTGGGTGTGATCTGCCAATCGTGACGACTGCCCGAGCCCAAAACCCGAAAACCTTTAGCACAGTCTACAGGTCATATTTATTGAAGAATTTCATTGTAACTTGGTGGGTTGACTTCATATAATATCTAGATGAGAAGGTCCCCTTTTGGTCCTAATTGGGCAACTGTGCCGGCTACAGGGGCCCAAAAATCTTTAGAATAGTCTACAGGTCATATTTATGAAGGGATTTCATTGTAACTTGGTAGGATGACTCCAAATAATGTCTAGATGAGAACGTCCCATTTTGATCGCGATCATTCAGCCTTGATGAGTGCCCGAGCCCAAAAACCTTTAGCATAGGCAAAAGGTCATATTTATGGAAGGATTTCCATGTAACTTGTTAGGTTGACTCCATATAATGCCTAGATGATGACATCCCCTTTTGGTCGTGAATGGTCAACTGTGATGGCTACAGGTTCCCGAAGCCCAAAAACCTTGAGCACAGTCTGCAGGTCATATTTATAAAGGGATTTCAGTGTAACTCCGTAGGATCACTCCAGATGATGCCCAGATGAGATTGTCCCCTTTGGTTGCGATCATTCAACCATGATGGCTGCCCGAGCCCGAAGCCCGAAAACCTTTAGCACAGTCTACAGGTTATATTTATGAAGGGATTTCATTGTAACTTGGTAGGTTGACTTCATAGAATGTCTAGATGAGAACGTCCCCTTTTGGACACAATTGGGCAACTGTGACGGCTACAGGGGCCCGAAGCCCGAAAACCTTTAGAACAGTCTACAGGTCATAATTATGAAGGGATTTCATTGTAGCTTGGTAGGATGACTCCAAATAATGTCTAGATGAGAACGTCCCCTTTTGGTCGCGATCATTCAGCCTTGACGGCTGCCCAAGCCCAAAAACCTTTAACATAGTGTATAGGTCATATTTATGGAAGGTTTTCATTGTAACTTGTTAGGTTGACTCCATATAATGCCTAGATTATGACATCCCCTTTTGGTCGTGATTGGTCAACTGTGATGGCTACAGGTGCCCGAAGCCCGAACATCTTGAGTCTACAGGTCATATTTATGAAGGGATTTCATTGTCATTTTGTAGGATCACTCCAGATGATGCCCAGATGAGAATGTCCCCTTTTGGTTGCGATCATTCAACCATGATGGCTGCCCGAGCCCAAAGCCCGAAAACCTTTAGCACAGTCTTCAGTTGATATTTATGAAGGGATTTCATTGTAACTTGGTAGGTTGACTTCATGTAATGTCTAGATGAGAACAGCCCCTTTTGGACACCATTTGGCAACTGTGACAGCTTCAGGGGCCTGAAGCCCGAAAACCTTTAGCACAGTCTACAGGTGATATTTATGAAGGGATTTCATTGTACCTTGGTAGGATGACTCCAAATAATGTCTAGATGAGAACGTCCCCTTTTGGTTGCGATCATTCAGCCTTGGTGGCTGCCCAAGCCCAAAACCTTTAGCATAGGCTAGCCTATAGGTCATATTTATTGAAGGATTTCATTGTAACCTGTTGGTTTGACTCCATATAATGCCTAGATGATGACATCCCCTTTTGGTCATGATTGGTTGACTGTGACGGCTTCAGGGGCCCGAAGCCTGAAAACCTTGAGCTCAGTCTACAGGTCATATTTGTGAAGGGATTTCATTGTAACTTCGTAGGATCACTCCAGATGATGCCTAGATGAGAATGTCCCCTTTTGGTTGCGATCGCTCAACCATGATGGCTACCTGAGCCCGAAGCCCAAAAAACTTTAGCACAGTCTACAGGTCATATTTATGAAGGGATTTCATTGTAACTTGGTAGGTTGACTTCATATAATGTCTAGATGAGAACGTCCCCTTTGGACGCAATTGGGAAACTGACGGCTACAGGGGCCCGAAGCCCGAAAACCTTTAGCACAGTCCACAGGCCATATTTATGAAGGGATTTCAATGTAACTTGATAGGATGACTCGTTTTGGAATAATTTCACTGTAACTTGGTAACTTTCGTTGATATACGTTAACTGTGAGGGCCACATACATTAACTGTGAGGTCATATTAACCCACCCCTCAGCTCTTTAGTTCAGTGTACACCTCATATTATTTTTATCAAAAACATAGCATACAGGGAACAGAAATGAACATATTCCCAATTATCACAATTCTTGTCTTATTTCATAATCCTTTCATAAACATTGAACATTATTATCCTTTTCATCAAACACCAGACACAAGTTAAGTTACAGTGTCATTGACACTTTCATTTGCTTCTAAAATCGTGATTCATCACTAAAAGACTCCGAACTCAGCAGCGAGCTCATCTGGAGGTACCCCAGCCTCATGCATGCCAATGGCATGCAACCTCTGATTTTTGGTTAACCTTGGCATTTATTAAAAGGTTGGAAGACAAAAACTAGCGTTTTTTCTCAATAACCCAGTCTCTCTAGCACAACATAACACAAAGAACATTGTCAGTCACCCATCCCGTTTGACATTCTCGGGTAGCACATGCTATTTTGAAATCCATAGCAAAATTGTATACGGTTGGGTGGACAACAACAATATGTCATTAAGCTCTTTGCACGACTTCTTGTCCACAAACATTCAACATTAGAACTATTATATTTCATCCTTTATGCTATTTTTTCACGTTTTTTTTCTATTATACTGTCTTTTTTGACTCAGTATATAATAAGCTGTTTCTTGCAGCGAGAATTGAAAAAATAAAAGAAGTTTGAATGTAAATTTCCATGCAGAGTGAATTGGGCTGTTACCTCAGGTAAAGGTTTGAAGGTATTTTAATCTTGGATTGTCTTTTTAGCTTAACTCGACAAAGTCAAGATAAAGCTATTGTCATCACATGAGTCTGTAAGTCTGTGAATCTCTTCACATTTTCTTTAGCACAGGCTACACCCCTGAGTTCTTGTCTGATCTTCATAGAATTTCATAAGCAGGTTCGAGGTCTGTCTAGATGAGAACGTCCCCTTTTGGTTGTGATCAGTCAACCGTGATGGCTACGTGAGCCCGAAACCTGAAAACCTTTAGCACAATCTACAGGTCGTATTTATGAAGAGATTTCATTGTAACTTTGTAGGATGACTCTGTATAAGGTCAAGATGAGAAATCTCCTTTTTGGTCTCTATCAGTCAACTGTGATGGCTACGCAAGCCCAAAACCCCAAAACCTTAGCACAGTGTACAGGTCATATTTATGAAGGGATTTCATTGTAACTTGGAAGGATGACTTGTTATTAGGTCTAGATGAGAACGTCCTGTTTTGGTCGCGATCGGTCAACCGTGATGGCTGCGCAGGCCCGAAAACCCGAAAATGTTTGGCACAGTCTACAGGTCAAATTTATGAAGGGATTGATTGATTTATTTATTTATTGGTCTTTAAGGTCACATATTTCTGTACAATGGCTAATCATGACCAAGACAGTTTTACAGGTGGAGGAAACCGGAGTACCTGGAGAGAACCACCGAGCAACTGTCAGCTCCCCAACATACCAACTTCACACAAGTAGGGTTATTATTGGTGGAAGACAAGTGAACAATCAGTGTTTATGAAGGGATTTTGTAACTTTGTAGGATGTCTCTATACAATGTCGAGATGAAAATGTCCTATTTTGGTGGGGCTCAGTCGTCTGTGATGGATGCAGGGGCACGTTGCCTAGATTCCTTTAGCATGGTGTACAGCTTGTTAAGAAGTGCATCTTGAGAAGTTGAGAGCCAATTCAACTGTCTTGTCAACACACTCGCTCCATCAGAGATAGCTGAAATCATACGTTTTCTATAATCAGAGTCACTGACACCAAGATCTTTGAATGTTTTGTCTATACAAGATTTTAAACCTTCTGCATTGGCACATCTCTGATCTTTAACATCCTCTAAACCTACACAAAAGTAGACAGGTAGACCATGTTTTACAATTCTAAGAAAGATGAATTCTTTTTCAGAACCTGTTTTCTTGGGCTCACTACCATCAGTTAATATTCCAAAAGCACTTGTAGTTCCCGAGCAACACTGCCTTCCATTTTTCCATCAATGAGCTTTGTCCCAGAATCCTTGATGCATTTTAGTAGAACATGAAATTTGCTGAATGGCAGCCTTTCTATTACTAAGTTATAGGCTGTTCTAAAAAGTTTTTGATAAACATCTTTTGCGAACTTGTCCAAATGTGATGAAATGGTAGGTTGACTTTTTCTTTAGAATCTGCATTGACACTGGCACCTGAAACATCTATTGTTAAACTATCTTCAACAGCCTGTTTGTGACCATCACTGTCCAAATGCGTCAACAGGTAGTGTTTACTGATGCAACCTGTCACCCCATTAAAGTACTTCATAGCAGCTTCACCAGAAAGTAAAAAACAAGATTTGATTCAATAAAAATGACAAAAATATGTATGAATATTATTACATAAGACAATCAGTGAATTACACTAAACCCCATTGGCACCCCACCAGCATGGTACACCCCTTCACAGACCCCCCCCCCCCCCCACACACACACACACACATACACACACACACACTCACACTCACCTGCTCTGCTCGGGCTAGAGGCTGTATTTATCAACCGATCTTCACGAAACTTCTTGGGTACCTTTGTTATCACCTTAGGACAAGAACGAGTGTTTCTGAGTGCGGTCCAAAATTCAAGATGGCTGCCAGTGGCCATTTTGTACCGAAATTAGGTCCAATCAGTTTTTTGTCACAACTTCTACACAGCTCATATTTGTGAACTGATCTTCACGAAACTTCTTGGGTACATTTGTTTTCACCTTGGGACAGGAATGAGTGTGTTTTGGGGTGCCTTTGTTATCACTGTGCTATGAGAACAAATATTTTGGGGTTCAGTCAGACCCACTCTGGGACTAAGATTTCTTTTCTAGTTTAGCATCTGACTGTCACCCACCTTTACAATACTTTACCTATACATTTGTTACAGGCAACGCTCAGTATTTATGTACAGACCATTACAATACTTTATATGTACCTTTGTTATCAGGTCATTACCTATATGTTTGTCATTGCTGTGTCACATACTATACATGTACATGTCTTGACAAGTTGAGCTACAGTGTCATTGACACTTTCATTAAAAGACTGGTCACAAAAATTTCATCGGAAGATATCAAAACTGTCAGCTTGCTTTCTTGACATACATTGCCAGGGAAACACCCATATCATCCACTATCCAACTCCACCTCCCGCAATCTTTCACTTTGCTCACAGGAATGTCATGACAGGGGGGTGGGGGATCTCCCCATTTTATTTCCGGTCAAATAGTTAGTTTCAATAGTTGGAAATTCAAGCCTCAAACTGTCAATCTCTTGAGTTGGGAAATTCCATACTCTATGGTATTGAGGGGCTTTCAAAATGCGAAGAAACATCTATTGACAAAATTTAATGTTTTTTTTTTTTTTTTTCAAGTTAACAATTCACTGACTGTGATCAGTAATCAGAGTTGACAAATAAACAATGTTGGAATAATCAAGCAGTTAATTGGATGATTGAGTAAAATCCACAGCCGCTTTGGTTTGACACAGTCTTGCAATTCTGAAGTGTTGTCATAATGAAAACAAATGTGATTTTCAAAATTTTGAAAATCATATCCGTCGAGAAAAGCATACTGAACTGTGCAGGTATAAACTATTATGCAGAAATATAAGCCTTTTAAATTGCATTCTGATTCTGTGTTCACAACTGGAGGATTCATTACAAAGTTTGTTTTTTCGGAATTTATTTGGAATATACATAGGATTATACACTGGATTGCTTAACAGAAGTAAGTACAATAATAGAGCATAAAATTCAATGTATATCTAAAGTAGCATTACTTATTTTTTTATCAGAGAAAATTTTTTTAACATACAGAAAAACAAAAATCATTTTCTAGTGGACTACCTGGGTCAAATTAAAGCGAACAATGTGGGTGAAATTCCAGTGGATGATTTGGGCTTGAGTTTGTGGACAATATGGGCGTAATTTTACTGTTGGCCTCAGTTGGCAATTTTCTGGGCAAGTGTGGGGTATTATCTGGGCAAATCTAAGGTAGGTAAGTGTATTTTTTAATATTAGCCCTATTCATGACATAAGCAGAGGATTTGAAGGAAAAAAATATGGGACGAACCATCATGATAGTTGGTACAAACTGTCTCAGTACAAATGTCGAGGACAAATAGTAACCAGTATGACGTGTAAGAGTCCCCAAAAAACCAAGTGGATTGATGATGCTTTTGTTCATCTTGATTACATTGCACATGTTTCCTCAATTGGGTTATCAACTAACAAAACAGGATATTCGGATTGGAGTTACAGAGTCTATGTTGGGATTAGACAACACGCTTTGGCACTGTGAATACATTTGTGTTTCCTGTGATCAAACAGCAATACTAAGTAGACCCTATTTGATATAAAATTAGCACCCAAGTGATACGATGTTTCCATGAATCGACACTGATACACAGTGCGAATCAGTGTTGATTCTCATGTTTGCCTTTTGTGTGAATCAAATTGGTGATTCACGTTGAATCTTAAGGCCTGGGTGGTTTACCAATACAGTTACCAAAACCAGGCACAATGGCCCTAATAGATCTAAATCTCACCCACAAACTGCATATATTTAATAACCTGCAGTTCATGCAAAAAAAATATGTAGGTAAAACTAAACGGTAGTTTTAACCTCCGAAATAAGGAACTTTTCGCCACCATTTAACATTGAAAAGAAATGGCCTGGATACACATTTTAATCAATGGTTACACCATCAGTGATGTACAATTCTGCAACATTCAGATTTTACATACCAACACAAGAGAGTCACAATTCTGCCATTAGTAGACAAAGTGTAGAAATATGCTGGATCTTCACATTGAAAATGCTGATTCCACTCGGTCTGAACAGAAAGGATTTTTTAAATATTCTTTTTAAACCTACATGCATGGTGTAATCAAACTTGATGCTGATAACAGTTATAACTCGCAAATAACCACACCCTTCCCATTACAGAGTTTCCATGGACCCTTGAATTTTGGGGTATTAAAAAATAAAAAATCCTGGAAAACTTTCCTAAATACTCCTGGAAACTTCTTGAATTTGATCTCAGAATGTGTGTGTGAGGTATATTTTGTCATACAAAAGAACTGAATTCGCATTAAGCCAACATATATTGATGCCACCACATGAAAAAACGAGAAAAAAATAATGTTCTTGATGGAATAAATGCTGAATGTCTTTTGTATTTGTGCCTTCTACCTTTGTAATGTGGATTTCCCAATAATATTGATTTTTATCGTTTGAATGCACACATATGTCATATCTGTTTGACATGAATGCAGAACAAAACAGAGGAATGAATAAATATGGTATCCATAAGTAATTTTGATAAACAGCATAATATTGTAGATTGTTGTAAAATTCATTTGATGAATTATTTTGAATTTCAGAGTTCCATTAGACATGCATTGTACCAGAAGTGGTTTAAAAAAATAAAACTAGAATCTTACAGTAACTACAAGGGATGTTATTGGACGCTCAATCCAGATGTTACACATGGGTTCAGTCATAAAATCAACAGTCTTCTATCAGGTATAGAATTGTGTAAAAATGTTTTGGTAAAAGGAAAAATATAGTACAGTAGAACTCTGGTTAATTGAATAGCCACTTTGCTCAATTACTCAATTAGCAAGAGTATTCAATTAACAGGAATTTGGTCACTTTTCTGGATTCAAGAGATAAGCTCATCATTTATTCTATTATTGTTTGACAGAGCTCATGGAGCTCTGTCAAACAAAATATAATAGATTGAATGTGTGTATTGCATGTACTGAGGCCAAGTAGGTCGATAAACAAAGAGAATTTGGACACTTTTGGTATAATTTCTTGATGTACTCTAAGATTTTGTATTAAATTAACAAGAATTTACATGGCAATCTATATGCAGTTAACAGGTCAAATTTTTACTATAGGTATGCTAAATGCGTTTGAAAGTTATATTCAAATACATGTAACATTCAATTAAGAGATATCCAATCAGTGGGTTCCACTGTAACTTAAGCATCCTTCATTTACTTATGAAACTAATCCATACACTTCACATGATAATATTTGCTCATTGAATTCTTTGAAAGTCCTGGAACTTAGAAATTTCTTATCAGCAAGTCCCTGAATATTGGAACCGACCTTGAAAAATGAATTAGCAGGTGATCAGAGGTGATGCATTACAGCAATATTTAGCACTCTTAAGCTGGAATGGATATTCTCGGCCCAATAGAATTTCTGTCTAATAGAAAGAGATACATGCATTACATTCGAAAATGAATGTGATATGACATTAAAATAAGAAATATTGAGTACAAAGTCCCTCAGTTTACATGTTCATGTAACTATGTGTAGCTCTTGGAAGGGAGCTCCTTTTGTTTTTGCCTAAGAACATCCTTGAAAATCCTTGACTTTCTCATCTCTACCTCCTTGAAAATATACCAGGAAGATCCTGGAAATGCCTCAAATTGACTTCTCATTCAAGGGCAGAAAATCCTGACCTTAGCAACAGAGATGTGAGTGATTCGTCTTATTCACATTCAGACAGATTGAAATTTAAAAAAAATAGTATTCTTTAACTTTCAGATGCTTAAGTTCCCTTTGTTTTTGTCCCCCTCCTCAATCCTTGAATATCTTACCTTTCGCTCCTTGAAAATATTCCAGAAAGATCATGGAAATACTTTGAATTGGCTACTCATTCAAGGGCAGAAATCCTGACATCAGTAATAGAGATGTGAGCGATTCATTTTATTAACAGCCAGTCTGTTGAGCATAACAAAGTTTTTCCTCAATCTTTCATTTTACATGCAAACAAAAATACAAACAAATTTAATTGCTTTCCTACCGTCACTCACACTGGATGTTTGACAGTCTGTGTATGGATTCAGAAAGCAGGGTAAAGACAGGTTTTCATTACCTTGCCATATGTAAGAATTTGATCACACACACTATCGCTTACCATCAACATCTTCACAAATGAACAGATCATCCATGAAAGCAAATTATGTGCCAGACCCAAGCAGTTACTAACAAAGACATCTTCACTCGACGTGATTTTTTAAACTGTGTGTATCCCCCCTATTATGTTATCATAAGCGACACATTCAATTAGAATCTTGTATGAAAAGATCAGCCATATGTCCCTGGTTTATTCAGCCCATATGTTTTCAACCCATGATCTGTTAATACTTGAAACCTACAGATAATTCTTTCGCTCCTGAAGTGGTGAAAGTTTATATGTAATTCTTAACTTGTTTGAGAGTTTTATTTTGAAATTTCTCATTCTAAAAAGTTCTTCGTGGGTTTTCATTGCCTGGAGCAGATTTTCTGTGGACGAAAACGATACATATATTTCTTTTGAACAATTCTGAATGGGTGAAGGATGGTAACTATTCTTACCAGTTGGTAATAAAGGTATCAAAATAATATGAAATGTTCCTTATTTTTCAAAGCTGGAAAATATTATTGCAGAATAATACTTAGAATAAAGACTGAATGTTCAAGGTTTGAAATTTGCAAGTGTGCCAGGTAATAATTATATTATTTCTGAAGTGGAAAAAAGTATATCCCTCGCACATTTTCTGAGCATGTGGCGCTGTCTGTAATACACTGTATTTTTATTATTGGGTTTAACCATTGTCTTTAAAATGCACTCATTCCCTCTCCTTCCCTCACATTGTCTTTTAGGGAATAGCACATCCATATTTTTGAAAATGGCTTTTTATTCTATCTTCTTTTTATTATTATTTTCAATATATTCTAATAATATTATTGATATTTTAAGTGTTTTGTTTCCCACACATTAATGCAACAATGCAATAATACAACATTACTCCAAAAGGATCTGCATTTCTCTCTTACCGGCTATATACTCTGTCTGATATGATGTTGCTCTAATTACATTTCTACCTCGGGGGATAGCAGGAAGACAGCCAGTCTGGCTATGCTGTCCCTCAACGGTATGTATGTGTATCACAATATTCTGTAACTGAATTGATTATTATCCCCGCATTTTAAAAAATGCGGGGATATTGTCATCATCTCCGTCCGTACGTCCGTACGGCCGTACGTCCGTACGTCTGTACTTCCGTACGTCCGGTTTTGTAATTCGAAACGCTGTAACTTTCTACAGTTGTTCGATAGGGTCTGTGCAACCCAAAAATACAACTTTTAAATTTTTGTGCCACCAGGTGGCTTCTGTGGAGCCACTTAAAAAATGTGTTATTTTTTCACTTTTTTGCTGAATAGTCCCAACCTATGTAATTCGGAGTTCTAAAATTACACTAGGGTGTTGCTAAATGATCTGTAGATATGTAGGAATGTTTCGGATTTTTCGGGTGCCACGTGGCTGTGCCACCGTAGCCACTTTTGTGTTTTCTTAGACCGTTTCCGGCAAAAGGCTCGTAGAATATGTAATTCGAAATGCTAAATCCATGCTCAGATGTTGCAGTAGGGTCTATAGATGCGCACGAAGGTTTCGGATTTTTCGGGTGCCACGTGGCTGTGCCACCGTAGCCACTTTTGTGTTTTCTTAGACAGTTTCCGGCAAAAGGCTCGTAGGATATGTAATTCGAAACGCTAAATCCATGCTCAGAAGTTGCAGTAGGGGCTATAGATGCGCAGGAAGGTTTCAGATTTTTCGGGTGCCACGTGGCTGTGCCACCGTAGCCACTTTTGTGTTTTCTTGAACCGTTTCCGGCGAAAGGCTCGTAGGGTATGTAATTCGAAATGCTAAAACCATGCTCATATGTTGCAGTAGGGTCTATAGATGCACACGAAGGTTTCAGATTTTTCGGGTGCCACGTGGCTGTGCCACCGTAGCCACTTTCGTGTTTTCTTAGATTGTTTCCGGCGAAAGGCTCGTAGGGAATGTAATTCGAAATGCTAAAACCATGCTCATATCTTGCAGTAGGGACTATAGATGCGCACAAAGGTTTCGGATTTTTTGGGTGCCACGTGGCTGTGCCACCGTAGCCACTTTTGTGTTTTCTTAGACCGTTTCCGGCGAAAGGCTCCTAGGGTATGTAATTCGAAATGCTAAAACCGTGCTCACATGTTGCAGTGGGGTCTGTAGATGCGCACGAAGGTTTCAGATTTTCCAGGTGCCACGTGGCTGTGCCACCATTGCCACTTTTGTGTTTTCTTAGACAGTTTCCGGTGAAAGGCTCCTAGGGTATGTAATTCGAAACGCTAAAACCATGCTCAAATGTTGCAGTGGGGTCTGTAGATGCGCACGAAGGTTTCCGATTTTTCGGGTGCCACGTGGCTGTGCCACCTTTGCCACTTTTGTGTTTTCTTAGACCATTTCCGGCGAAAGGCTCCTAGGGAATGTAATTTGAAACACTAAAACCATGCTCAAATGTTGCAGTGGGGTCTGTAGATGTGTACGAAGGTTTCCGATTTTTCAGGTGCCACGTGGCTGTGCCACCATTGCCACTTTTGTGTTTTCTTAGCCCGTTTGCGGCAAAAGGCTCCTAGGGTATGTAATTTGAAATGCTAAAACCATGCTCAAATGTTGCAGTAGGGTCTGTAGATGCACACGAAGGTTTCGGATTTTTCAGGTGCCACGTGGCTGTGCCACCGTTGCCACTTTTGTGTTTTCTTAGACCGTTTCCGGCGAAAGGCTCCTAGGGTATGTAATTCGAAACGCTAAAACCATGCTCAAATGTTGCAGTGGGGTCTGTAGATGCGCCCAAAGGTTTCGGATTTTTCAGGTGCCACGTGGCTGTGCCACCGTTGCCACTTTTGTGTTTTCTTAGACTGTTTCCGACGAAAGGCTCCTAGGGTATGTAATTCGAAATGCTAAAACCATGCTCAAATGTTGCAGTGGGGTCTGTAGATGCGCACGAAGGTTTCGGATTTTTCAGCTGCCATGTGGCTGCGCCACCATTGCCACTTTCGTGTTTTTTTAGACCGTTTCCGTCGAAAGGCTCCTAGGGTATGTAATTCGAAACACTAAAACCATGCTCAAATGTTGCAGTGGGGTCTGTAGATGCGTACGAAGGTTTCTGATTTTTCAGGTGCCACGTGGCTGTGCCACCATTGCCACTTTTGTGTTTTCTTAGACCGTTTCCAGGCGAAAGGCTCCTAGGGTATGTAATTCGAAACGCTAAAACCATGCTCAAATGTTGCATTGGGGTCTGTAGATGCGCACGAAGGTCTCGGATTTTTCAGGTGCCACGTGGCTGTGCCACCATTGCCACTTTTGTGTTTTCTTAGACCGTTTCCAGGCGAAAGGCTCCTAGGGTATGTAATTCGAAACACTAAAACCATGCTCAAATGTTGCAGTGGGGTCTGTAGCTGTGCACGAAGGTTTCAGATTTTTCAGCTGCCACGTGGCTGCGCCATCATTGCCACTTTCGTGTTTTCTTAGACCGTTTCCGGCGAAAGGCTCCTAGGGTATGTAATTCGAAATGCTAAAACCATGCTCAAATGTTGCAGTAGGGTCTGTAGATGTGCACGAAGGTTTCCGGTTTTTCAGGTGCCACGTGGCTGTGCCACCATTGCCACTTTTGTGTTTTCTTAGCCCGTTTGCGGCAAAAGGCTCCTAGGGTATGTAATTTGAAATGGTAAAACCATGCTCAAATGTTGCAGTAGGGTCTGTAGATGCACACAAAGGTTTTGGATTTTTCAGGTGCCACGTGGCTGTGCCACCGTTGCCACTTTTGTGTTTTCTTAGACCGTTTCCGGCGAAAGGCTCCTAGGGTATGTAATTCGAAACTCTAAAACCATGCTCAAATGTTGCAGTGGGGTCTGTAGATGTGCCCAAAGGTTTCGGATTTTTCAGGTGCCACGTGGCTGTGCCACCGTTGCCACTTTTGTGTTTTCTTAGACCGTTTCCGACGAAAGGCTCCTAGGGTATGTAATTTGAAATGCTAAAACCATGCTCAAATGTTGCAGTGGGGTCTGTAGATGTGCACGAAGGTTTCGGATTTTTCAGCTGCCATGTGGCTGCGCCACCATTGCCACTTTCGTGTTTTTTTAGACCGTTTCCGTCGAAAGGCTCCTAGGGTATGTAATTCGAAACACTAAAACCATGCTCAAATGTTGCAGTGGGGTCTGTAGATGTGCCCAAAGGTTTCGGATTTTTCAGGTGCCACGTGGCTGTGCCACCGTTGCCACTTTTGTGTTTTCTTAGACCGTTTCCGACGAAAGGCTCCTAGGGTATGTAATTCGAAATGCTAAAACCATGCTCAAATGTTGCAGTGGGGTCTGTAGATGTGCACGAAGGTTTCGGATTTTTCAGCTGCCATGTGGCTGCGCCACCATTGCCACTTTCGTGTTTTTTTAGACCGTTTCCGTCGAAAGGCTCCTAGGGTATGTAATTCGAAACACTAAAACCATGCTCAAATGTTGCAGTGGGGTCTGTAGATGCGTACGAAGGTTTCTGATTTTTCAGGTGCCACGTGGCTGTGCCACCATTGCCACTTTTGTGTTTTCTTAGACCGTTTCCAGGCGAAAGGCTCCTAGGGTATGTAATTCGAAACGCTAAAACCATGCTCAAATGTTGCAGTGGGGTCTGTAGATGCGCACGAAGGCTTCGGATTTTTCAGCTGCCACGTGGCTGCGCCACCGTTGCCACTTTCGTGTTTTCTTAGACCGTTTCCGTCGAAAGGCTCCTAGGGTATGTAATTCGAAACGCTAAAACCATGCTCAAATGTTGCAGTGGGGTCTGTAGATGCGCACGAAGGTTTTCAGATTTTTCAGGTGCCACGTGGCTGTGCCACCGTTGCCACTTTTGTGTTTTCTTAGACCGTTTCCGACGAAAGGCTCCTAGGGTATGTAATTTGAAACACTAAAACCATGCTCAAATGTTGCAGTGGGGTCTGTAGATGTGCACGAAGGTTTCGGATTTTTCAGCTGCCACGTGGCTGTGCCATCATTGCCACTTTCGTGTTTTCTTAGACCGTTTCCGGCGAAAGGCTCCTAGGGTATGTAATTCGAAACGCTAAAACCATGCTCAAATGTTGCAGTAGGGTCTGTAGATGTGCACGAAGGTTTCCGATTTTTCAGGTGCCACGTGGCTGTGCCACCATTGCCACTTTTGTGTTTTCTTAGCCCGTTTGCGGCAAAAGGCTCCTAGGGTATGTAATTTGAAATGCTAAAACCATGCTCAAATGTTGCAGTAGGGTCTGTAGATGCACAAGAGGGTTTCGGATTTTTTAGCTGCCACGTGGCTGTGACACCATTGCCACTTTCGTGTTTTCTTAGACCATTTCCGGCGAAAGGCTCCTAGGGTATGTAATTCGAAACGCTAAAACCATGCTCAAATGTTGCAGTAGGGTCTGTAGATGTGCACGAAGGTTTCGGATTTTTCAGGTGCCACGTGACTGTGCCACCGTTGCCACTTTCGTGTTTTTTTAGACCGTTTCCGTCGAAAGGCTCCTAGGGTATGTAATTCGAAACACTAAAACCATGCTCAAATGTTGCAGTGGGGTCTAAAGATGCATACGAAGGTTTCTGATTTTTCAGGTGCCATGTGGCTGCGCCACCATTGCCACTTTCGTGTTTTTTTAGACCGTTTCCGTTGAAAGGCTCCTAGGGTATGTAATTCGAAACACTAAAACCATGCTCAAATGTTGCAGTGGGGTCTGTAGATGCGTATGAAGGTTTCTGATTTTTCAGGTGCCATGTGGCTGCGCCACCATTGCCACTTTCGTGTTTTCTTAGACCATTTCCGGCGAAAGGCTCCTAGGGTATGTAATTCGAAACGCTAAAACCATGCTCAAATGTTGCAGTAGGGTCTGTAGATGTGCACGAAGGTTTCGGATTTTTCAGGTGCCACGTGACTGTGCCACCGTTGCCACTTTCGTGTTTTCTTAGACCGTTTCCGACGAAAGGCTCCTAGGGTATGTAATTCGAAATGCTAAAACCATGCTCAAATGTTGCAGTGGGGTCTGTAGATGTGCACGAAGGTTTCCGATTTTTCAGCTGCCATGTGGCTGCGCCACCATTGCCACTTTCGTGTTTTTTTAGACCGTTTCCGTCGAAAGGCTCCTAGGGTATGTAATTCGAAACACTAAAACCATGCTCAAATGTTGCAGTGGGGTCTGTAGATGCGTACGAAGGTTTCTGATTTTTCAGGTGCCACGTGGCTGTGCCACCATTGCCACTTTTGTGTTTTCTTAGACCGTTTCCAGGCGAAAGGCTCCTAGGGTATGTAATTCGAAACGCTAAAACCATGCTCAAATGTTGCAGTGGGGTCTGTAGATGCGCACGAAGGCTTTGGATTTTTCAGCTGCCACGTGGCTGTGCCACCGTTGCCACTTTTGTGTTTTCTTAGACCGTTTCCGGCGAAAGGCTCCTAGGGTATGTAATTCGAAACGCTAAAACCATGCTCAAATGTTGCAGTGGGGTCTGTAGATGCGCACGAAGGTTTTGGATTTTTCAGCTGCCATGTGGCTGCGCCACCATTGCCACTTTCGTGTTTTTTTTAGACCGTTTCCGTCGAAAGGCTCCTAGGGTATGTAATTCGAAACACTAAAACCATGCTCAAATGTTGCAGTGGGGTCTGTAGATGCGTAGGAAGGTTTTGGATTTTTTGGGTGCTAAGTGGCTGTGTCACCGTTGCCACTTTTGTGTTTTCTTAGTCCGTTTCCGGCGAAAGGCTCCTAGGGTATGTAATTCGAAATGCTAAGCGCATGCTTAAATGTTGCAGTAAGGTCTGTAGATGCTTACAAAGGATTCAGATTTTTCAGATGCCACGTGGCAGTGCCACCGTTTTTCTTTGGTGTTTTCTTAGATCATTTCCAGCGAAAAGCTCCCAGAGTATGTAATTTGAAATGCTAAAACTATGCTCAAAAGTTGCAGTAGGGTCTGTAGATGTGCACGAAGGTTTCGGATTTTTGGGGTGCCACCGTTGCCACTTTCATGTTTTCTTAGACCGTTTCTGGCGAAAGGCTCCCAGGGTACATGTATGTAATTCGAAACGCTAAAACCATGCCCAAATGTTGCAGTGGAGTCTGTAGGTGCACACGAAGCTGTGTCACCTGTGCCACTCAATATGATTTTAGTGTGTCATATAATACATTTCATCTTTGTATCAAGCATTCATACAAAGTCAAGGATGTAAATGCGGGGATACACTATAGTGTGCTTTGCACACAAGTGACACCATCTAGTTATATTTTACATACCGTTAAATAAAATGAATTGAATTGAATTGAATTCTGTCATTTGCAAAAGCAAATTTAGTAGGTCTTGCTTTCCTTTCAATATAAATAACAAGCTAGTGGTGGTATTTTCTGAGAACATTTTATTATTAACTGAAATTCTTTTCCATCTGGTCATTTGTTTCAGTCTTATAGTCTATTTCCTACCAGTTTCTGTAATAGGTTTCAAGCCCAATTAAAATTTGTGCTACCAATTTCTTCACTTATCCTACTCCCCACAACCCCCCCCCCCCCCCCACCCCAGCCTGTTTTTAGCTCACCGAAGGGAGCTTAATTTATCACTTGCCGTCTGGTGTCCGTCGTCGTCCATCATCGTCGTCCATCGTGAACTTTACATTATCGACTACTCCTCCCAAACTAATGGATCAAATTGAACCAAATTTGGTGTGTGTGTTCCCCATCATATGTCAATTCAAACTTGTACAAATAAACTTGCCGCACCCACAGGGGGTACCACAAGGGGTACCACAAGGGGCATAACTCTGATAGCACCCATGAATTTCTTTCCAAAATTCAAAAAAATCTTCTTCTTCAGATCCACCAGGCAGAATTCTTTCCTATTTGGTATACATCATCTCTGGGGGAGGGGGGGGGGGGGGCAGATTCAAGTTTGTTCAAATTGGCCCCCTGGATTCATATTTGGGCTCACTATAGAAGTCCAAATTTGAACTTAAAAAATCTTTTTCTTCAGATCCAGCAGGCAGAATCTTTTGATATTTGGTATGCAATATTGTGGGGTGGATCTGATTCAAGTTGGTACAAATCAGCCCCCTGGGTTCATATTTGGGCTCAGTATAGAAGCCCAAATTTGAACTTAGTGCATTTCAGGCAAATTTCTTAAAAAATTTTCTTCTCCAGATCCAGCAGGCAGAATCTTTTGATATTTGGTATGCAACATTGTGGGGTGGATCTGATTCAAGTTTGTACAAATCGGCCCCCTGGGTTCATATTTGGGCTCAGTATAGGAGCCTGAATTCAAACTTAGTGCATTTTAGGCAAATTTCTTAAAAAATCTTCTCCAGATCCAGTAGGCAGAATCTTTTGATATTTGGTATGCAACATTGTGGGGTGGATCTGATTCAAGTTTGTTCAAATCGGCCCCCTGGGTTTATATTTGGGCTCAGTATAGGTGCCCAAATTTGAACTTAGTGCATTTCAGGCATATTTCTTTGAAAATCTTCTGTTCCAGTGATTCGAATTGTATTTTAACCAAAGCAGGTTTGTCTCTATACCGTTTTTGTAGACGAACTGCATTCACTACTTTAACATTTGTAGAAACTTCACTCCCAAGGTTGGAAACTAAGTCATTCACCACACCCATGATGTCCTCTTTTTCACCCCCGCTCTCTGATGTGTTATCTGGTATATTCGTTGCAATCACTACTGTATCATTCTCCAAAGATTGTCTACCATCACCACAAACATACTCACGATCATGTCGGTCAACACGAGCTTGTAATACTTTCAGTTTTTCAAACAAATCGTCTTCAATAGAAGATTGGTGATCAGCTGTACCAGCACGAGCTACCTGGGTTTGAAGTGTATTCACCTTGTCACACAATTCATCTATCCGTTTCTGTTCAATGGCTATCTGAAGACTCAGCTCATCCTTCACTTCCTTCATCTTATGATTCAAAGTTGTCATCAATTCAACTCTTAACTTGTCTAACTTACTGTCCATACTTTTCCTTAACCCATCCTGTCCCTTTTTTATATCACCCACGAGAGAAAATAGATCAGTTAATTGTTTAGACACAGACAATGCTCCAACTTTTTCACCACTATCCAGAAGTGCCGGGTCATCTTCCGCCATCTTGACCGATTTTGACTCAGGTTTTGGAGTGGATCCATCGGAAACTCTCTCTCTCCTCTTAGGACTGTTTTTTCCCCTCATTATGACATAAACAACGTTCTATAGAGTAAGTTCAATCCTCCTGAGGTGAAATAACACTTTAGCTGCGCAAAAACCAACAGAAAACAGAGAAAAATTCGCTCTGCAGCAGTCACGCCTGCATACAACCCTGAGCATGCGTAATAACATCGTATACTAAATATCAAAAAAGATTCTGTGGTTCTGGAGATGAAATTTTTTAGAACATTCCCAAATATGGCACTAAGTTAAAATTTGAGCCCCATAGGGAACACACATATCAATCCTGGGACTTTTTTTAACTTTTGCAAATATGCTGACTTCGCATCTTTTCGCCTCCCCCTTCTGTACACTATGACACAAACGATGGCATTTTTTCACATTCCATATTACTGGTCCTAAGGATGCTTCATACCATATTAACAGTGCTATGTTCCCGTGGTTTGGGAAATATTGCTTTTGAAAATATTTTGATTTTTAGCTTCAGGGGTTTTCAGAGACGAGGGAAAATTATGTACTTATGGCTCAATAATATCACATACCAAGTTTGGTTGAAATTGGCTCATCGGTTCAGAAAATAGAAATTTTTGGCAAGGCCAAAATTATTACCTCTCCCACTACTGAGGCAAATATTGCCCTACAAACATCATATGAACATACTTGATTCAACGCTTCAAAAGGAAGCTCAATACCAAATGTCAAGTCATTGTACTCATCTGTTCATGAGAAGAAGATTTTTTTTTTTTAAATGTGGAAGCAATTTCCCCTACTCTTCCCTATGGGGTGGAGTAAGTTGATTTGAACAAAATCATAATGCAATGTCAGAACAATTACCTCAAATTTAATTGCAATCGGTCCAGCAGTTTTTGAGGAGAAGTTGTGAACACAGTGTTCATAGACAACAGATGACATATGACGGATGGTGAGTGATCACTATAGTTCATCCTGACTTTCATCAAGTGGGCTGAAAACTCCACACATGGAACATCATCTATTTGCAAGTAACACAAACCATTCCATACTGATGCCAGAATCGTTGTATATATTGTTTCAGATTCTATCAGCTGTTGAAGTAAAAAAAAACAAGAGGCCCCAAGGAGCCTTAATCGCTCACCGGCCAAAGTGGTTCAAAGAAGTATTTGGGGTCACATTCAGTTAGACATGGTTCATCAACACTACAAAGGAATGAAGTGATGAGAGACAAATTTTATGGAACTAAGGACATGGCATGAACAAACTTGAATCTTACCCCCCTAAGGATGCTGCATACCAAATATCAAAAACATTCATCTGCTGGATCTGAAGAAGAAGATTTTTAAAGAAAATTCCTCTTTGAACTAAGTTATCATTCAGGCTCCCACAGTGAGCCCAAATATGAACCCAGGGACTTGGCTTGAACAAACTTGAATCTCACCCCCTAAGGATGCTGCATGCCAAATATCAAAAAATTTCAACTGCTAAATCTGAAGAAGATTTTTAAAGAAAAATTCCTCATATTGACTAAGTTATAATTCGGGCTCCCACAGGGAGCCCAAATATGGACCCAGGGACTTGGCTTTAACAAACTTGAATCTCACCCCCCTAAGGATGCTACACACCACATATCAAAACATTCCGACAGCTGGATCTGAAGAAGAAGATTTTTTAAGAAAATTCCTCATTTCGAACTAAGTTACAATTCAAGCTCCCACAGTGATCCCAAATATGGACCTAGGGACATGGCTTGAACAAAATTGAATCTCACCCCCCTAAGGATGCTGCATACCAAATATTAAAACATTCTGACTGCTAGATCTGAAGAAGAAGATTTTTAAAGAAAATTCCTCATTTTGAACTAAGTTATCATTCGGGCTCCCATAGTGAGCCCAAATATGGACCTAGGGACATGGCTTTAACAAACTTGATTCTCACTCCCCTAAGGATGCTGCATACCAAATATCAAAACATTCCAACTGCTGGATCTGAAGAAGAAGATTTTTAAAGAAAATTCCTCATTTTGAACTAAGTTATCATTCGGGCTCCGATAGTGAGCCCAAATATGGACCTAGGGACATGGCTTGAACAAACTTGAATCTCACCCCCCTAAGCATGCTGCATATCCAATATCAAAAGATTCTGCCTGCCAACTATGGACCTAGGGACATGGCTTGAACAACCTTGAATCTTAGCCCCCTAAGCCCCCTAAGGTTGTTGCATGCCAAATATCAAAATATTCCGACTGCTGAATCTGAAGAAGATTTTTAAAGAAAAATTCCTCATATTGACTAAGTTATAATATGGACCCAGGGACTTGGCTTTAACAAACTTGAATCCCCCCCCCCCCCCCCCCACCAAGGATGCTACACACCACATATCAAAACATTCCGCCTGCTGGATCTGAAGAAGGAGATTTTTTAAGAAAATTCCTCATTTTGAACTAAGTTATAATCCAGGCTCCCACAGTGAGCCCAAATATGAACCCAGGGACTTGGCTTGAACAAAATCGAATCTCACCCCCCTAAGCATGGTGCATACCCAATATCAAAAAAAATTTTAGTTTTAAGGCATAAGAGAACACTTAAGGACAGTACATCTTTTAATCGATGTTATCTCAAAAGTGGTAAGTCACATACTGAAAGACTGATCGAAATAAACTCTAGAACTTTGCTGAATCAACTACCGGGAGGTAATGAGTTCATGATATCTGGAAGTGGTCGAATTATACGAAAAGATGGCTCTCAAAGATAGGATATTAATTTTGACTGTCAAAAAAAGAGACAGTTATGAAGACTTGAGTAGTTATCCTCATACTAGCTCACATGGTTTAACAATGGGCCACGTAAATTTAAATGGGTGGGCTGTTGAAAGTAGGGTATTAAAAGAGAAACTCATCAGATCTGTCGATTGTCAGATTTCATGCATTAGTGAAAGTCATCTTACCAGTGATGATGTGGTTGAGATAGAGGGGTATAAATGGATAGGCCTCAATAGATCTGTAACGCACAGATTAGCACCAAAGGGTTCGGGTGGTGTGGGTCTTCTTGTTAAAATTGAAGTGTTGGAGTGTTTTGATTATGCTATACTGGATCAATCATTCGATGGTATTTTATGTGTGAAGTTTGAATCAAAACACTCTGACTCGACTTTCGTAATATTCTCATGCTATTTGCCCCCCGAAAACTCCCCTTGGGGTCGTGATGCTGAATCGTATTTTTCTCAACTTTTGGTTGATATTTACATGCATTGTGGGGACAATCCAATCATACTGTGTGGAGACTTCAATGCACAGATAGGGGATTTGTTGGATTATAATATCGAATTTGACAATTTGCCTTCTCGGGTTATAATTGATACCACGGCGAATCAGCATGGTCGCGCTTTTCTTGAGTTCCTCAATGAGTCCAAAATGTGCTGTTTGAATGGGAGAGGTAATCCGCTAAACGACAATTTTACATGTATCAGCTCGAAGGGAAAGTCGGTTGTGGACTACATATGTGTCGCACAGGACTGTTTCAATAAGTGTGAGAATTTCCTTGTTGTAACTCAAGCCTCCTTAATAGATGATTTCCATCTGCATTCCCTCTTGGGTGAAAGGAGTAAACTCCCAGATCATAGTTTTATTGTATTTTATTATAATCTTGAATGCGATCTCGTAACGTCACACCAACTGGACACAAATGTAGCAAAGGGTAGAAGTAAATTAAATAAACCATTACCAAATACATTTCTCGCGAACGATACGTCGCAATTGTATCTTAATCAAATAATCCAAGCCATTGAAGGTGCCAGGGAGTCACAGTGTCAAATTGATGAAATTTTCGCACAGCTCGCTGAAGTCATTGTTCAAGAATTGGAAACTGTGTTTCCAAATTATGGTTCTGCAAAAACATATAAAACTAATAAAAAAAATCAAATTTTATAAGCCATTCTGGAATGTAGAATTAACTGAACTTTGGAACGAAATGCATCAAAATGAGAAAACATTTCTGAGATTTAAGAAAAACGGTAAAAAAGACAAAACTAAAAACGACGCTTTTGTTCTGTTCAAATCATCTCGCAAACTTTTTAATACTCGATTGCGTTTCTTCGAACGGCAATATAAGAAATCACTTATGATAGAAACTGAAGTATTGAGTGAATCAAATCCCAATTTATTCTGGGACAAGATAAAACACCTTGGCCCCTCTAGGGTTACTAAAATCCCAAATGAAATATATGATGAGGATGGGTCTATAAGTAGGGAGAAATCGAAGATTCTTAAGACTTGGAAAAATGATTTTACAAAACTTTATAATCCTGAATTTCACGAAACACAGTCTGATAACAAATTTTACGAAGACAGAAAAAAAGATAAACTCTTTTTCGAAGATAAATTTTTAGATCCTTTGTACGAACAAAATGTATTGCTCAATCACCCAATAGAATACAGTGAAGTGGAACGAATTGTCAATAAAGCTAAAAATGGAAAAGTTAGCGGTTGTGATTATCTGCCCTATGAAGCCTTCAAATTTAGTCATGTAATTAAATTGTTGCAAAAATTATTTCAATTAATCTTTGAAACGGGGATTATACCTACAATATGGAAAAGATCAATTATTTGCCCTCTCCCCAAAGATCTTTCTAATGACCCCAGAATTCCCGGTAATTATAGAGGAATCTCATTGAGTCCAACATGTAGTAAGTTATACTCTACTTTATTAAACAATAGACTTGTTCTCTATATTGAAGAAAATGGGTTACTTGTGGATGAACAGAACAGCTTCAGGCCTTGCAGATCATGCGTCGACAATATTTACACAATCACATCATTGATAAGGGGAAAGCCCATAATCTTCGCAACTTTCGTTGACTTTCAAAAAGCATTCGACCGTGTAGACCGCGATTTACTGTTGTACAAGCTTCTGAAGCTCGGGATTGATGGTAACATTTATAGTTCAATTAAAAACATATATAGTGGGACCGAATCTTGTGTTCGAGTTAACGGTGAGTTTACCGACTTTTTCTCGTGCTCGTGCGGAGTAAAACAAGGTGATAATTTATCCCCGACACTTTTTAGTCTTTTTATTGATGATTTGGCAAGAGAAATAAAAGACTGTAAAAAGGGGGTAAAAATTGACGATGACTTAATCTCCATTTTGTTATATGCAGATGATATTGCTCTTTTGTCTGAAGATGAGGCTGACATGCAAAGAATGCTAGAGATTGTCAACGCGTGGTGCAATAGATGGCAGATGTCAGTCAATGAAAACAAGACAAAAGTTGTTCACTTTAGGAAAAGTCGGTGTAGACAAAAGCTCTTTTAAATTTATACTGGGCGAAAACCAAATAGAAATAGTGGAAAAGTATAACTATTTAGGGGTGACGTTGCATGAAAATAAGGACTTCTCTAATACCGCCGACAATCTTGCAAAATTAGGAGGAAGAGCCTTGGGGTCTGTTATATCGAAAATACATCCATATAAAGACATAGGTTTTCGGACTTTTAGAAAATTATATAGTCAGTGCATTTGTCCAATTTTGGATTATGCATCAGCGATTTGGGGCTTTAAAACATACTCTAGCATAGATGCAATACAAAACAGGGCACTTCGATATTTCTTAGGGGTACACCGTTACACCCCATTGTTCGCAGTAAACGGGGATATGGGGTTGCAATCAAGTAAAGAGCGACATTGGTTAAATATACTTAGACTTTGGAATAAATTGGTTGAAATGAATAATTGGAGTTTAGTACATAAAGTATTTAAATGGGATTTTAATAATGGTCAAAGTGGGTGGTGTGCTGATATATGATACATATTCGAACAAATTGACAAACGTGAAACATTCGAAAGTCAATCTGTCTGTGACATAAATGAAATGAGGGCTCTGTTGAGCATGTATTTCTCTGAAAGATGGCTGAATGGTATACAATTTGTACCCAAACTTAGGACTTATTAAGCTATTTAAAAATTCGTTCGAGACGGAAAGTTATGTAGAAATGAATCTCGATCGTCAACAGCGATCAATAATGGCTCAGTTTCGCTGTGGTGTTCTTCCAATACGAATTTAGACCGGTAGGTTTAGATGCGAACAGCCACATGAAAGAATATGTACATTGTGCGAAGAACACGCTGTTGAAGATGAATTTCATTTTCTGCTAAAGTGTCCTTTTTATTGTGACATAAGAAAACAATTGCTAGAATGTGTTTCAGCAGAACATCGGAACAAAGTGTTCCCACTTGAAAGTAGATCAATGACCGTGATACTACAAAATTACCCACGTAGATGCGCTGATTTTCTGGTTAAGGCATACAAAAGGCGAAGGTACTTCTTTTATCCCAATTAACCTACAGTGCTTGGAGAGTGGGTTGTTGCTAGGTCGCCCGCTGAATGGAGTTGTCACGCGGGGTGTAACTTTCAATTTTGTTCATACGGACAAAAACACAGGCAACGTTTCAGCCAATGGACCGCCGGGTTTAACAAATTTGCAATTATTGCTTGGGTGGAATCTCCGCTCTGCGGGCGATTTGGTGATAGATACACTCTCCACGTACTGTTGGTAATCATGCTTGTTCGTTTGTGTGGTTTTATCGAAGTTAAAAGTGAGAGTTGTACTCTTTCTGGTAGAGTTGTTGTCACGTCTATGTATACATAAAAGGACGAATCTGTGAATGAATGTTGGTGGGGGGGGGGGGGGGGGGGTAGGTTCCCGGGTGGGGTGGGAGTGTAGTGGGGTGGGGTGGGGTGGGGTGGGGTGGGATGGTTTTAGGGATTGTGCGATTGAGTGAATGAGAGAACGAGAGTGCAGTGAGTGAGTGAATACATCCGAAGCCAACCCTGAGCTCACAGAATGTATTTTATATTTTATTATGTGTGACATATAGACCCCTTGGGTCGGGTGCTTATAATATCTTGATGTATCACTGGAATAATGTAATGGTAGCACATGTCACTTTAATAAATGATTCTACTACTATACAACACCTTGGGAGCAGGAGGATATGGGGAGGGAAATTTCAAGTTTGTAAAAATAAGCTCCATGGGTTAATATTTGGCCTTCTTATGGGAGTCCTAATTTTAACTTTGTGCAAAAGAGGAATATTCTTTAAAATCTTCTTGAGAACCACCATTCAGAATGTTTTGATATTTGGTATACAACACCCAAGCTGGGCTCAGATTCATGTTTGTTCAAAGCAAGTCCCTGGATTTATATTTGGGCTACCTGTGAGGGATAAAATTTTAACCTAGTGTACTATGACTAGGGCTGGGCGGTTCTGAAATTTGCATTTTGGTTTGGTTTCTGTTTTGTACAAAAACTCGGTTTTTGGTTTGGTTTTCGGTTTTTCAAAATATATTGTAGAAATCCACATTTTAAAGGGTAATCTACACATAAAATGTGTATTTGTGATCCAAGTCAAGAGGCTCATACAGTGTGTTGAGTCACCCAGGTTACTCAGTGTTCACCACTCTTCTCAGCTAATGGACATATTGTGGTGGGCTACTGTACTGGTGGAGCCATGGGGTATGTAGGGAGACTAGTGCCCCCACCCCCAATCCCACTTGTTCCTCCCATCCCCAAATTTGAAAAGATTCTTTTTGATTTCCTGCCCTCAATACAAGTACAGTACCCTCTGTACTGAGATTCCCCCCAAACTCTACACCAGCATGGTCCCTCATGATTTCAAACCATGGCTTCACCACTGGTGGGATCTGCCTTGTTCCGTCAGTGAGATTTGGGGCCTTGTCAAGATGCAAAAATTTACAAGAAACGCTACATTTTAGCAAAAATCTACATTTCCTTATTGTTTAAGGAGACGTTAAGCTCTCACCCTGGTTTTGATGGATAATATGCAGTTGTTGTGCTTATTTAGGTAATTATTACATCACTTCAAAATGGATTGCCCCGTGTTTCTTAATGGTTCCTGCTTCAAATGACAGTGGGATAAAAGGAACACAAATCATATTTTTTGTGATTTTGATAACTATTATTGACATAAGTCTTGATATAGGAATAACTTTTATTGGTAACTCGCTCACTCCAATCTTTTCACAATATCTCTCCTAATATGGAATGTAGAGGTTCGTTTTTGACTTTGCTTTTGCCCAAAAGTAGAAATTGGGTCAAGTGAATGGTGCCAAGGCGAAGATATTGCCAACTTCATTTTGCCCTCTTGGTTGATCTCTGCGTTGATTTCATCTCTGTCAAGATAGGCGATTGAAGTTTATGAAGGGAGACGGCTGCATAATGGGATTTTAAAGTTTGCAATATTGCATCTTGGGATTTGTTGTGTACACAAAGTAAGCATGGGAAAACGTGTTGATTATCACAACTGCGTTTTGGAAATGTAGCATTAACTTGACACTTGACGGTTCACACCAGACAGACCTGCAGTACTGCACGATTCCTTAAAGTAAGTTCAAATAGTATACAGACAATTCACAATAAGTATTACAAACTTTTCAATAGTTACCTGCCATCCATTTAACAGGATATGTTCTATTTTAATTTAACCATTTTATTGTTGACAAAAAACAGAACTACCAATGTACAGTGTTATCTCTGAGTATGTGACATCAGAGAATGTGCGAGAAGTCAGTTTATTAACATAATTTACCCGTCATTTTTCCCATGTGAACTTTGAGGTTTTAAAACTCAATAAATTTTATGTTGACAGCTAATCTAATTTACCATTCGCCACCCGCAGATGCTTTGGGGTCAAAGATAATTATAACCCCACTTTCAAAGAAAATGGGGGTATACTGGATTACATGCATCCGTCCGTCTGTGTGTCTGTCCGTATGTGTGTGAGTCCGTCCAAGAATATTCATAACTTTCATATCTTTCATAACTTAAGTAAATTATTATTTTCTATAATATTTGTTAGCTTAACTTGACATAGTCAAGATAAGCTATTGCCATCACACTTGCGGAAGTCTGTTAGTCTGTGAGTCTGTTCACATTTTCCTTTAGCACGGGCTACACCCCACAGTTCTTGTCTGATCGGCATGAAATTTCATATGCAGGTTTGGGGTCATGTCTAGACGAGAACGTCCCCTTTTGGTCGTGATCAGGCAACCGGTATGGCTGCCCGAGCCCAAAACCCGAAAACCATTAGCACAGTCTACAGGTCGTATTTATGAAGGGATTTCATTGTAACTTGGTAGGATGCCTCTGTATAATGCCTAGATGAGAACGTCCCCTTTTGAGCATGATCTATCAACCGTGATGGCTGCCCAAGCCCGAAACCCAAAAACTTTTAGCACAGTCTGCAGGTAATGTTTAATGTGGAGGGATTTCATTGTAACTTGGTAGGATGACTCCTTATGATGTCTAGATGAGAATTTCCCCATTTTGGCATGATCTGCCAACCATGACAACTGCCCGAGCCCAAAACCCGAAAACCTTTAGCAGAGTCTACAGGTCATATTTATTGAGGAATTTCTTTGTAACTTGGTGGGTTGACTTCATACAATGTCTAGATGAGAAAGTCCCCTTTTGGACGTGATTGGGCAACTGTGACGGCTACAGGAGCCCAAAGCCCGAAAACCTTTAGCACAGTCTAGAGGTCATATTTAGGAAGGGATTTCATTGTAACTTGGCAGGATGACTCCAAATAATGTCTAGATGAGAACGTCCCATTTTGATCGCGATCATGCAGCCTTGATGGGTGCACGAGTCCAAAACTCTTTAGCATAGGCAAAAGGTCATATTTATGGAAGGATTTCATTGTAACCTGTTAGGTTGACTCCATATAATGCCTAGATGATGACATCCCCTTTCGGTCGTGATTGGTCAATTGTGATGGCTACAAGTGCCCGAAGCCCAAAAACCCAAAGCACAGTCTACAGGTCATATTTATAAAGGGATTTCATTGTAACTTCTTAGGATCACTCCAGATGATGCTCAGATGAGATTGTCCCCTATGGTTGCGATCATTCACCCATTATGGCTGCCCGAGCCCGAAGCCCGAAAACCTTTAGCACAGTCTGCAGGTCATATTTATGAAGGGATTTCATTGTAACTTGGTAGGTTAACTTCATATAATGTCTAGATGAGAACGTCCCCTTTTGGACATGATTGGGCAACTGTGACGGCTAAAGGTGCCCGAAGCCCAAAAACCTTTAGCACAGTCTACAGGTCATATTTATGAGGGGATTTCATTGTAACTTGGTAGGATGACTCCAAATAATGTCTAGATGAGAACGTCCCCTTTTGATTGCGATCATTCAGCCTTTATGGGTGCCCGAGCCCAAAAACCTTTAGCATAGGTAAAAGGTCATATTTATGGAAGGATTTCATTGTAACCTGTTAGGTTGACTCCATATAATGCCTAGATGATGACATCCCCTTTCGGTCGTGATTGGTCAGTTGTGATAGCTACAAGTGCCCGAAGCCCGAAAACCTTGAGCACAGTCTACAGGTCATATTTATGAAGGGATTTCATTGTAACTTCTTAGGATCACTCCAGATGATGCCCAGATGAGATTGTCCCCTTTGGTTGCGATCATTCAACCATGATGGCTGCCAGAGCCCAAAGCCCAAAAACCTTTAGCACAGGCTACAGTTCATATTTATTAAGGGATTTCATTGTAACTTGGTAGGATGACTCCTTATGATCTCTAGATGAGAATTTCCCCATTTGGGCGTGATCTGCCAACCGTGACGACTGCCGAGCCCAAAACCCGAAAACCTTTAGCACCGTCTACAGGTCATATTTATTGAGGAATTTCATTGTAACTTGGTGGGTTGACTTCATACAATGTCTAGATGAGAAAGTCACCTTTTGGTCCTGATTGGGCAACTGTGATGGCTACATGGGCCCGAAGCCCGAAAACCTTTAGCACAGTCTACAGGTCATATTTATGAAGGAATTTAATTGTAACTTGGTAGGATGACTCCAAATAATGTCTAGATGAGCACATCCCGTTTTGGTCATGATCATTCAGCCTTGATGGCTGCCCGAGCCCAAAACCCCAAAACCTTTAGCACAGTCTACAGGTCATATTTATGAAGGGATTTCATTGTAACCTGGTAGGTTGACTTCATATAATGTCTAGATGAGAACGTCCCCTTTGGACGCAATTGGGAAACTGACGGCTCCAGGGGCCCGAAAACCTTTAGCACAGTCTACAGGCCATATTTATGAAGGGATTTCAATGTAACTTGATAGGATGACTCGTTTTGGAATAATTTCACTGTAACTTGGTAACTTTCGTTGATATACATTAACTGTTAGGGCCACATACATTAACTGTGAGGTCATATTAACCCACCCCTCAGCTCTTTAGTACAGTGTACACCTCATATTATTTTTTATCAAAAACATATCATACAGGGAACAGAAATGAACATATTCCCAATTATCACAATTCTTGCCTTATGTCATAATCATTTCATAAACATTGAACATTATCCTTTTCATTAAACACAACACACAAGTTAAGCTACAGTGTCATTGACACTTTCATCAGATCTGCCGTGCAGCCACTTCCTGTTTGCCGATACTTTGAAGTCTGTTCATCTCTGTAATCAGTTGCATGCAGCGACGCATGTCCAGACCCGGTATTGGTCTTGACTTATTTCATTTTCAAACGGAAAAGTGGAATTTATTTTTATAATTTTCTTTTTCTATCTGCAAAGGGGTGTAGTATCTCTGAAGTTGCGTCTATATTTGAAAGTTTAACCACCCATTGTAGTTCATTTACCCTAAGATGGTTAAAATGATTCATTGAAAGTTGTGGCGGAGTAAGTTCAGAGATCCCAGAGAGGTTTAACTCATATGCTGTTTGTGACATCATCTTGTTTGCATGTCTTTAATATGTTGTGGTTTGGATATTTTCCCATCCGTCAGGACAAATATTAAAGTGCTTTGCTTCATCCAATAGGAATTATAAAAATGTGACAAAAAATCTAGCCCTTTCATGTAATAAAATACATTGTGTAGAAATTTGTCAGTCAGTTCCCATTGTGACATCATTGCATTCATGTGAGATTTTGTTGTTATTTCGTTATGAGGGGCATTACTATGTGAAAATGTCTACTCCTGTAAAAATTCTTTTCATGCTTTTTTATCTCACCGAAGGGAGCTAAACTTATCACTTGCCGTCCGTCGTCGTCCATCCGGCGTCGTGAACATTTTTCAAACGACTTCTCCTCTGAAACTGCTAGGTTGATTTGCTCGAAACTTGGTATGGATGTTCATTACCATATGTCAATTCAAGGTTGTTCAAATGAAAAGGACATGCCCACTTGGGGCTCCATAGGGGGCATAACTCCGATAGCACCCTATGTATATTAGAGAAATTACTAAAAAGCTTCTTCTCCAACACAACTTTTACACAAGTGGGCAGAATCATTTGATATTTGGTATACAGCATTATTGGGTGGATCTGATTCAAGTTTATTCAAATCGGGCCCCCTGGATTCATATTTGGGCTCACTATAGAAGCCCGAATTCAAACTTAGTGCATTTCAGGCAAATTTCTTAAAAAATCTTCTTCTCCAGATCCAGCAGGCGGAATCTTTTGATATTTGGTATGCAACATTGTGGGGTGGATCTGATTCAAGTTTGTTCAAATCGGCCCCCTGGATTCATATTTGGGCTCAGTATAGAAGCCTGAATTTTAGCTTAGTGCATTTCAGGCAAATTTCTTTCTTCTCAAGATCGAGCAGGCGGAATCTTTTGATATTGGGTGTAGCATGCTCACGGGGGTGAGATTCAAGTTTGTTCAAGCCAAGTCCCTGGGTTCATATTTGGGCTCACTGTGGGAGCCCGAATTATAACTTAGTTCAAAATGAGGAATTTTCTTTAAAAATCTTCTTCTTCAGTTCCAGCAGTTGGAATGTTTTGATATTTGGTATGCTGCATCCTTAGTGGGGTGAGATTCAAGTTTGTTCAAGCCATGTCCCAAGGTCCATATTTGGGCTCACTGTGGGAGCTCGAATTGTAACTTCGTTCAATTTGAGGAATTTTTCATTAAAAACCTTTTAAAATCTTCTTCTTCAGATTCAGCAGTCGGAATGTTTTGATATTTGGCATGCTGCATCCATAGTGGGGTGAGATTCAAGTTTGTTCAAGTCATGTCCCTAGGTTCATATTTGGGTTCACTGTGGGAGCTCGAATTGTAACTTAGTTCAAAATAAGGAATATTCTTTAAAAATCTTCCTTCAAATCTTCCAATAAGAATCTTTTGATATTTGGTATGCAGCATCCTTCTAAAGGTGGATGAGATTCAAGTTTGTTCAAGCAAAGTCCCTGGGTTCATATTTAGGCTGAAAATTTGGGGTCCCGTTCCGGACTTAGAAATGTTGGACCAAAATCCGGAATTTTTTTTTTTGCTTTTTATGTGTTTCGGTCAATTTTAAGACAAAAAATTTTTTTTTTTTTTTTACACTGAAAATTTGGGGTCTTGGTGGGACTTAGAAAATTTTGGACCAAAATCCGGAATTTTTTTTGTTGTTTTTTTTGCGTTTTCGGTCAGTTTTAAGACAAAAAACTTTCTTTTTTTTTTTCACTGAAATTTGGGGGCCGGGTGGGACTTAGAAAATTTTGCACCAAAATCCAGAAATTTTTTGTTTGTTTTTTATGCATTTTCGGTAATATGTGACCTTAAACATCAATAAATAAATAAATAATGCATTTTTTGGACAATTTTAAGACAAAAAATTTTTTTTTTTTTACACTGAAAATTTGGGGGCCGGGTGGGACCAAAATCCGGAAATTAGTTTTTTGTTTTTTATGCGTTTTGGTCAATTTTAAGAAGAAAAAAAAATTTTAGGCTGAAAATATTTTGTTTGGGTCTACGAAAATTTCCGAACGAAATAAAAAAATCTGTTTTTTATGCGTTTTTCTCAATTGTGGGGCGTAAAAGTGCAGGAACTGAAAATAGAAGAAAAATCCTGTGTATTGTGTGGCACAACTGCTTCATCTAGTTGGTATATGCTTTTCTTAGGAGGGGCGTATGCAGCTTATTCAAGTCAAGTCCCTGGTTTGATATTTAGACTACCATGTCAGGTGAGCGCCCTTAGGACCCCTGGGGCCTCTTGTTTATCCATTTTTAGCTCAACTTTGGCGAAGCCAAATTTGAGGTATTGCCATGGCCCGTCGTCCGTCCATCCATCCGTCTGTCACACCATCAACTTGGGCTAGAGGCCGTATTTATGAACCAATCTTTACGAAACTTCTTGGGTACCTTTGTTATCACCGTGGGACGAGAACGAGTGTTTTTGGATCCGGTCCAAAATTCAAGATGGCAGCTGGCAACCATTTTGTACAAAATTAGGTGCAATCAGATTTTTGCGCAGAACTTCCATATGAAAGCTCTGGTTTGAATCATTTTTTGTATGAATGTTTACTACCATGGGATACATCACATATAATACAGGTTTTTTTCTTGTGCGTAAAGTATGCAAATTAGACTAACTTTGATTTATTTTGTGTTACTTTCAGCACTGTAAGTGCAAATGCCAATACGGCTCGGGCTAGAGGCCGTATTTATGAACCGATCTTTACGAAGCTTCTTGGGTACCTTTGTTATCACCTTGGGACGAGAACGAGTGATTTTGGGTCCGGTCTGAAATTCAAGATGGCCACTGGCAGTCATTTTGTACAAAATTAGGTCCAATCAGATTTTTGCGCAGAACTTCCATATGAAAGCGCTGATTTGAATAATTTTTTGTGTGAATGTTTAGTACCATGGGATACATGGGATACATCACATAGAATACAGGGTTTTTTTTTTTTGCATAAATTATGCCAATTAGACTAACTTTGATCTATTTAGTGTTGCTTTCAGCACTGTCATGCTCATGATTAGCCATTGTGCATAAGTATGTGACCTTAAACACCAATAAATAAATAATATAAATAAATAAACAGAAAATCTTTTGACCTGTAAGTTCCTCTTTAAACTAGATGTTCAAATGGTTTTTACACGTTTTTGTAGACTTTATGAATGGGCTTTCTGATGACACAGCTAATTGTTTACATCCATCCATCGAAGACAAAGTTGAATATTCTGGAGATCTATCCAGGCAAGACCAAGTTGAATGTTCTGTATTTCCAGAATTGCCATTGGAAGCATCAGACTACACAGATTTTGATGATCTGAACAACAAATTTACCACTGATGTGGAGGTGAGGATTTTTTAAGTAATTTGTACATTCAACAGCATTCTAACTTGAATTAATAGGTGTAACAACTATATCTGTGTTATACTTCAGTTTTAAAATAAAAATTTGAACTACACATAATAGGCCTCTGCATTCATGTTAAGCTTCTGTATCTGTATTGCAAAACTGACTCTACAATTTACATTTTGCTATAAATTGAAAATGGCTATAAATTAGAAATAGGAGCTAAAAATAGAATTATTTTCAAACGCTCATATTTCCCAAACCACGCGGAACAAAGAAGTGTTATGTGATATGAAGCACCCTTAGGACCAGTAGAATGGAATGGTAAAAAAATTGCCATCAGTTGTGTCTGGGTGTTCTGTATGGAGCATGTGGAGACAGCATATTTGCAAAAAAATTTTTTTAAATTCTTCCCCAGAACCATTGATCAAAATCTTTTGATATTTGGTGTACAGCATCCATAGGCAGGTCAGATACAAGTTTGTTAAAATGAAACCCTTTGGTTCATTTTTGGGATCAATACAGGAGCCTGAATTTTAACTAACTAATTAATAAAATGGGGAATAATCTTTAAAAATCTTCTTAGAACCACCAGCCAGAATTTTTTAATATTTGGTATACATCATTGTTACGAAGGTCAGATCCAAGTTTGTTCTATCAAGTTCCTCAGTTATTAATATTTGGGCTTTCTATGGGAGCCCGAATTTTATCTTGCTGCAAGATGTGGAATAATCTTTAAAAATCTTTAAATCCACCAGTCAAAATCTTTTTATATGCCCATTTTATAAAAACAGTCGTATTATGTTATGGCATTGCCATCCATCTGTCCACCCACCCGTTCATCTCCTTCTGTCCAGAATTGTTTTCCAGACTTTTTTTTTGTTATGGATGGACATATTGAGAAAATGTCTTATCAGCCCACCTTACAATTGTTTACAGCAGGCTTGCATTACAGTGGAAGTCCATAACTCAGAAGAATACTCTTTGTTTTGATCTTTCCCAAGTGATTTGTGAAAGAAAAGTGGTGCAAAAGCACCAAGAAAAAATATGCCAAAAGTGGGTCGAGTGTTACTGGCACATACCAAGTAGGGGGCGCACTTCTCCTAGAACAGATCCACGGCTTCCAGTACCAGTGCGCAGATGTGTAACCAATGACCCATTCTTTTTTCTTCCACCATCTTAGGAAGATGTGCTTTCGTTTACTCTGATAAACAGTGATAATTCAACTCGTTTACACCATGTTCCTGTGACTGAATTATGGATCTGCTGATCTTCAAATAACAGGACTGTGTTTTTTGTATATTTTCGTTATAACATTCAACCACATATTTTTACACAGTATACCAATGGCCCAGACATAGCTGGTGCTAACTCTAAAATATCGAGGGCCCAACACAAATTTTGCACCCCCAATCCTCAAAATTTGCAAGCAAAACCGAAAATTAGAAGTCCTATCTGGTCTTCCATACATTTACTCTCTGCGTATGCGCAGATGCCAGGAAGTGACCGGAATTGGCGCCAACATCATTCTTTGTTTGGCCCTTGTCAGATAACAACAAACTGACTTTTGTGCTTTTTAAATCTCTGTTTATAATGATGCCAGACACAAATCAATGGTTAATTTGGTGGATCCAAGGACACAATCGGATGAAGGAAGGAAGAAACGGTGGTTTGAAACGTTCAGGGCTGTAATTTTA